>JAWLRI010000720.1:86752-110256 GCA_034781795.1 Crypturellus tataupa | reverse complement strand
TGGCCCTGCGCTGGACTCTCTCCAGCAGCTCCACATCCCTCTTGTACTGTGGGGCCCAGAACTGGACACAGTGCTCCTACATATTTGGAAATCATTACACCATTACTTACTGGGCGGGGGCAGGAAGGGGGAAAGCAGTTTGTCATGTGTGCTTGATTGTTACAGGAGAATGGTCTGGTAGTTTTGTTTCCAGGTATCATGAATGGTGTTGTCAGGAGACCAGCACAAAATATAAGTATCTAAATGGTCCATTTGTTGTTATTTTGTGGAGGATCTTTTCTAGTAATGGTGAAAATACAAAACCATAAAGGAACTTAATTTGACCTTCTAATAAAAGGTAATTTTTCTCAAGATTATTTTCTTAAGCAGAGAACTTTTTTATTTTTAATTTTAAATCTGACTTTTTTAGCTGGGAAGCAGTTGAGAGGGAAGATACTGTACAACTTTCACAATGTCATTTTACAGTCCTTTTTTTTTGAGTACATCTTTAGAGGCTATACGGAAATGAGTGGAGAGCAACACCACTTGAATAACTCTTTTAATTGACTGTCTGAGAGAGCTCTAAAAATAAGCTTATAGATACTGCAGGGAGACGAAACTAGAGGACACAGTTGCCTTATCAAAAGCTACCAGCCAAGCTGTTCCCCTTCAATAATACTCCTCATGTGACTAAATAAAGAGAAAGGAGAAGTTAGAAGCATCAAGGAGAACTTGGAAGAGGAACATCACAATTGGACAAGTCAGTTTTAAAAGGGTAGCCAGTCAGGGAAGTGCTCATATGGACTTCTCCTTTTGTATAATGGTGAAAAACAAAGCAGCTGCAGTGAATAAAGGAGAGTGGAGTGGTTGTTTTCTTTCTTGCACAGGAAGCAGCCTGTCAGGAATATGTGTCCCAACACGCCACATGGAGCCTCTGGCCATTGGTCACATTTGTTGCTAGTGTCATATGCCACGCTGTGCTGAGAGTGGGTTCAGCAGGAGGCCAGCTAATGATCTGTCCCTGTCAGGCACCTCAACTGCTAAGCTCAAAGACCTGTGCTGTCTTCTCACTGCCCCCTTGGCTGATACAAGACTCAAATGCTTACCGTTAGGAAACTCTTTAACCTAGTGTTTGAAAGGACCTGAAGTAGCCCTAGAAAAAAAAAAACATGAAGAAAAATCCCTTCTCACAGCCCTTGCCAGCCCTTGCCAGCCTTGCTGGTCTGCAGTGTTTGGGACCTGGGGAGCGATCTAGTACAGCCTTGGTGTGCTAATAATTTCCTGATGAATAAGTCACCTCCATGTTCATTAGATTACCCTGGAGTTACTTCCAATACTTTTATTCCAGCTAAGACTTCAGTGACAAAGTAGTGTTAACGTTAATCTAAATGTTGAAAAAATGGAGATTGGGACACGCTAATAGGAACATTGTAGGCTGGACATGTTGTGGTAGACTTTGCTTAGAGCAATGAGTCCTTCCCAAGTCCTTGCTTGTGCCATTCCCAAAGGGAGGCTGGAGCTGGCCAGAGTGCTGACCCCATCGTGAATCCATATTAGTAAATATTCAATTTTTGATAAAGAAATTGTCGTTGCTCATTGAAATCAGTTTCTAAAACTTTAAAACAGGATGTAACAGGTTGACAAATTACTCTTGTGACTTGCTGTGTAAAATGCTGTTCATTTTGAGGGCTTTCATTTTCATTACTGGAAAAATTAAATAGCCTATGGAAACTTCATGGATTTTATAATTAAAAGAGGATAGTATTAGATTAAATGTTTGTATACTCAAATGTATACTCAAATTACTTCCTCGTGAGCTAATATAGTTTATTTACTTTTAGTTTGCTAGTCACTCATTATATGTAAATCCTATGGGTTTGCTAACCATCTTTATTACATTTCCATAAGATCTTTTATCTTGGCTGTACCTTTCTACTGAAAGAGAGCCTATGAAAGAAAGCTAGACTTTAAAGGAAAACCTATACCCTTTCATTACAAATATGTATTATTTTCTTTTCAAGTTGCACCCAAGCATATTATTTGCTTTTTAACTCTTATGAGTCTACTTTTATTGTGCTGTTAGTTGCAACCCTAGGTAGCTTCCATACTATCTTGGCTAAAGGTGTACGATAGAGCATGATGCAACCTTCTGACCTGGTTGAATACAATGTTTTGTTGTTGTTGTTGTTGTAGATACATTAATACTCCTTCAAACTATTTTCCATTTCTTAGTTTGGCTTATGCATTTGCTTGGATATTTTGGTATGAAGTACAATTATTGCTCCCTCCTCTGGCTTCATGCCCTTCTTTTCTCCAATTCAATAGTGCATTTAAATGCATTATTTATTTCTTCAAGGTTCTCTTACATATTGGGGTTTTGTGTGTTTCCTGACAGCCTGATACAGTGAGGTTTCTGTCAATCACTACCCATAAACTATTCTAAACATCTTGAAACACCAGAGCCCATAGACATTTCTTAGCTATCCCCTTGTTGTGGCTCATCATACATGTTTACCTGACTGGAAGCAAGTTGGCTTTTTACTGAAAGGTGTGAAAATGTATCTACATCAGTTTTGTAAAATTCAGAATTATCAAAGTTTAAAAGTTGGCCTAAAATAGACAGCTTCTCTCTAGCTATAAGATAAATGAAGCTTGCTTAAGAGGCTTAATTTTTCTCATTAAGGCAGAAGAGGGAATAAACCTGCGAGAATCATTAAAAAAAGTCAACTGTCCTCTCATGCTGCCAGGAACTAAGCTCAGTGTTTAAACATTACTCAGTCCTCTAATTGCAAATTTCCTAGGGATATCAATACTTGCGGGTTGCCTTTTGATGTCTTTTTAACTAGTGGTTCTCAATAGATGTCATTGATTCATCCAAACTGTTTAGGAGTAAAGCAAAGATTAGATATTACTTTCTAATTATTGGTTTTTTTTAATACTGTCTGAATGGAGGCATGTTGTATTGAAGGTTTCCTAAAAAATAAAAGCCCAAAGCTTTAAGCTTTGGTGCCTGTCATACAATAACTGAACCTCCGTTTTGGTGCCTGTGTAAGTTGACGGATTTCCTTTTTCCTTTTTCCTTTTGATGGGATTGGGGGCCCTCAGGAAGTCAGAGTGCCAGGCTTTTGTTTCCGTGGCACCCTCCTTTTTACAGAGCAGAACTGGACGCCCTTTATACTTTTATGAGCTGGAACTAACCTTATTTATCGCATATCCTGTGTGCTGCTGCTAACGTTCTAGAAAACTTAGTGTTCCTAAGACTGAATGAGCTTTTTAGTTAATCAGCCGCGTGGGTGCAGATGGGTCTCCTGACACCTCCTTGAGACCCTTCCCGCTTGCTGTCGTCGCTGCTCCCCACACGCTCTGTGTGGACTATTATTGCTATTGACAATTACTTATGTTCTACTCATGCTTTCGTAGAAATAGTCATCCTATGTCAATTATATAGGGCTAGGATTGATCTTAAAATCCTTTGGAGCTGTGTTTTTGATTGCCTGTAGGTCCCAGAAGTAACTTTGCATTTGTATGAAACTGCTATGAGATGCTTTATTACTCTGGGAAAATAAATGAAGAGAACTCCTTAATGATCAGTACTTGTTTTTGCAAAATTTCTGAGTATTTTTTTTATCTTTGCTGACTCTCCCACACTCTCACAAGAGATTAATTCAGCACAAGAGTACATTTTCTACTTTTTCCCAAGTAGAAGCAAGCCTGCAATTTTCCCCACTCTGTTTTGATTTTTGCTTATTACAATTGTTCCATCCTTAAACTACTGAGGGATAAAATACAGTTAAAGTTGGGGGAAATTGTCACTGGGCAATAATATAATTTATTTTCTGTCTTCGTTTCTTTCATGAATATAATATTTACTATAACAATTCTTGCATCACTGAAAGCTGAACATTACGTATATACAATAACTTCCTTGTCTAGAAAATTATATGCTGCAAGGCGGGTGATTAATTAAAAAAAGATCATCTTCATTTTTTTCAGGCCTATAAGATAACTTATTTAAACTCATACAAAATAGTAACTGTTCTTGTTGCTTAGTAGACACACGTGGTGTGAGAGAAGTAGTTTTTTCCCCTGAAGTCATGATTTTATGTACTTCACCCTTGTTTCCATTAAATGCTTAGCCCAAACCGCCAAATGTTTAAATGCATAAGTTCCTGGCATAGTGAGTTGGATGTACTCAGGCCTCTCTCTTCTGCAGAGACTTGAAACAGATTTAAGGAAGAAACAGGTAAAATACGGAGGAGGGACCAACCTTTTAAAAACAGAGACCTCTAATTCCAAATTGTGGCTGGTTGCTGCTAAGCTCCCAGGGTAGTGCAATATTGAGTCACTGCTGGTAGGCTTGAATGTGTGTCTGGCTTTGTAGCTCTGACTTTGTTGAATGTGAAGCAAAAGGGTCTGTACGCAAAGCAGAGCTGGCTTGGGAATCCCATGGAATAAATAGTGTTTTCTTTTAAGTTTAACATACGAGCTGAAGTTGTGGCATGGTCAGGTGAGAGAGAAGGTTTGCTGGGTGTTTCTGTGGCTGCAGGTAGTGTTTACTGGTTCAGGTCGTGACTGGAAATTAATCCTTGTTACCGTGCAGGATAAAAGTCAAGTGAGCTGTGCAGGTGTTTATGGAAGCCAACTCAAACAATTAGTCATAAATTCCAGCCACGTTCATTTTCAGGAAATTCGCACATTAGCGTTTCCTGTACTCTTTGTAAAGCGTTTCTTCACACGTTGTTGGGACTGTGAGCAGGATTTCTGCATGGCAGTGCAGCTGCAGGGGAGGAAGCTCAGTTCCTCCTTGATGCCCCCCAGGTGTGGAGCTGTTGGAAGCTGTCACAACTTCCAGTGTGATACAGACCCCCAGCAGCTTGGAAAGCCAGGCTTACTTTTATTTATTTCAGCATGCAAAAAAAGGTCAGAGCATTACATACCTGGGATCCATCTGGCAGCAACTTCGTTTCAGTCCGTCGAGCAGAGTGAATTCCAATTTGCCCGTCCCCCTTGTTCGGGGCGATACTACCTTGCTGAGGGGTTCTTGGTCTGTAGGGAGGTTTGTGGGATGTTCAGCAACTGCCAGTGGAACACACAGTACGGTTCTGGCAGGCTTTTCATAAGCAAAATCTGATTTTCAACAACTTGACTCGCGTGCTTCTGTAACAGACCTTTGCATGAACATAAAACAATTGAGGAGATAAAAGGGTGCTCAGTAAATCTGCTGGTAAAGTCTCAGTGTGCTTTATTAATACATTACAGCATGTGCATCTTCCCGCTAGCAGCATTTGGTCAGAATTTATGATGTAGGAAAGACTGTCTTCTTTTTCAGAACTCATATACAGATATTTCCACTTGAACCCACAGTTTTGTTTCCCCACACAAAAGTGAGTTCTGAATTATTCCAGAAATCTTGGATGCGTTTCAAACTTGGTGTAGCGATTTCAATCAGGAGCTACAACTAGAAGCGCCAGGCTAGAAAGAAGGGTGCAAGAGAAAATTTCAGCTCTTACGGCATATGAGACCTCTTTAGATAACAGAGCATCCAGTCTTAATGAAAATCATGGGAGTCGTCCCTGGTTCGCTGGTGCTGAGGGGGTTTGGAGCCCGCTGCCTTCGAGCCGTCGCTTCTCCCTCCTTGACAGCTCTGTAGGAGGAATAAAAGGCCCAGCAGAGTGGAGATGATTTGTAAACACTGGGAAAGGGAAGAAGGAGCCTTTGCCACCCACCCTACCTGGGGCTGACGCATTGAAAGTGCCAGCTGCCTCCTTACACACAGGCACAGAAAAACAGCTTAGGGGATGCATTTGCATTCTAGTTAACTCTTAGGATACCACTGGATCCTTAGGAAAACAGCCGGACTGCGTCATTTCCATGAGGATGGAAAAGCACAGTGTTCTTTGCAAATCCAGAAATGCTTATTTTAGAAGGCCATTTTGTAATAATTTTGTATTCTGGTGTTTTCAGTGGCTTTGGCGTCTTCAGCATTAAATCAGAGGCTGAACACTGCATTTTTGTCTTGTTTTCCCAATAAGGACTTGGTTGCTGATTAAAGCCTTTGGCAGTGAACGGGCAGAAATTAATTCATTAACAACCTAACAATGAAATCAAAGTGAATTAGAATAGCATTATCTGAAATAAATTTTATTTCGTTAGTACTGTGTAATGTTCTTTAAACTGATGACAATGATTTATTTCTGCTTAGATGAATGATGAAACTAATCAGTGAATTGCTGGATAGATGCTTTGTTAAATTAATCCCATATTCAATTGGGAGTCTTTAATCTATTGCTTTGTTTACTTTCTTGTCACAGAAATCATAGGGGAAGGTGGAGGTTCTTCTCTCATCTACATCTATATGCACTAGAGCATCTTCATTGCTTGTCAGTGGAGTTTCATAGGTTTGAACCAGGGAAGCTAAAGCAAAAACAGGACCAATTCCCAATATGTAAGGGTTTGGAGCTTTTTAGTTAAGGATGTTAGCAAAAATGAGTGTGGGCCAGTCACTTACTTTTACATTTCTCTTTTTGTAAGCTAGATAAACCAATGCTGTGCGGATTTTCTAGTCCATTCACAAGTCACTGTCTGTTCAGCAAGATGTTCTCAATGAGGAGAATAACAAACGCGTTAATGAAACGGCAGCGAAGGCCACGCAGCTCGAGGGAGCTAGTGCTGACAGAAGTGCTTGTGCCGCAGCCTTGCATTCCCAAGCAGGCTTTTGTCGGGCCGCTTCCCGGTTGTAAGCAGGAAGGCAGCTGAGCTTTCTGCCATCATTTGGCATGAAGTTGGGTCCCCACGAGATGACGTTGTCTAAGAACTGGAGATTTGCTTAGCAAGGGGTTGCGCTCTGGCGGATGAGGAACCGTTGTCCCTGCAGTCCAACCCACGGGCATCTTCCAGCTGTGGAGGGAAGCGTGTGCGGGCTGCAGGCTGGGGATGTCCCCATGATTTCCAAGCCTGTTCCCCGGGAGGCAGAAGCTGGCCGTGTCTTTTGGAGAGAGACCGAGGAACCGCGTGTTTTGCACTGGCTCGTGGGCCGCGCTCAAGCCTGGGACGTGTGTGATGTGTGTGTGACCGGCCGGGTCGATTGCAAAACTGTCTCAGAGCAGAGTTCCCAGCAGACAGCAATATTGCAGATCAGGTGCATTCAAGTGCTTGAGGAAAGGTCATGTGTAAGATAACAAGTACAGGTTTCTCTGGGGCATCTTAAGCAATTACTCCTCATTAAGCTAAAAGCAGTTGAAATGCCTCCAAGCAGGAGGGACACTTAATCCATTGGCCTTTCCAGTCTCCTCGCTGTCCAGGCCCTGGGTGTGAGAGTTTGCATGATGTCTGTCACGAGCCTGTGCAAACTTGCGCCTTGCTTCCTTCTGGAAGCCGCCTCCGCTGAAGCTATGAGCTAAACAAGGACCCATAAATACTGTCTGGTGTCTGTGCAGCATCCTGATTTCCCAGTGATTTGCACGGGGTGGCTAAAGAGTGGGTTTTCGGGGGGCTTAAACCACTCAATATGTACCAACGCCGCATGAGTTGCAGGGCATAATGCCCACATATCATAAATATAAGAGTTAAGAGCTGCTGCCTTTGTGATTTGTCACGGGCTCGTCTTTGCAGAACTAGCTGTCTTGGAAGGGGCCCTGCGATACCTTGAATAAGAAAGGCACAATTATTTATAATATTTATTCCTCTTGTACATCTCCTCCCATTTTTCTTTCCTGTAGAGAGCCTGTAGGCTCTCATTTGGTCAGGGTCACCTCTGAAATGAGATGTCCTTTGAATTCCAAGATACGGTCCTGGTTCAATAAATGTGCAAATTGAAAAACGGCCTTGAGAAGGCAGAGGCAGGAGAAGGACACAGCCCCATGCTCGGTCCAGCGCTGCTGGGCCTTAGGGAGCTGAAAACGACTTTGTCTACCTTAGCATAGGTTAATCCAGGAGGGAGATGTGCAAGACGGTTTAATTCATTTCATTAGAAAGCGGATTGTGGCCTTATACCGACCAAACAGAGCCCAGTTTGCCAAGGAAAGAAAGAAACCCCGAACTCAGCTACGCGTAAGGAGGAAAGGGAATGTGACAGTGTAACAGGGAAGTCATGTCACCCGCAGAGCTCGTGCTGTAGCACCAGGGCTGTTCTCTGGACCGCGTCGTGCCTGGGGACCACGTTATGCGGTGCCGGATGCTGCCCTGTGCGCGGATGCTGCCTGTATGCAGTATTTAAGCGCAGTGGGTGCTACATCCTCTCTCACGTGCCCCTTGGGAGAGGACTCGCGGGCGCCTCTGTGTCCTCACAGGCTGGCGCAGTCACTCCTGTCCCTGCTGCAAAGTCAGCTCTTGGCAGGCTCGATAAATAAAATTTTCCCTGCACAAATTTGGCATGAGGAGAATATTAAGCCTGCTATCGGAGGCACATCCTGTTCTCATAATAGTATCACGTTGCTCTGAATTCCCATGCCCCTTTTTTTTTTTAATTATTTTTATTTTCTTTATTAACATGCTGGGCTACAATGATGTAGGACATGGCTATATGCTGTTTGAGTGAAACTGCAGATATTGGGAATGCTGTCCCAACGTTTCTGTAGATGAACAACTCGGAGGCTGACAGGTGAATATCCCACATCTAGTTTTGAGTTTTGGAAGGAAGAAGGCTGTAAATCTAACATATCACTGTATTTGATGCCATGTTGGCCACCAACGGCCTGGCAGCTTGGCTTTGCACCTTGCCACGACACTAAGTTGCTGCAAGGGCTCCTGCACGGTTAACATGACCCTGTTTTAGTTTCTGCTGTGCCTGGACAGCTGCCCCGAGTGTCTTTGCCTGGGGCTTCAGAGTGACAGAGCCGTGAGCAGAGCCCGGGTGGCGCCGGGTCCCCTCCGGTGCCCGCGCGGTGCCCAGCGCCTGCTGCCTCTCCTGCGGCAGAGCCCGGGGAGGTGACTTTCGTGGCTCTTTTTCCACCAGCCTTGTTTTTACTTTTTTCCCTGTGTCCTTGCAGCTTCAGTGGAGGATACATTCTCGCCGCGTATCTTGGTCAGCCCATGCATGAGGACGTTGCAGTTTTGCTCCTACAGGAATACCGGTTTGGGGGAGCGGGGATAAGAAGGGCCCCATTCCCGCCTGTTTGCTATCTCGTGTGCGTTTTTCTTTCCCCCCCAGCTCCTAATCCCCGCTTCTCTTTCCCCGCGCGGAGCCCTGCCAGCCGCCCGGCCTCGCACAAAGCTGCTGTGTGTTCTCCCCCTAACACCCGCCCTTGTTCTCTGTTGCCAGGCTACCCCCTTGCAGCTGCCGCTGAAGAAATGCTCCGTGGTGGGAAACGGCGGCATCCTGAAAAGGAGCGGCTGCGGCCGGCAGATAGACGGAGCCGACTTCGTCATGCGGTAAGGCACGCACCTCCGCGGCGCTCCCTGCCCCCTGCCCGCTCCCTCGCCGTCCGCAGCTGTTCACGTGTGAGCAGTCGCTTAGCATTTGCCCGTTCACCTTTATTAATTGGTACATTTAATAATTCATTTATGTTACTCAAACGGTTTGGGTAAAGGCGTGAGAAAAGGCGGTAAGGGCAGTCCGGACCGGCTTCCGCCCAAGCGCGCGTCGCGGAGCGATGGGCATCTGGATGCGCTGGGCTGGTGCCAGGCTCTGCGGTGCCAGCGAGGGGGAAGCGAGAGCGGCTTCTCTTTTTGACTGCACTGGGCTAGACAGGATCTCATCCTGTCATGAGCTCTGTCCTGTAACTCTAAATAGCATCATCTGACACCCGTTAAGCTCAGATGAGGAGACACTGATTTATAGGCCAAGCTTTAAGAAGGAAGCTGGAACAAAGTAAAATGCTTTTACTAAAGATAATTTCTGACTGACAGAGGAAAAGCCAAACCTTTTTCCTTAATTCTGTTTTCTTTGAGTTCCTCAAATTCCCTCTTCCCCTCGCTGTTCTGAAGTCATTAGAGTCTGTCAGGCAGAGTGTTGAACCGGGATGTCGAACCATCATTCTTGACCGGATTTGGCACTTTCCAGATCTGCATTCTTTTGAAAGGAAGACAGAAAATGAATTCCTTTTTGTTCAACATGAACAAGAAAAGCTTTGTTGGAGGAGTGCTCCCCAAAAGATGAGACGTGGAGATACTTACAGCTTTGAAACAGATGCACAATTAACTGCCACTTTAGAAAGTCCCCTTATTACATTTTGATTAAAACTGTGCAAATTTGCTCAAAACCAAACAGCCTCACCGTAATTTCTGGTTTCCGTCTGAAGACCAAAAAAGCAAAGAAATACAGTGACCTTGATCAGAGAAACATTTTCCTCTCCAGGGATAGTAAGCCAGACATCATCTGCACAGGAATTATGAATTGGAAAGAAGCAAAAGGGAAAACGCTGCACAATCTCAAAGCTATCTGTAGACTGTATTGTATTAATCATATGCAGTCGTATTTATGGAAAATGTTTCAGTTCTTTTGAGTCCAAGATACTATACCCCTGGGAGAAAGTATTTCTATGGCCGTGGAAGATGGGATTTAGTAGATCTCTTCTAAATCTGATGTCTATAACCTGAGAATGAAAAGCACAATAATGAATTGCATAACGTCTTTCATTTGCTCTCAAGAAATGCTCTTAAAGTTAGTTAATGAGTTTAAACTTATCCTATTCTGACCATCATCTCCAAACACAGTTGTACCATCATAGACATTAGAAAAGCAGCAATTTTCAGCCCCTAAAGCATAGCACACTGCATAAGCAGCGAAAAGGGTGCTTGGCCTTGGCCAGATGGTCTGTATGTTCAATTAGTGTGGTTATAACAGGCTGTTTTCTGGTCACCAGGTCTTTTTTTCAGGTTTGTCATCTTCAATTTGAAGTAAATTATTTGTCCGTTCTGGAAATACTTATTTTAGGAGGTAAATAGCGGGTAGTAAACCCAAAGAGGTCTTTTGTCCACATACTGGCTAATGGAGGAATTCCACTTTCTTAGCATTAGATAGTGTCAGAATATTTCTACCTTGTAGTTCTCCCCATTTCTCAATGGCCACATCTCCCTCAGAGAGGAGTTTTCTCCACAGTAGAACAGTGTTGGGAGGAGGATGTCTCTGACCCGGCGGCTGTTCAGTGTGCTCCAGAGCTGGCAGCAGCCTGTCGCTGGGTTTGAGCTGACTGGTGGCCGGGCTTGCTAGCTCTTGGCGGGAAGGAGCTGAGCTCTAATCTCTAAGTTCTGTGCCTGCTATGTAGGCAAAGCGGGGCTGCCTAAATGCAGTGCTGCTCTGGCGGCGTGCAGAGAAACGTTGCTTTCGTTTGTCACATGTAGTTATTGTCTTAACGCTGGCACCGTTGTCATAAGGAAGTAGCAATGAATGTTGGAAAGTGGACGTTAAAAATTCAGAGTAGTCCTTTTAGCTTCCAGCCGAGGCGGATTAAACAGTGTTTTTGCCATGCATGCATGATATATTCTGATATAGGTAATTGCATAACATCTACCAAATGAACATGCCGTTGGCCGGCCAAATTGCCTGTTTTCTCTATATCTGTGGGACATCTCTCTGCATCAAACCGAGAAGAGCTGTTGCTGCCTTGTGAAGGCTGAAGGTCCTTCTCAGTTCACTCTTGCAGTCGTAGTGACCTGTTGAGCTGAAAGATTGCAGACATAAAAAAGGTGCACCACAAAAAAAAGCTTGAGGCTAAGCAAGGAGATATGTCACACTGTTATGTTCCCTCCTTCCTGTTCTGTTCATGTACTGATCCTAAAACGTTGTCCTGGTGCTCCGTTATTTCTCACACATCGCATGCTTGCTCCTCAGCACCAGGAGCCAAGAGCAAGATCATTAAATATACACATTCCTTACAACGACTCTTTTGCTTCTTGGTGTTTTTCTCGCCTGTGTAATTGTCAGCACTCCGATGACCAGGTTAAGAAAATTATCTGAAAGGCCAAGAAGTTTCCGACCAGCTGGTTTCCCTGCTGGATACGTGGAGCATTTCTTAATATTTCATGCAGAACAAGCTGGGAATGAAATTTCCTGATGAAAAAAATCAGATCAGTTTAAATAATGCACCTAGGACTAATCTGTGAAAGAAATTTCTTTATTCAGATGGTGAAAACTAGTGAGAGATCTTGGTCTTTCATATTGCCTTTAAGTAAGTACCAGTCAAAACCGTATTCTTAAAAAGGCTTCCTTGTGACTTTGTGTTTATTCAAATCAGAGACCATAAAACTGTAGGCTGGTGGAGGTCATCTATTCCATCTCTCTGCTCTGAGGCAAGATCATATATGCATAAATATATATAGCTTTGCTTCCCCATATTTGTTTGACTTTCCATTGAAAACTGCCACAGAGAGAAATTTGAAAACCTTTCTGAACAGCATGATTCTGATCGATTTATATCCTACTCAGGCCATGTGTTTCTTTTAGTTTTAATGAAAACCTTTCTCACTTTATATTTTTACCATTCTTTCTGCGAATTAAGCTTTCCATATGCTTCTAATCTCTCTTCAGTGACTACATTTTCTGAAACCCCTCATTTTGATTCCTGTTGGCTGACTTTATTTTAAGTTATCTTGTGTCTTTTAGATTGTGGTAGGTCAGACTCGGTTCCCTAGCTGAGGTCTCAGTGGTTTCCATGTGTGCCTTAACAGATAGAGTCAGGAAAAGGAGAAACCTTTTATGCTTCGTAGTGAATATGGGCAACTTATCTCTGTTGCATATCTAAAGCCCTTTGCTGTCCTTCTCTTGGCATTTTCTTATCAAAGCTGGTATTTGACTGTATGCAAATCCGTGCAGCGTTTTTTAAGGAAAATGGGATGTTTTGCATCAATAAAAATTGCAGGATGGGTGTTAAGTGCTCCGTAGTGCCCTCTCCAGGCACTGCTGTTTTTCAGGGAAAATTTATCTTTCCTTTTAAAAGTTGGTCAGATTTGTAATGAAGACAATTGTTTTGATGCTGATTTTTGATGTAAGTTGTATACAAAGAGTAGATCTCGCCTGACGTTAATGGCTGTAGCACTGCCTGGGCTTAGATACTGTTTGAATGTGTTTTGAACATTATCTACCAGTCCTTGCTCCTTCTCCTATGTATTTACTATGGAACATTTAAGCCTGTTCATTTTTTAGAAGTTTCTCTCTGCTTCTGTTTTTCCAAGTCCTGTTTCTCTTACTTTTCAAAGTCGACCTGCTTAGTCTTTTTAATATTATCATCTTGCCCACCAGAACAAGACTGTGAGAGGTGCTGAAATACAGATATTTAAAGAACCACTTAAAATCTTCATCTATCTGTGTTTCTTGATAAATTGTGCTGCACTGAAGATACCCCACAATGTAATATTAAATACTCCAGTAGCCTATTGCTTGCAAGAATATATATAATGCTTATAATACTACAGGGTGGTAGCTTGCTGGAGCCTGGGACTAATTTACAAGGTGAAACAAGGTGAAAAAGAGAACTTTAAAGGAATTTGAGAAAAGTCATTGCTTTTTTTACACTGTTGCCATCTTACTTCCACAGCTTGTCAGCCTAACAGCCTGGCAGAAATGCCAAGTCTGCGGTTTCCTTTCTGCTTCATGGTTAACATCATCTCTACAAAACAGTTTATTCCTTTATTCTCCAAATCTCCACCACCAAAAAAAAAAAAAAAAAAAAAAAAAGCCCTGTTGTGCTTATAGATGTGGTGGAGTAGGGACCATCCATGGCTAGCTCCAGTATTTATATTGTGCTCTTACATTCTTAATCAGTTTGCTTGGCTTTTTATGAAAACTGTAAATTTAGACTTAAAAAACACCTTGAGGTTGAAGCCTGTCAATCCTGAATGTCAATTAAAATCTTGAATGTCTTTCTGTCTGCAGGTGCAACCTTCCTCCTCTATCCCGTGAATACAGCAAGGATGTTGGTTCTAAAACCCAGCTGGTGACTGCAAATCCCAGTATAATTCAGAAAAGGTAGAGTGTGTTGTTCCTTCTCTCATCTGGGGAAACAAACAAAAAAGGATATTAGTGCATTGTGCTGTGTTTTCTTGCAATGAATGATGTTCTGATGCTGGAAAAGATGCAATAAGCAGTGGGTTGAAGTTAGGTGAAATAAATGGCGACTAAAACTGATATATCCTTTCACTGTAAGTAGAGAAACTAAGAAACTAACTGTTTTTTTACAAGATTGTCTTCTACCATTCTCTCTCTCCCTGTATCTATATGATGAGATGTGCGCCAGCATGTGCTTTGCCTGGCTGCAAGCTTGGCATGCACTTATGGTATATATTCTGGTCCTCAGTGATTTAAGGTACTCTGCTGTAATCCCCTTTCCTTTTCTGCACATGCTGATTTGGCTTTCTCTTTGCTCCACACTGATAGTTTCTGTGAAACCTGTGGACTCTTCTTGGTATTACATGTTTACTGCTTTGCAGTGTCCAAAGTTAGGAGGAGAGGACTGATTGACAGGCTGTGATTATAAAGCCTGGCTGTCTATGGAAACTGGGATAAAATTTATTTGTTTATTAGGGTTGGTGGAATTTTTCTAAATGTCAATAGCTGATGAACGAGGGGAAGAAACAAACAGAAAAAAAATGTCAGAGTCGTCTCTCTGATTTTGCCTTGCTGAATTTTAATTGCTATGTTATTTGTTTATCTCCCGGGATGTGATAGGCTGTTCGCCGACAGAATAAAATCTGCTAGTAACTTGCCATGTTCAGTGAAATACATAGAGAAAAGGCATAAACTGAGACGATGAACAGGAAATGATTAGGCATAAAAGAAGTGTAATGCAGGTGCTGGGAGGTGAAGGATTGTGAAAGGGAAGAAAAGCAGGCGAATAAAATGAATTTAGAAAGAGAAGAAAGGCACAAAAAAGACATGGAAATAGATATTTCTTGATATTTCAATTCAATTTAATGTTTTTCTGTCAGTAATTGAAGGGTTCTCTGTGTGTGTGAGTAAAAAAAGAGGTGATACCGTGCTCCTAGACAAAGCAGTAAAGAGAGGGAGAGCAAGAGGGGGATGGAGGAGTATCAAGCGCAGGAGCTGGTGCTAAGCAGAGGGCTCCGAGGAGGACAGAGCATGGGCGGACGTGCTCGTGGGTCAGAGCAGTGTGGTACAGGCACCGCAGGCAGCAGGATGGCTCCGCGGAGAGCAGGATGGCTCTGCAGGCAGCAGGATGGCTCCGCGGGCAGCAGGATGGCTCCACGGGCAGCAGGATGGCTCTGCGGAGAGCAGCTTGGGCGGCCGACGAGCACAGAGATCGGTTGAGAGCAACAGGACTGAAGATTGGGAGCTGGGAAATGCAGTGGAAAGGACAGAGCTAAGGCAGGCCTGTGGGAAAAGCAGGATGAAATGGCAAGAACATCGCGTCAAGGAAAGGAGATTCATTTGGCTGTGGCATTTTGGGCGAGATGAAGAGGAGTAATGGGAAATGTGAAGCTTATCAAGGATGTTACAGTTGTCAAAGCAGAGGATAATTAAACTCGTGGATCCTTCCATGTTTTTTGTTTCCCTTCCCTTTCAATGCCTCGAATAGAAAAGAGTAATTCCAAAGGAGTAATAACTCACTCCCCTTAACATTTTTGAACAGAAGAGGAAAAGGAAAAACAACTCAGTGATGTTAGAGGAAGGCTTTAGAGCTAGACCAGAGAGGCTATGGAATTATTCAGCAAGGAAGAAAAAATGAGAGTGAGCATATGGTTGAAGAGGCAGATGAAGAGAGCAAGAAGGTATTTTGTGAGAGCTGGATCTCAAAGGAAGGAGTGGGTGGAGAGGGAAATGCAAAAAGAGCAAGCGAGGAAGGGATGGGAACAGGAGAGGAAATGAGCTGGTTTGCCAGATGAGCTTTCATGGCTGGATGATCAACTGTGATTGATAGAAGAGCTTTGACAAGAAAGTAGTATAGGGTGTGTATGCATGTGTATTGATTAGATAAGGACATCTATGGCCAATTATTGAGACAGAGAACAAATTCATGATGCTGAAAATTGGCAGAAATCTCCTCTTAGGTTTGGAGCTATTGAGCGGTCTGACACTTGCTTCCTCTGCTTAGTCATAGAGAGATTTCTTTTTTTGTCTGTTTTTGTGTAAGACTTTGTCCAATTTCTGCCTAAGTAAAGATATACAATATAAATATAAAAGATATATAATATAAATAATATATAAATTTATAGTATTTTACTGTACTTTCCTGTATGCTTTCCAACTCATTATTTTACCTCCTCCTGCAAATTAAGGTGGAGTCGGACTTGAACATACAAGATAAAAACGTGCAATCTTGGAAGTTAAAGTACAAAGACTCAACAAATAATCTATTTCTATGAAAAGAAGCTTTTTAAAGAATTAAGACTGCTTGTAACTCAGGCTTCCACAATATTCAAGGACTTTCAGCTTGGTGGCTGATACAGATCTGTTTCTAAGCTGTAAGTTAACTAGCTTCACATAATGGTATTACTGAATTATCAGTCTTCCACTCTCCTCTCGTTCTTGCTTTAAGTAGGTTGATACTGATGAGGCTTGACATCTCAATTATCTCTCGAGTGTGTTATGGCAGATTTAGTGAATTGGTCCTGCAACACCATTCATCGCTTCTAACAGATTCATCCTTACCAGATAATTTACGATTAGGCATATTGGACAGGACAAAGATTTTATACCAGGGATGTGGAGGCAATTTTCGGTGGTGTTTTAAAACTGGAGTGCTTTCCTTGGGAAAACAAAATTGTTGCACGTAACTATTGCACAGTGATATCTGAGCTGCCACTCCTTCCCTCTAGACATTCCCTTGAGAGCCAGTTTGCAGATGTAACAGGAATACAACAAGGGAGTCAAGATTTTAGTGTGTACTATGTCTGGGAATACACTGACTTTAATGATACCCTTTAAATAATGCCTTTTGGAAACCTTTGGGCAGCAGATAATAACAAAAGAATTAAAGATTGAGTTCCTGAAAGTACCTGCTTAGTTTTTACTGGGAAATATGACTGTGCAGATAGAGCAGTTTTCACTTTTAAATATTGTGCTCTCTTCTCAATTGGATTTGAAAACCTGGCTTCATATAATACAGGAGTACTGGCAATAGAGGCAGTATGACAGAAATTTCCCTGCCAGACTAAGAGGACTCGTGATGAATGGCCCAATTTCTTTTTTTGCCCAAGACGTCTCACAAGAATCTCCCTCCGGTTAATATTGGAACTGACAGTCCTTTGTGGCTGTGTGAGATTTCTTTTGCCACTTTACAGCCTAAACTTATGTTGCTGTTGACTCTTGCTTTTAGGCTATAATTTGGATTGAAACGTTGCATAAAACTGTTGTGGGGATACCCCACACTTCAGTCAAGCTGAGGCTGCAGACAGCTTGGTATTCTTGGTGTTTCATGTTCATTGCCCTATCGCTCTAGTAGTCTAGTTGACTTGTCCTTATGTGTAGGGAACTGTTGTGGGCATTAAACAACTTTCTGTTCTACATAGCTTCCCCACCATTACTAGAACCCAAGACGTTGTATCTAGCAAAGATTATTCTATATTTCTTCTGGGTCTTATATATTTTCCATAACTGCTACAGGTCACTGCCAGGAAGGAGGCTGTGTGGTAGCAAGAACTGTGACGTGAATATGTTTCTTCTCTGATTTTTCTCTATGACAAATTCAACAAGCGTATTAGGTAATATCATCTATGACAACTGTTTCTATGATTCTGAGTACTTGTCTACTACTGTGGGAAGTGACGTGTAAGTGGATCCCACATGGACACGCTTAGGTAGATAGTAATGATCTTCAAAATCTACTGTTATTGGTCGAAGTGATGCAAAGAGTTGCTGTTTAGGGTGTGGATATTACATGTTTCTGAAGTTGCTTACTCTGGACAACTTAAAAGAAGCAAACTTTAGCAAATATATTTTGGATAGTTTCTTACCATCTTTTGCATAATAATACCCATTTACCTTCTGACTACTAACTGCAAACAAATGCTGGGGAGGTGGATAATATTCCTTTCCAGTTGCCGTATCTGTTTCCTCTGTCTACTCTACTCAGACATATATCATTGTTAGTATGGATACTGTAATCCAAATAGATTGCTTCCATTGAATAGGTTTGAGATCTATTGATGTCTGTTGGTGAGCATTTTATCCACAAGCTGGCTGTGTGTCTGCGGCCTGTGTAGGAATAATCTCATTAGCAAGTGGCATGATGAATATGGCAGCAATTTTAGTTACTAGCAGAAGCCCCTGCAGTTTGCAACACGCATTTACTGATGCCGTCCTTGCAATGTAATCCAATAACCGGTTGAATTATGTGAATCCTCCCAGCCTCCCCTTTCCAGGTGCTGCTTTTTGTGGTGGTGCCCGCAAGGACGTACTTTGCCCCTTAACTCGAGCCGACGGCGGTGCAGCTGCTTGCAAGGCTGCTCTCGTGGGCTCGAGGAGCTGAGCACACTGCGCACCCAGGACCCGATGATGGGGAGCGAGATCTGCTGCTTCCCCTGGCAGAACTTCTCCCTGCGCCTGCTGCGGCCGAGGGGAGAGCCCTGGCTGCCCTGGTGCCTGAGGGGGAATAGCGTGGACCAGTGCTGCCCTCCTAGCAGCAGAGGAGAACCCTGGCGCTGAGCGCTGAGCTGAGGGGACCTTGAGCTCTCTTCTGTCACGTGCTCTAATGCCGGGAAGGGAGAGCTTTGTGCTACAAGAGCTGTGATGTTCAATATCTCCTGCCTCATGAAGTCGATTAACCGGGATGAGGACTGGGCCCTTCCCGTGTGCTTTGAGGGCCTTGGAGGTTACCAGTTAGATGCGTTACGAAAGTTCTTGCCTGGCTACTGTTAGGAGCACGGTAGGGGTGTGGGAGATCCGTGCGTCTGCGACTGCAGGATTTCTACCACAGGCCTCTCGTTGCTGGGAATACAGGAAAAAAGGAGGTGGTATCGATCACTCTCTGAAATATGTATGTTTTTATTTAAGTCTTTAGAATGGAGTCAATCAACAGTTGTAAAACGTTGCTGATGGAAGTAGGAAGATGAAGGGCTGGATATAGGATCAGCTGTTGTACTTTGCAGCTTCGTGTGGACTTCAGACACTGAATCTGAATAATTTTTTCATCAAATTAATTCACTTTTCTTATCTCTGTAAGGTTTGACACTTTTTTGGGATGCATATAGCTCCTTCCACTGAAGTAGAATGAAGGAGCGATACTGAAGACTTAACAAATGCTTTAATTCTGCCTCTTAACCTTTGAAATGTCCATTAAATATTACTGTTGTTTATTAGGTTCCCATGAAATTCGGATGGGATTAAATTTGCTTCCCACTTCTCCCTCCATCTTAGTACATACTATTTATCTTTCCTGGATCCAATCCTGAAGACAGCTTTGAGTCCAGTTGGCTTAAGCCATTAGGAATAAATGAGGAAATTATTTAATTTAATTAAAACTTTCTTGATCTTTGGTTAAACAAATATGCAGTACTAAAACCTGTTGCTGGCTCTCAGGGAAATGGTACAGCAAAATTTCTTGATTATGTCTCCATAAGTAAATGACATATTATTTCCTTGGCAGCCGCATTTTAATTTGGTCATTAGAAATCATAAGAAAAGGAAAAAAAAACAATGAAAGAAATACAGAAGGAAAACCAATTTTGGTCATCTTTTTCTTTAGGAGTTAAAGGAATAGAAGATCTTTTCCTAGGAAGTCACGTATCCATCATCCTTTAAGTAATTCATATAGGATTCTCTTCTATTCCAAGTGTCCATACTGTGTTCCAAGTGACTATACTTCTGATTCCTTATTTGGGAAGCACTCCAAAATGCTCCAAAATCCAAGAATGTTTGTTTTAACTCACTTTACAGAACTACCAGTTGCATGTTATTCTGCAAAAGTCAGCAAATGTCTCTGCCAATTGCAATGGGGTAAAATTTCTGGGAAGCAGTTTTTCAGTGGCAAGTTACAGATTTCAACAAACCCTTCTGTATATGAAGGTTCCTTGGAGCCCAATTTACTTGTAAACAAATAAACCATCCTTTTTTTTCCCTAAGATGAGGTTCCTTTTAGAGCTCTGAATGTGCTGAGAACTGAAGCCCCAGTTCCTGTGTTTGAGGAACACCTGGTTTGTTGGCATTTTAATAGAGAAAGAAACTCAAATGCAGTGATGAAGAGGACTGAGCATTGTTACCATCAGGTTAAAGTCAAAATGTGGAACAGGATCCACAATTTTCTATCAGCTTTCGCAGTTTACTAGCTGATGAATGGAAACACGTGCAGGTGTTACAAAGTAATATTGTAACTAGGACAGTTTGATATTATAGTCAAGCATCAGACCAAAGCTCAGTTTGTTCTCACCTTCTGAGAAGCCCCATTTAAATCAATGCCTTTTATTCTCCTCTTCTCCCTCTGTTTCTTTTATTTCCAAGGTAGACAGGACTATAGTCTACTTTGAAAAAAGAAAAGGATTTGAAAAGAGTTTGTGGAAACAGTCAACTGGCTTTCAAAATAGTAGTAATAGAGCATTAACTGAAAAGTATCTATTTTTCCATTTTTGCAATGTGCTTATGTGCTTAAGATTACTGGAGTGCAGCTAAAAGTGAAGTTAGAAAATCCTGCACTTGCACTTTCTATGTATAGTTAGAATTTCTTCTTATATTTCTTTGCCATATGCTAATATCATATGGTATAATCTGTTTTTCTTTGGATCCGTGAAGCAGTATCTTGTTGTACTGCTTACTGCTCTGTATATCAGTCAGTGTGAGTCCTAAATAGTAAATGAAGAGAAAATAGTCAACAGGAATAAAATAACCTGGTGCTTTGAATGTCCCTGAATATGTTGTCTGTAACAGATTGCACAAATAATTGAGAAGAAGTGCAGTAAATAATGGTTAAAAAGGCTCTTTCTTTGGCAGTGCAGCTAAGGTTTGTTTTGGTTAGGGAAGGACTGTGGCCTGTGACAGAATACAGGTGACAAAGGACTGGAATAGGGAAAGAGCTTGACGGATGTTTTCATTTCAGGTAGGGATGAAGAAATTAGCTTAGCTAGGAATCATATTAGTTAGTAGTGGTTCCTATTCCTGGAACGAAATAGGTCTCCCGAGAATTCTGCTGTAGATTTGGTAATAGTCATGATGATGGAATAGAGGCTGCACAGCAAACCTGTAGCCAATACCTAATGAAGTGAGACTGCAGATATTTTTGTAAATAGTTAAAATTCAAAGTTACAGTGGAAAAATAGAGAAAGATTCTGAAATAAACAGTGCATCTCCTCTACTCAGGGAAGATAGTGACTAGGTGACACTTCTTCAGAAGAAAATCATATTGTGCCAGGCCAATGACTGAATGTGAATTGTCAACGTCCTACCATTGAGATAAGAGCAAACAGTCTGGCCTGACCATTCAGTTATAAGGTCTTTTTACAGGAGAATTGGAGAGGTATAGGGTGCCTTATCTTACGTGTGCATTTGACTATTTCTGACTTTTTTTCTGACTGAGATTTTGATGATAATTCTAATCATCTATATCACAAAAGGCACTTTTACTGTGTTGTTTTTTTGTCTTACCAGAATCACCAGTGCTTACCCATGTATGCTGATATTCATTAACACATTGTCTCACACATTTTAATTTTCTTGGCAAGTCATTGCAGGAAAACTGCACATTTCCCCCTCCCCTTCCCTCCTGCTGTCTTCCTAAGGCCACTGTATTGACGAGTCTAACAACATTGCCAAATGGAAAGAAAACAAGCTGTCTCGTTTTCCATTATTAGGTTTATGAAATGGCACTTATATATGTCCTTGAGGAAGTAAATCCTTTAAGTCAGTTAGGTTTTTCTTCCTTATATTCCTGCAGTGGGGCTCATTATGTGAGCTGTTCAATCCTGTATTCCATGAGAGCTGTCCAATCCTATTGGCAGTATGTGGAACAGCGTACCCAAGAACCTGCTTCATGTTAAGTATATGAATAATATCTTTGAAGTCAGTGGATCAGCTTGCCTACATAAGATTTTGCTGCATCAAGCAGTTTAGTCTCTTGTATGAGCAACCTTTGTTTGCTCAGGGTTGCATTCAGAAGATTTCCAAGTGCCTAATCTATGTTTCGGTAACTAATCTGTCATTGTAGCATGTGACTTTGACTCAAGTCTTTATATCACTGCCCCATCTCTTGGAGATTTTCAGATACTGATTGGAAAAAAAGGCTTTTATTTATTTTTTAATGCAGATTCAAGTTTTCTTGCAATCTAAATAATGAGAACACAGAAAATACCTTCTTTGTAGTCTATCAGAATGTACCTTCTCCCTTTTCAGTGTTTCCGAGCTCTAAAAGATCACTTTTAACAGCTATATGATGCCATAAACTTCAAGGAAAGACTCCAAAATCAGGAGACACTCACAGGAGCATCAGTATTGTCCACACGGGCTACAGGCCAGAACTTTTAGGTTCAGCACAGGTGCCACAGGGAGGTTATTTAAAGCCTGTCTTCTCATTAAACAGTAGAAGGGATTGCTGGGAACAAGCTAATCCAACTGGGAAGGCTGGAGATTTTATTTGTGTATTAGTCTGCGCTGGGTTGTGCAGACTTGCGAGGCTCCAGTGCTGCTGGTCTCCTGCAGTGGCGCACAGCAGGTTCTTCAGGAATCAGGGCACCTGGAAACCCACTGCTAGGTTGGGCAGCAAAAGCATTTCTTATTAAACAAAGCATTTTATTTTTTCCCTCAATGAACATTTTGGGCAATTATTTCAATGTGAATTCCTGTGAAAAGACTTTGATACAAACACAGAAGATTTTGCATATAAAAGGAGAATGGATGCATTCTGAGGCAGAACGTGCTTCAAATTTAACCTTTATCAGCTTTGTCACTTGCAATTCATGACATCCTTCAGATGTCAGCCTAAAAATAACGTGAGTTGTGTCACAAGGAATCTTAATTTTTCCTCACTGCCTATAAAGGGAGGCCAAGGTGACTAGCTAAGTCCATGAAGCTGCTTTGCTTAGGCCCATGTGTTCTGGATAGATTAAGTTGCCTTTGCAGCTTCTGTTCTCGCTGCAGTTTTACCTCTGTTGCCGTAACTCCCACCTTCTTACTTTACAACAACCAAGAACCTGACTCTTATTTTTCTCTCAGTGGGAAGATTTGGCCCTTGCACTAATGTATCTTTTGCTGGCTTGCCTTCAAGGCTGAAGAATCCTAAGGGATGTGGATGGGGCGATCTCATCTCCCCAGGCTCCAGCATGATCCTGGCAGCCCTCTCTGCCTGCGTTCAACTCACTGTTCCTCAAAGTGTGACAAGTGCTTTGAGAAGGAACTGTTAAGAAAGTTGCTTTACTGGAAAACATATTGAGAGGTGCTACTAGCTGGGAGGCAGAAGCTGACTATTTGGTGCAGTTTTTAATGGGAGTGTTTTCAACTTGCCAACTGGTACCTTTTCTAGGTACCAGAGCTAGTTCTGTCCCAACCTAGCCAGCTGGCACTTCAGGTGCTAACTTGAAATTAGAACATCTGTGTGACCCCAAGCAGCTCCGTGGAGAGGAATTTGGGTTAGATTAACCATGAGGCAGCAATGTGCCCTCGTGGCCAAGAAGGCCAATGGGATCCTGGCTGCATGAGGAGGAGCATTGCC
>JAWLRI010000720.1:37694-86652 GCA_034781795.1 Crypturellus tataupa | reverse complement strand
GATTGGACTGGATGATCTCTAGAGGTCTCTTCTGACCTCAGCCATTCTGTGAAATTGTTTTTTTCCTGCTAACTAGGTTAGTGCAAGTATTTGTAGGCATCTCAGAACCATCATCACAGATACTTGATGTGTAGATTTAGCCACAGCCCAAGTACCCTTCATTAACCATGAAGGGAGTTGAATAGACTCTCTAAAATGACCCCTAAACAGCCCACTCATAAAGAAAATACTGCTGCATCCCTGGGAAATAAACACATTGCTAGAAATGATTTCCTAATGGTAGAGTCACCTTAAGCTGAATATGTAGCAATTTAAAAATCTGCGAGTTTGAGGTTATGACTCATAAAATGGTTCTTACAAACCAAAATTGAGCTGATGAGAAAGACAATAAGTTTGAATCAGAATCTTTAAAAATTCCTGTATATTTCTTACGAGAGGGTACTGCTAAATTGCTAGAAATTAGTCATTCTAAGTGTTAGAGAACACATCAGCCTGTATATGATAACAGAAGTAGAATAATTTTCAGGGAAGGCACACCTACAAGTGGAGCTGGTTTGTTTTCTTGTCGGAGAAACATTTTCTCCGAATGAAATAAACGATTTTAATAAACGATTGTTGCAATGATTGGCCTTTGCATTTTGTTGTTTGTCTGTTTATTGCTATAGAAATTTTGGGTAGTTGACAGCTGTCAAATTATTATTTTCCTCCTATTTGTTTAGCTAAATGTTTATCTATAAAGATGCTGGTTGGGCCTTTCTGTCAGATGTGACTCATTACTCGGGCATTTTGTGCATAGGAAGGTTGGTTAATATGACATATGCCTAAAACACTGAAGGGTTTATTTTTCTTCGTACATTTATCATTACATATTTTATTTCCTTTAAATTGCTGGTCCTGGAAAGCTGACAACCCCAGTGGGAAGCAGACCAGACACATTAAGTGGCTTATATCGTGTCCACTTTCCCCAAGCTCTGTTCACAACTGTGAGTGGCACTATTGGAAATGAGATTGCTGTGACCTGGAGCAGGGAGTTTGCTCTAAATGTTCCTACATCCCCTTAGGATTAATTTTAGGCCCCTGCCTTTGAGACAGGGGTGTACAGGCTAGGGATAGCCCACACTGACATGGTGGGTAGGCAGATATGCGTTGTCCTTGGTAAGAGACCCCAAGATGGGAAATGCTCCAGATACATGGAGCTCAGCATCCTTTCAGTTTTTGTATTAGCAACCTTAATGCTGCATGAGTGAACTTTTTTCTTTCTTACTCTGAAAACCCTTTGGCCAATGGGTACAGGTGGGGTACAGGTTTTTTTTACCTTCACTTACACTGCTTGCCTTTTGGCACAGGGCAATAAATAAGAGTGACCTCCCAGCATTTGGTGGCATTTTGCAGTGACAGATGCCCATTTCCATTGTCAGAAGCCTTATCTTGAGAAATCCAGAACAACTTCCACCAAAGTCCACAGGCATTTCATCTGCTCTCTATATAATGTTCACTTGCTCTTGTTTCAGAGAGTGCCTTTAAATTGTCATTGAAAATACACAATCATGTTGAGACGTCCAAATAAAATGACATCACAGGAGAAAAATTAGGGTTTGAATATGTGGGGAATAATGATGAAATAAGCTCAGGCTTCCTTGATTTGAAGTTGGATCAACTAGACGTAGAGTATAAGGTTAGATCAGCATGTGTAGACACCTTGTAATATTGAACCATGTTATTAACAGCAGATAAAGGTGGAGTGTGCGTGCATAAGAAACCAAATTCAGCTTAGATAAGATAATTTTGCCCTCATTTGGCTCTGTAAATGTACAGTTGTAAGGTTCATTGCATCGTGCTGCTTATGCATGAGAGTAATTTTTCTTCTGCACTTTGCACTGAAGCTGGTAGGACTCTTCAGGTTCAGACTCTGAGTCAAATCGTATGCTAGAGTAAGTCCCCGTTTCACATGAGGGTGGTTACAGTACAGTACATGAGTGTGATTTTTCGAGTGGTTTGGAATAAAAAGTTGTAGCAACTTCCTGAACTTTTTGTACATGAAATTCCAGTAGTTATTTTTAACTTCATATATGCAGCTCTTCTAGTTGGCTTTTCTGTTAGAGGTACAGAATCCTTATTCTTTAAAAGGAAATGCATTTTTCAGACTGGAATGTTTTACTATGACTTTCTCACCTCTTCTGATTTACTTTGCATACAAAGATGGCAGACAACATACCAAATATATGTATATATGCTAGAATTTCTGTTTCAGTTGCTTCATTACATGTTGTAATAGCTAATATGGCTGCTGCTGCTGACAGAGTTTTCTTATAAATCAGACAGTGTTTCTGAGTGGATTTATGCCCAGAGAGGTGTTTCAGATCAAAAACAGTGGTGAATATGGACTGTTCTCAAAAAGAGTGCAGGTTTAACTTTCTGATATCATATCTGTTTCGTATAAGAGATGGATATTAGTGAGAAATGTTGATGCAAAGCATGAAAATAGACAGCTGAGCCAGTCAGTGTTTCCATGCCAAGAGCTCATCTCGCAGCTTCAGACATTGTGGCTCATTCATTACTTTCATCAAAATTTCCTTCCTGATCATGCTCAAAAGTCATCAGCTTGAGTTTCTGCTGTTTTGCACTAACTATGTTTAATAGTGTAGACTTAAACGAAATGGCTATAGGTGCTGCCCAACTGAGAGAGCTGCCAATCTGCATGTGCTGCCCAACTGAAAGAGTCACTAATCAAGTATTACCTTGTCTAACCCTGCTTCAGGCAGGGACTTAGCTAAGTCCCATAGATTTTTGTGTACTCAAGTCTTAAGCAAGTAATTCAGAAATCTCTGCTTAGTTTTGGGAGAGTCTGAATGGATGCAGATTTTCCTACTAAGAAGTCTGGTTTGATACCAGATTCTTAGATGTCTATAGCTAAGAGTACTATCAATAGTTGCTATAACTTGAGCTGAAACTCACTGATCTGCCCATGTCTTCTGTACATGGAGATTTTAACCCCTTTTCTCTCCCTGTATTCCTGTCTACTGCCTCTTTCTTTCTACCCTTGCTCCCATTTTCATGCCAACAGATATTAATCAAATTCTCCATTTCACTGTTCCTTTTAGCCATCTTTTTCTGTAAAAGAAATTTAAAGGTATGTGTGTCTTTGTGTATGTATACATATATATGTAGAAAATTTAAATATAGGCTAATGCATCTGGAAATATGCACAGCATTTCTTTCACTCGCTGCCTTATAAAATACTAAATGTTGAGGTGAGGAAGCAGGTTTTGGACTGAAGAACAGGGTAGCACTGCTCTGCTAGATCCTGACTTAGAAACTAACTTGAAAGATTCCCTGTCAAAAGTGACAGGGGGTGAGTTGAGTACCAGCAAGGCAAGGAAATGGTAAGGGTTAAATCTCATGTTTTAGAAAGTAAGTGGAGGATAAAAGAAAAATACCGGTCTACTTAGTAGCAGCAGAAGCATTCAATTTTGAGAGAGTTGGGCCTTAAAACAGAAGATACTAATCTTAGGTATATATCAGAGGTTAGCAGCTAAAATAAAGTCAACATTCTGAATCAGGTAAGGGGCTAAGCGGGAGTAATACCAAACTGGACTATTGATAAGTAAACAATTGCACTACATGAGGGGATCCAGGCCCTTTCTGCTTGCACGTGGATGGAAAATGCAGCTGTGTGACCCAACGCAGCTTGTTATCCTGCAGGAGAAGGGCAGCTCGTCAGTCTGTATGTGCCCTTCCTGGGAGGCCTTGGGTTCCCCCAGGGCTGCCCCATTGGGGCTGCAGGAGGGATGTGCTGTGCGGATGGATGTCCTGGTCACTTTGTCCTCAGCCCAGCGGGACGTCACCCCCTCTTGGCAGCTGTCACCACAATGCTCTGGTCTAGGCCAGTAAAAGTTGATGTAAAGGCAGGTAATGTAGATGACTGAGTGCTAACTGTGGTGAAGTAAAACAAAAATAAAAACAATGACTTAACGCTGGCCTCCTCCTGTGTTGGAGGTGTTGGGAAAACTCTGGAGTGTGGCTTGTGCCAAAGCATGTTAGACTGCCCAGCTGCAAAGCCTGTAGCTGTGAAACACGGGGCATTTCTGAGCGGTGTTCATCATGAGCTGTACTGGAGAGCAGTAGCCGAAAGGCCCATTTGTGGTGCGTGGTACAAGAGGTTGGATCTCTCCCACTTCAGCAGGGTTATTTGTAAATGGAATACGTTTAAGTTAGGCTGATGAAGACTGTATCAAGGCAGATGAAATGTCCCTCCTCCTCCAGTGAGGTACCAAAACGCAGAGCGAGCAGTCACGGACCTACAGCGAGTGAGAGGCAGTATCTGGAACAGCATCTTCCTGACTCTGCCCGCCGTTCAGCCACAGGTCCTGGTGGTACCTGGTACAAATTGCTGCCTTGGTCTTGGTTGACGATGCTCTCTCTCTTATCAGCATTAAATCGGCATAAACAATCCTATGGGACCTGCCAAAACCCCTGCTTCTGTCTACAGATTGCTGACTGCTGTTCACGCGCTGTCAGGGCTTGGTTCCCATCTCTGCTGCATCTTGCTCACGTGTAGAGACATCAACTGTCCTAAGGCATGGGCTGGCAGAGCCCTGAACGTCCAGCCTTCCTACGGAGTGGATGGTATCCATCAGCTGTTCAGAGATGTGTTCCTTCCTATTAGTTTTCCACAACCGGAGAGCAGCCAGAGCACAGAAAGACCTTCAATATCCTCCTTTTGTTTTTGTTGGTGTCCCTGGATGTTGCTGGGTCAGCTCAGTGCTGGACTAATATTTGTCCTTCCTCTCATTTTGCCCTCTGCAACCTTGTCTGAAAATGCATCTCTGTGAAATGAAGCCTTAAATAACCACCATTAATAGCAGCCCTGGAAACCTGAGTGAAAAAATTATAAATTAATTAATAGTGGTGAATGGTATTTACTTACTTGAAATAAAATAGGTAGGTGCAAGATATTAATGCTTTCTTCCTGTGCACTCTTGCTGTTTGGAAAGGATATCTTTGTCCTTTAGTGTGGACTGCGTTTTAAGGAACCGATTCTATCTTCACAGTTTCTTTGCAGAAGCCGTGCATGCATGATAATCTTCAAATTGTGCTTGGTCATCTTCAGGTGTCTCTAGTAAGTTTGAACTTTGCTTATTTTGTCCTATTCCAAAGGACCTCTCATTCCCAGAAGGATTTATTGCTGAAGGAACATTGGAGCAGTTAGGACAGAAATCAGGAAACAAGATTTCTGTTGTAGGCTTTCCATTGCAGGAAAGGTCATTTTTGCCTCTGATAACTTGTTTCCAAAATTGAGTATAGTGGTACTCATTGATATTGTACGGAGTCATTTTAGAATATATGTTTATGGAGTTCCTGGTCTCCTCTGTTAGAATGTGAATGTCCTTTTTGGTTAAGATCCCTTTTTTTTTGTAGTAGAGTATTTGTTCATATTCAGTGAGTTGTGCAGGAATACCAGGCAGCCTCATTCCTGCCGTCTATCTTGTGTTTTATTCTAGTCTTTCATCAGGTCTTAACTGCAAAGCAGTGTTGGAAGAGTGCAGCAAACCTGGAGATTTTGTAACACAAAAGATGCAGTGCTGTCTCTGGGTGGTCAGAAGTGAGACTGTGTCGCTGTCAGAAAAGGGCTTGCAGCTCTAATGCCTCTGACTTATGGACAACATATGTCCCTCACCAGACTTATGATCCCTCTGCCTCTCGATACTGCTTATCGACTAATCGCGAGCATCCTTCTTGCGCTGCCTGGGTTGATCGGGGATGTTCTCTGCCACTTTCTGTTAATGCAGCTTGCCAGGATCTTGAGTCACGCAAAGTGACTGTAAGTGTCACGCGCAAGCTGCTTGGGCAGCCCTGACAGCAAAAGAAAGAAGATGTCCTGGGAGGTGGGGAGCAGACTGTTCTCAGGAAGCGGGCTCACTAGCAGAATTGGGCCTTTTTTGTCACCATTATTTTGTGTGTACCCTTTAACTTGTTAAGCAAATTTTCTCAGAACTGGATTTTTCTTCCCTTTTTTTTTTATTTACATTGATTTACAACAGATACACACATTTCTTGGTAAAACTTTTGCTGAGTTGGTAAATGGACCATGAATTCTGTGGGATGTTATTAGGAAAAAAGGAGTAGTTAAATACAGGGCTTTAGCAGAAAACTGTTTCTGAAGTAGGAGCCCTCTGGCTCTTGGCCTTCTTGCAGTATCTCTCAAATTCACGTCTGGTGGAAACACCCTGAACAGGGAATGCTGACTGCTCGTAACGAATTGCCCCAAAGTTGCACAGCACAAATTATTTCAAGAAATGAATCTTCCCCAGTGATTCTGGCGGGTGGCGGTGGGGACACCGCTTAACAGACCGCTTGGTGGTCACCTCAGAGCCTGCGATGTCGGGCCGTGCTTTATTCTGCGAGTCGAGGCAGAAATGGTCTTTCTATTTAAGCTGTGCGCAGCAGTCTGCTCCGTGAACCTCGCCGAGAAGCTCTGGCCGGACTCTCCGCGCCGGCACGGCGGGGTTGCAGCTAATGGGGAACATCCTCAGCTGGTGCCTTTTGTCAGCCCAATTCTCCTGCAGCCGACAGAGCTGTGCTCGGTTCTGCCGCCCAAGCAGCGCTGGTTTCTCCCCTTGCTCTTTTTTGCCCAGCTGCCAGAGCAGGAGCCTTCCTGCTTCCCCAGCCCAGCTTAATGATGTCCCCCGTGTTCTAACAGGGCAGCGTATCCTACAAGCAACACATTTTCTTACAAGTGATTGGTTGTTTGGTCACCTGGGAATGATAACTCCAGGTTAAACCTGGTTTCCTTGATATTGGGATATAGGCAGTACGTTCAGAGGACTGGGCTTAGGTTACTTGCGAAGAACTTGAATTTATGTTACTGATTTCTGCTGGAATAAGGTAGCATTGAACTTTGATTTTTTTTTTATTTTTAACATTTTTTCATTAGTGATTCATCAGGTCATTTCATACTGTAACCCCTAGAGGAAGATTTCCCCTCCTTCACCCCCCATACATTTTTAGTCATTTGTAGTTATTTGCACTTATGTATCTGCTATCCAGATGTCCACAATCACATATGAAGAAATGCAAACACAGAAGCCTATTCCAAACAAGCCTGTAGTTCTGAAAGACACAGGACAACAATTTTTGAATGTTTTTCAAATGGTGGGTCCATAGGCCCGGGGAAATTTTTCAGTGCAGAAGCCTAAACGTTATTTGTGTTTTCGGTCTAATTAATTAAAAGATAGGAACAGAGTGGCACGTGGACAAAACAAGCACTTGTTTTGGGTGGCTTTAATATCCTTTCCTTGTGATCATACGCAGAGCTTCCTATCTTCAGCACAGTTGTTCACTTAGAACAACTTGGGAGGCAGTCACCTCACCCGAGCGTAGGTACCACAAAGCTCCAAGCTACTTTGGTGGGGGATAGGGATAGGATTCACCTCGTGAAGATCCTGGTGCTTCCTCCATGACATACTGACAACAGGGGTAGTTATAATGTCCTGCTTAGGCTGAAACGTGTATTAGCTGCCCCCCAAAAACAACCCCCTCCTGCTTGTCAAAAGAAAGAAAAAGTTGTTTTTGCTGAGAAAGTGCCAAAAGGGAAAGAGATTTGAGAAGCAACGTCCTTCATCTGTCACAGAGCAGCTGCAATGTAACAGTGAAATACGGATTTTCCTCCATCCCAGATGCTGTCTGGGTCTTTAGTTATAGCCCACACTGATGTGGATTAAAATTTGACAATAGTTGCCCGGTCTTTCTTGTGCATATTACCCTTCTTTCTGTCACAGCAATGTCTAAAGAGATCAGGACATGCTCTACTAGGCTCTACATGAATAAAGAACAAGAGTTGGTTTCCCCTCTAATAGCAAATAGTCTGCATGATCTCTGCTCTTCAGAGATTTAGACTGGCTTTAAACAGGCAAAAGAGCAGAGAAGCTGCATTACCTGGTGGAACATGTTTTCACATGCTGGATCACATCTTAAAACGAGTTTTAATAACTAGTATCTGCTTCTAATTTAGAAAGTTGTTCCGTACTAAAGGCAGGTGAGTTTTCAAAATTAGATCTTTTTGTTGTTTATTGCAGAAGATGATGTCTAATATTTTGAAATGTGGCATTGTGGTGATTACCCATAAAACAGCAGTCAGCTTTTGGCCATCAGAATGCTAACAGTCATTTTTCTAGCCATCCCCAGTGCATGTTACATGTGACAACAGTAATGTATTATTTATGACAAGAAGTTATGCTTTCCCATAATTAATTTATCAAGATGCATTTACATACTCCAGATCTAGCATTTTCCTGATAGGTTGATGGTAGGACTAACACAGTGTACTTGAGTAAAGTAGTCCTCATTTTTAGATATGACTCCACAGTCTTGCCCCATGATCAGTGCCTCCCATTTTGTGCTGATATTTTTAACTGGGTTGTACTGGTGATAGCTACGATAATGGAACTGTAAAACTGAGTAGCAACTCTGTCGTTCTGGTGGCCGTGTTATCCATTATGGTTTATGAATTTCTCCTGCAGCTGAAGTTAATTGCTGGTATTTTTATCACCTTCAGAGCCATGTACTGTCAACCTCACTGGCTCCCAGTTGCATGAGCAGTTTCTCTGCATTTTGGTGGGACGGTGCCGCTTGATTTTGGTTTTGGCTGGAGACACTTTTGATGTTGAAGTGGCCAGGGAAGGTGTCGTAGTTGTCGTTTCACAGCCTCGCTAGCAGTGGGGACAGTTGAGCTGATTACCAAGTGACAGAAAAGGCGCAAACCCTTTAGCAGACACCAGAAGCCAGACGAGGGGTTTGGCAGACACAAGCTGAGTGAATGTGTGAGGCCCCACAGCCCCTGGCTGTGCTGCACAGATGGGTCACGAGTGGCAGGAGTGCCCGCCGCCTCACTCTGCTTCAGCATAAGGGATCTGCAACCTTCAGCTTTCCTGTACGAGATCGGGAGGATGAGAATCTGATCTCCACCAGCTGGTTACTGAGTTCTGCTGTCAACTAGGAAAATGAGTTTTTCCCTTTTTGCTAACTCTCTAAATGAATTATAAAAAATTCCAATGAGTAATAACTGTTGATTTATTAAAAAAAAAACAAAAACTTTGAATGGAGCCAGTAAATGTTACATAAAAGATAATCGACTTATGCATGGTGAATCCCTGGTTCGGATTAAAATGTTTTACACCAGCTGGGGAAATCTCGCGGAGAGGCCCCGCTCCAGGTGTGCTTTGAGCTCCGTTTCAACCCCCTTTCCATAAACTCCCAGGCTTGGGCGCCAGGTCCTCGTGCCTCAGGTTGCAGGAGCTGGTAGCCCCTGGCAGAGGGCAGGAGCAGACAAGGGGCAGAACAGGCTGCTAAATCACTGCTGTGAATGTTGCAGAGTTGCAAACAGTTCTGCAGACGTGTCCAACTGCTGGTATTTATCTTTCCAGTGCATGCAGCTGCCCATCTAAATAACTGCCCTTTTCTCTCAGCCTTGCTATGAAAAACCCCAGCTGGAAGCGTTACTGATGTGGAAGCACGAGTGTCTCATAATATCATAACTTAATCCATAACTTAATTTAAAAGCTGAACCCTGAGGTCCATTTTAAAATGAGATGTAACAAGTCGTTTATGATAGGTACACTCAGAATGGGCAAACAACAGTGTTGATCCCTGAATTACTTAACAGCCATGTTAAGTAGAGCTGGGTAGGGAACAGCTGTTAGGAGCCTGCAGTCTTTTTTTCCCCATGAAGATATCCAAAAACCTTCCCTTCACATACATCAAAATGTTGTGTTGATGTTGTTGCTGAACTGCGACCCTGGAGCGAGCCCGAGATTCAGAGGGCTGCAAGAGGAGAGAGAGGTCCTCGGCTATTCCCTCCCTGCAACAACGAGTCCTTTCTCCCTGGAGCCCTGGGCTGGCAAAACGTGTCTGGTGCTGAGTGTCCAGGCACACGTAACAGAAGCACAAGGGCTCTGTGTGTGCCCTGCTTCTGGCACCAGATTTCCTTCCCCTGCCACGGAAAAAAATATTTTCAGCAGCAGATCAACAGTGAAGGCGAAACTGTTTGAAAAAAAAAAATGTGGCCTTTATGTTTTGCTCAGCACTCACTTTCCCCTTATCTCGGTACAAATTAAGTGGAAGAAGTTATATAGTATTAGGGTTGAAGAGATTTGAGAGTGGAAGCTGTTGCTGGAAATCCCAAAGATGATTAGAGCTCATTTCCTCACCCATCTTTGACTCAATTACAAGATTAGGCTTTGGTTCCTGTTGCACATAATTTCCTGAGAAGCAAAGGAGAAAGCCCATGGGTGCACATTGAATAAAGCAGCTCGCTGTCGTTCTTTGAGGCCGCGAAACCAACTCTTGCAAAAACCCTGTATGTTGCTGTGTGTTATTTGGTGGTAAGAGCCAGTGTGCATTACAGCAATGAGTAGGATGGCTAAAGCAAGCGAAGAAAAGGGTAGGAAGAAGCACTGGGTAGGTCTAGGTAGCATCTCAGAGACGCAGTTGCCAATGCCAGGTGAGGAAGGAAAGCAAATGTAGAAGAGCACAAGGAAGCCAAGATCAGAAAAATGGTGCGCGGCGCTGGTGCTGGTCGCTGCACAGTAAATGACAGGACCCAGACGCAGACTGTGGCTGCAGAGCGTGGCAGGGACCCCCCGGAGGCACGTGTGTGCGTATGGGGAGACGTATTCCGAGCTGCCTGAGTTTAATTAGGGCCTTGCTAGCGTTCCCATAAGAAAAGCAAATGCTTTCGCTGTCATGGTTGCAACTCCCTGAGAGTTGCAACTCAACGGAATGAAAAGTGAGAAGGAAAGTCGGCGTATTTATTTGCATATTTATAGATCCCATTTGGGCAGAATTAGACATCTTGAAGTAAGGGCTGAGTTTGCTTGTTCTCCCCCCGCAGCACCCCATCCTCTGCAGCAGCAGCAAACACTGATCCCCAAACCTTCAAGCACAAGCTGGCCCAGGTGCCCATGTGTAACCATTAAGCCTCATGCAGCAGCTGGGGCAGAATGGTCACAGCCTCCCAGGAGAGCGTCCACCAGCTTGGCCTTCCCCTCCACTGCCCTTTTAGAGAACGTTTTAAACATTACACTGTACAGAAATCCCATCTATGGAAGAACAGCAGGGTTTCAGTTAAAACAAATGAACTATGGTATGCACGAGCAGTCTTGAACCCCTTTGTAATTAACCTGAAGGCAATGTATCATATCTTGTAAAAAAATATTTCAAGGAAAAACAATCTCACACTGCCTACAGGCATACATTTTTTAAAGTGATCATTAAATTAAAAAAAATCAAACCTGAACCATATATGTCGCAAATTTAAATCATTTATCTGTTTCATGCTTTTTTTTACCAATGAAATATCCAATTAAAAGGAGAAGAATACTAAACTTTATAGAGGTTTTGGACCTGATTAGGCATTTGTCCAGTCCATTTTGAGCTGCCTGAAGGCAGCCCAGCACTGTTTGAAAAGCTGTTTTAATGCCCTTTGCAAGTCTGCCACAATTTAATGCCAATGTAAGGAGAGGGACCTAACATAGCACGGAGGTCTCGATGTACCAATTTAAACACTACTGTAACACTGCAAACTTGAGCTGTTGGAGAAGCTCTGACATGAAGAGCCCTTTACGCAGTCTCCCGAAAGACAGATTTTTACATATCCCCGTATATTTTGGCAGGTTTAATTTGTGGGTGAAATCGCTGCCTGGGCTTACTGTGTCTCTAAAGGCCTATAAAAAGACAGGAAGTGTCACCTGTTCTGCAGAGTATTACTTATAGTTGTATAAGCTACATGTTTTTTTCTGTAGCACTTGGCGTCTCAATGGTATTTTTAAGTGGGTGCTTGATTTTCTGTCTTAAACTGTAACTTTTTCATTGAAGGGATTATGTTTGGGACATAACCGCTTGCCTACAGAGAACGATAACAGTGATAAAGGTAGAGAAAGAGATTATTAATTTATCATAAACAGCATTCATGGAACTATAGGGGCACTTAACTGCTCTTAACTGTGCCGCTGAATGAGGGGTCCTCTGACTGGGTTTAATGAAACAGGAGACGTCTGGATCGTGGAGCTGACTGCTCCAGCATATAGTTTATGGGTACAGCAGTGGCCTCCAGGGCCCAGATTAATGCTCATTAGAGCTAGGGTAGAGATAAAAGAATTTGCTCAAAAGCTATGGGCAAACTCAGGTCCAGATAAGCCCTGAAACATCTGGGACCTTTGGGTAGGAACCAGAGCCAAGAGGAGGCAATGGAGAAGTTTTGGCAGGTGTTTATGCTTAAACTTGTGCGGTTTTAGGTCACCTTCATCTTTCTCATCCTCTCACTAACTGAACTCGGGCCGTGACTCCCTTTTGGTTTGCACATCACTAGTTTTAAAAATGTATGTCCATGTCGTTGCTTTTTGATGTTTTATTGGGCAGCTGCTCGCCCTGCTTTTATGCCACATCTCTCAGAGCATCTTCTCAGCCTGTACCTGTATAAACCTGGTCTCTGTAAACCTTGATTTGCTTCCATATTTGCCTTCTGATGGTCTTGTTATATCCCGCCCCTGACTTTGCAACAAAGACATAGTTAGCAATTTAAATAATCTGCATCTCCTAGCTGATGTTAGTCTGCTAAAGCTGCCGCCTTAAGGCATAACATACCCAAAGTGCTCCAAGGTAGAGATAACTTTGCACCGTGTGATCTCTTGCACAGCGAGAACGGCGCAGTGAGATCAAGCCATGTGTTAGCAGTAGGAATCCAGGAGGGTTGGCCATCTGCCGGGGAAGGCATGGCCTTGGGGAGTAAAACCTGTGCAATGTCCTTGCACCTGAGCTTCGAGCACCTGCACCTGCGCCTGTGCTGCACGACCCGCTGCTGATGGGCTCTCGTTGTCCCAGCAGTTGCAGCTGCAGTATTTATTTCACAGCACTCGTGGTGGAACTGCTTGTTTTCATCCATCCCCCCTGTGCCTCCCTGTTTGACACGCATCTCTACGCACATCCTTCCAATATTTATTTACGTGTCCTTCTTTATGTGTCCTTCTGTGTGTCCACTTTAAAGTGGCCGTTCTTCAGGGGTTGTGTCCTGGACTCCAGAAGGGCTTGGATAAGGTCCCAGAGATTGCTCATCTCTTTTTGTCTTTTACAGAGCACTGTTGCTGGCCAAATGGCATCCAAACGAGAAGATATCTAGAGTAATCCTGGGGAAGTCAGACATGACATCAGCAGAGTTGTTCAGGCAGATAGCAAGAGCTGGGGCCGTTGCTCTTATTTTCACAACGCGCTTCCATAGTCATGAATTAGTGTGATGGCACTATGCCAAATGCATAATATCTTTCAATACAAGGTGCCATCTCAGCAGTTTAAGTCCAGCGCAGGGATTTGCCTGCGGTCAGTGTTTGTACTGGCAAATTCTGGTTGTTTGCAACAGCTGGTTGTTGCCCAACCAGCTCATTCTGGGTAAGATACTAGCAAGAGCCAAAGCATCATTCTTTGCTGGTGAGCAGATTGCTGTCATAACGTGCTCAGTCTGCACCATGGGTACATAATAAACCTATCCATCATCCCTTAAATTTACGAGGATAAATGCCATTTCTCAAGCTGAGCTGATACATATCATCTCCTTCACCTGGGATGTAGGTATCAGGGTGATACTGAATTAATCCATGTCAAGTTTAGATAACTTCATCCAGTGAGTTTCTTAGTGTGGCAGTCATACAGATGGTTAATAGTCCATTTTTGTCAAGTGAACTTGACACTTGACATGTGTCAACTGATGTATATTATATGTATGCTGCATGTTCATGTATGCTAAAGGAGCCTTGCTTTTGGGCTGTCTGAAGGTGGGATGAGACCCTTTGGCTGTTGTCCAGGCCAATGCCCTTGGACTTTAAGCCACTTTTTGTTTGATTTTACTGTAATGTTCTTGATTTTTAAGAGAATGAGTAGACAAGAAAGATGAAGGCTCGATTTTGACCTGAACTCTGAAACTGTACTCATCATTTATGGGTGAAACTATGACTTCCTAACGCTGGGATTACAAAGGATGAGTGTAATTTTGAATGTAGCTGCCCTAGAAGGGTTTCCAATGCTTGGAAATGATCCCCCTGCTCAGTACACGAGGTAGAGTTTGGATCCTGGACTTGCCATTTCACTAGACACGTTTCTTTATTAAAAACAGCTCCTGTGCCTTGGTCATGGGTCTACAACTTATCAATACTCCTGGGGTTATGTTTGGACAAATAACTTATTCACTGGAAAATGCAATTTCTTACATTTTTTTTAGCAAGGTCTTCCTAAACTGTTTACAAGTTCTTCCCAGTTCAGTACTAGTTTTTCTAATAAAGAAATATTTCATTTTGAAGTAGTTAGCATCCAAAATAACAAAAGGTCCTAGTACAAACACAAAAAGAGGAAGACAGGAGAAATAAGGTTAGGAAACTATTTTGTATCTCAGTGTCAAAAGGTCTCTCAGCAGGATGTGTTGAAGATTAATCAATAAATAAGACTGAGTTTCAGAGCAACATGTTTAGACAATACTTTTTGTTTGGGATTGAGTAAAATATTCTGAAACATTTTTTTTTTAATCCACAGGCAATACAAATATTTTCATGTTTGTCCAGGAACTAAAATGTTTTAATGTTGTCATATAAACTTTAAAGATGAAAACAGTATGAAATTTACTTGCTGAGGTAACAAATATATTGAAGGAATATTTGAAATATATATCCATATGGATGTATATTAAGGGAAAGAGGAGCACAGCCAGTGTAGAAAGATTCATGCAATAGTTCCAACAAGACCGGAAAAAAACACAGTGGCAGCTGAAAAAAAAAACTAGACTGGAGTAGAAAGAGGAAGTAATATTTTGTGTTCACTAGGATAACCAGAAGTCTAGGCAGAAACCCCTGCAGGACTAACACGGAGGGAAGGAATGCTAGGGGAAGTGTGCATCGGAAATGAGGTTGGAGAACTGGATATTTTGAAATAAATACTTTCTACCAAGAATGAAAACCCCTCTGTTCCTGTAAACACAGAGCTCTTGATGAATGGTTTCCTTTTTATGTTTCACTCGCACTAACCTCCGGGGTTCTCAGTTTTTCCCTGCCTTTATGGTACCCATGCAGATTTAGTACAAGTGCAGATGGCATTCATATGTGCTTAATCCTGTCTTTCAAATCGTGTATCCTGTCTTAGCCCATTAGATTCTTTCAGCACTTCAGCACAGTGGGAAATCGAAAAAATCCTTTCAGGAAAGCATCCTGCAATCCCCAGCACATGGAGCGTGATTTAAAAATGTTGGCAATCGTGTCTTCTTTCGTCTTCCCATACTCTGCAGGAAGCATAATGAATTTCTGCTGAGCTCTGATCCAATCCTCAGAAATGTCAGAATGGGAGGTGGGCAAAATCCTTACCAAACAACTTAAGTGATGATGCACGAGATGTTAGAAATCTCGGCTTGCTCTCTGTCTTTCTCTGCTTCTAAAAACTAGCAGGAAGAAAAAGCTTTCGTTCTCCAGGAGAGTAGTTTAGTTATGTATAATGAAATATTCAATTTAAATAAATAAATTATTTTTGTACATGCTTTTTGGGCAGAATTTGAATTTTCAAGCTCAGGAATCCATTGTGGATTTCTTGTTAGCTAAGTGAAGCTGATTTTGTCTTTACATTTTATACTAACACAAGCACTTTATCATAAGAGTAAAGGAGTAGTTTCCTTTTCCATAAGTCTCCCCAGCTAAGTTAGACAAGCTCAAATTTATGGACTGAGTTTCTGGATCATATAAAGCCTTTTGGGGAAAAGCTGAATGGTTGAGATGATTGGTTCTGATTTACTTGGATAACACAGCAAAGAGTAGCACAAACTGCTTTTGTCCTAAGTTCAGCCATTCTGTTAGTGAGGAAGTTTGTTTAATCAGTTTTTCATGGCAGTTTTCTGCCTTCTGGCCATCTGGAGTATATTACAGACAAGAACTTCTACATAGTTAAATGAGAGACGTACCGCCTTAAAACCTTCCTTCTACCCTCCTGCCTTCTTTCTTTTTTCCTTAATTTCTGATTTGAACATCTCAATAGTGGAAGCATGATGATTTTCAGGATATATGGAGCACTTTGCTAGGTTAAACATTGATCAGCTTAAAAAAGCTGATTGGCTGAAATTGTTCCTTTTGGTTTCATCTTTTTTTTTTTTTTTCCCCTCACAATAGCTGATTTGTTGGAAGAGGAAGCAGTAATCTGCCAAACGCTGTCATTCCATTGAGAGAGAAGCAAATGGTACTTTTGGAAGATGCAGCAGGCTGAAGAAAATCAAACTGTTAGTTTAGAGCAGAGAAAAATGTGATTCTCATGGAGGAAAAAAAATTCTCCAGAGTGAATTAAAAGTGGAAGATGAATCCACATATTTTATTCTAGTAGCAGTAGCAGAGCTGGGTGGAAAAACAGGTTAAGCAGTTTTTATTTTAAAAAACAGGTTAAGCAGTTTATTTTACATGGTCATTTGCTGGCATGAGAGGCACAAGGAGAATTCTCTTAATGTAGGACTGAAAAGGACTTAGCAAAATCATGTGTTTAGATTTAGTTGAACTCTTAGTTAATATTTACTTCAATAATTGTGGCCAATAATCTGCCACCTAACAAATAAAGAGTAGTGCAGATGCTTATGGTTTTCTGCCACTGAAATAGCAGGATTTGTATGAAGGAAGATGAGAAAATCACTTGTTCCATTATTTTATATACTAAACTATTCTTATGCACTGGGTTTCGTGGTAAATTATGGTTTAGTTGTGAATTACCAAGGCTGATGTTAGAGAAAATGTAAACAGGGAGCTTTCTAATACAAATTAGGTTCTTAAGTTACCAAGGAGCTTTTAAAAATATTGCTGTATACCTAGGAGGGCACAATGGTAACATAATACTTTTAATTTTATTGTGCGTTCCAAACTCCTCGAGCAGTTTGTTGTTTATCATCTGTGGTCTTCAAACGTGGCAAGGAATTATTTCCCTTGTGCGGTGTCTGTGTGGCGGGTAGGGTTGCCGATCTCTCACGTATATGAGCTCTGCCTGCGCTAGCTCGAGTCGCCCCGCGTGGCCACGGCAGCATGAGGGTGTCAGGGCTCGGCTTGCCTCCTCGAGGGTGACCCTGGATTGATTCTAGAGGCATCACCAAAAGCCCCATTGCTTCTTCCTGGAGAGTAAAACCAGATACAAGGAGAGGTCCTTGGCTGCCCGCCCTATGCTGCCGCGGTTCCCCATTGCAGGCCCAGACGTGGCTCGTGCCAAAGCCAGAACGTGGGTTGTGCTTCACCTCTTCTGCACGGAGCTGCTGTGCTTATCTAAGGGCCAGTGGCTGTGCTTATACTGGCAAATCAAAGAGGGCCAGGGCCCGTTCATAGCTCCAGGCTGAGGTGGTAGAGATTGGCTTGCGCAAGCACATTGATCGAGTGTCGCTACTGCGTTTGCCTTAGAGAGAACTGAACATCTGGAGCAGCGCCAGTGCTTAGCTCGTGCAGGTAAACAACAGGAATCCAACATTTGTATGGAATCATTGCGTAGCTGAGGTTGGAAGGGATCTCTGGAGATCATCTAGTCCAACCCCCCTGCTCAAACAGGGTCATCTAGAACATGTTGCACAGGATCGTGTCCTGTTAGGCTTTGAGTATCTCCAGAAAAGGCAACTCCACAACCTGTGCCAGTGCTCAGTCATCTCCACATTTAAGTTTTTCCTCAAATTCAGGCAGAAAATTCTGTGTTTCAGTGTGTGCTCATTGCCTCTTGTCCTATTGCTATACACCACTGAAAGCAGTCTGGGTGAGACCTTCCTGACACCCTCCCTTAAGATATTTATATACACTGGTAAGATTCGCTCTCAGTCTAAACAGTCCCATCTCTCTTAGCCTTTCCTTTTATAAGGGACGTTCCAGTCTCCTGATCGTCCTCATAGCCCCATGCTGGACTCTCCCCAGTAGCTCCACATCCCTGTTATGCTGGGGAGCCCAGAACTGGACACAGCACTGCAGATGTGACCTCACCAGGGCTGAGTAGAGGGTGAGCATACCTGCCTTGACCTGCTAGCAGCTGTCTTCCTAATGCACCTCAAGACACCATCTGTGTGTAAAGTTTGCCTAAATGATCTTCTTTGATCAGGGGAAAGTCTTCCTTCGCAAGACTTCCTTGTTTCGAGTGTTTGTGATTCCCGAGACCTGGCCTTAGCAGTAAAGACTGCAGCAAGGAGGGTGTTCAGTAACTCTGTCTTCTCTGTATCCTTCATCAGCTGGTCACCTGCCCCATTCAGGAGCAGCTCCACATTTTGCCTAATCTTCCTTTTGCTACTGGTGTATTTGAAGGTCTTGTTGTCTTTGACATCCCTTACCAGATTTAATTCCACGTGGACCTTAGCCTTACTACTGGCATCCCTGCATGCCCTCACACCATTTCCGTATTCCTCCCAAGGGGCCTGTCCCTTTTTCCATATTTTGTGTACTTCCTTCCTCTGTTTGAGTTTTGCCAGGAGCAACTTGTTCATTCATGACAGTTTCCTGCCCCCTTTGCCTGACTTCTTAATCATGGGGATGTGCTGATTTTGAACCCCGAGAAAGTGATGTTTGAATATTAACCAACTCTCTTGAACCCGCCTCCCCCCTTCCTTTTACAGCCCTAGCCCATGGGGTTCCTCCAAGTAAATCCCTGAAGTCCAGTCTTGCAATCCTGCTTATTGCCCTGCTTCTTGCTTGTAGGATACTGAACTCCACCATCTCATGGTCACTGAGGCCAAGGCTGCTCCCAGACTTCACTTCTCCAGCCAGCCCTTCATTGTTTGTTAGTACAAGGTCCAGCAGCACCTCTCCTTCTTGGCTTCTTCACCACCTGTGTCAAAAACTTATCATCACTGCTCTGCAGGAACCTCCGGACTGTTTGTGTCTAGCTGTGCTGTCTTTCCAGCAGACATCAGGGCGTTTGAAGTCCCTGTGTACATTTTGCAGTTAGATAACGGCATACACTATGTTAAGTTGACCTTGCAGGTTCTGTGAAAATCCTCGTCTTAAAGCCTTGCAGCTCGCAGAGCTGCTTGCAGGCAGTAATTAACAATTTTGCTGTTTTCCAGCAAAGGGTTGGAGCACACCTACTACAGAATGCAGGAGGATCCTCCCTAATCATATCCCATACACCCTTCTCTGGCTGCATTGCACTATGCTCCCAACCTGAGCCACATTTTGCCGACTACCCTATCTCTATAACTCTCCCCTTCCCCCTTCCTGCCTAGTTTAAAGCCCTCCTTTCCAGCTAGCCAAACTGTTGACAGAGACACATGTGCCCATCTTAGAAAAGTGAATCCCATCTCTCCCCATTAGTTGTTGATCTTCAGACAGGGTCCTATGGTCAGAGAACCCAAAACTCTGTTGCCAACACCAGTGGTGCAGCAACTTGTTAACTTGGAATATCCATCTACTCCTCGTTCCATCCTTCCTCCTCACTGGGAAGATCGAGGAAGAAATGACCTGGGCTCCCAGACCCTTGACCACCCTCCCCAGAGTTCTGAAATCTGTTTTGATGGTGTCCAGTTTGCCTTTGATATTAATAGTGCCCACATGGAAGAGTAGCAGAAGTTAATAGTCCGATGTGTGGATAAGCTTTTGCCGTCTTCATCTGGCACCTCATATTCGAACCCCTGTCAGGGAACAAACCTCTCTAGACAAGAGGTGCCTCCACCTCCTGCAGTGGGTCCCCCACAATCACTTCTTGCTTCTTCTAGGTGTTCCTGCAAGGCTCAGAGTCTGTCGACCCCGTTGCTTCCCTGGAAGCCATGCCCAGCTGCTCTTCAGCCTGGAGGGCTCCAGGCCTGTTCCTCAGTTGCAAGTCTCCAGGAGGATTAGGGTGGTCTTGCTGCAGGCAGTTTCCTCTGTGGTTGGCTTTGAATGTCTCTGTTTGTGCAGGTCTGAACCAAATGGGTGGTGAGAATCAGGCAAAAAGTATGCATAAAGTATTCTAAACTGAGACTCCTGAGTGGGAACATTTTGGGAGAGCTGAGACCTGGAGCTTAAGTGCCCTGAGCTAGGAAGAGGATAAAGTTTAAGGAAGGCATTGTGAGAAAACTGCTGTCTGCACTGGGTTTAAGACTGGTAGGAATTGTAGGTTTGTTCAGAGATTTTGCTTGTTTATCTTCCTGTGTAGTTGAAACCACAGGCCACTTTATTAGATCAACTGTGAGTTATATCAACTGTGAGTATAGAAAATACCATCTTACTTTAGAAACACAAGGACCCCAGTCATGTCCCTGATTTCTCCTGCATCTGGCAGTAGTAGCTATTGATTCTTTATTACAGGTTTTATGTTGGTTACAGAACACCGGACAACATGTTCATGGAACTTTCTAAAGAGCCTTCTGGAGGAGGCATCTCCTACAGTGCTGGCAACCTGCAACCATTTTGCCAACACGCTTCCCACTGTGCACCTTCATGGCTTCTCCTTGGATGGCTTTTTGGAGTCATAGGTGAGCCAGAAGCCTCCAGCAGATTGCTGGCCTCCCTGCAGCAGAAACACTAAGTCTTGGTGATCTCATCCAGTCCTCTTACTGCTGGGTAAATACGTTCATCTTACTACCTATAAAGGAGTTGTATGCAAACCCCTAAAGATAGGTTGTTCTGAGAAGGAACCTACTGCTGTGCTATCCCGAGAGACCCGTGGTGTTTTGTAGCTGAACTAGGTCAGGCATCTGCCCCATGGAGTGTTCTGGCTCCTGAGACTGCAGGGAACGGGATTGATTAAAAACAAAACAAAAAACCTCAGAGGACTGGCTGGTGTATCTTAACTGAACTGATTTTGCTGCCTGCCTTTCTGAATGGAGCTTCATTAGGCAAACTGGTATTCACTAATTGTTTATGAATTTGACTGTGCAGGTGTAGTTGCATTCATCAGCGAAAGGAACTGAGTGCAGCTGCTGGGACAGAACGTAGGGGATTTTCTGTCAGAACGTTTTCGTTCTTGCAGCGATCTTTTCTTTTCCCTTTTTCTCACTTCATGCTTTGGCACAATTGCTGCCTTCTCTGATTTCTTCTGGTACGTTAAACATCTCAGGTTCGGGAATGCAAATGGTTGTGCAGAATGAATTTCCTCCACGCTCTTTTGCATCTAGATAATATCATCGTCTTTAGTTGTATGTTTACAGTGTGCTTCTTGAATATTACAGTGTGCTGGGGGGTTCTCAGGCTTTAAATATCTAGCATATGGGGTCTGCTAAGTAAAGACTGAACTGTATACTCATCTGATAAAAATTTATGTAAATACATTGAAATAAGGGGAAATATGTAAATTGAAAATATCAAAACATGACCGTAATGATCATGTTCCTACTTCACTATGAGGTATTTTCCAAAATAGAGAAATCTTTTAAAATGTGACATTCCTCAAGTTGTCCTTTTCAAAATTAAAAATGTAAATGTGGGGGGAGGTAGAAGAAAAGGCTTGGTTTTCCAGCTGGCAATATCAGTTTGAGGAGGACCTGTTGGCGTTACAGGTACCGGGCTAGATTTGCTGGAGCGTGAGAAGTGGTCTGGCAAAGCAGCTGTACATCTTTGTGAACAGTCACTGTGGCTTGTAGAGCTGGCCTTGAGGCAAGGTCAGATAAAAAGGTGTTGCTGGTTGAAAAGTGCATTTGTTTTCCATCATTATCCGGATAAGACGAACTTCAGCAATAGCACCCAAGTCTTGCAACATTGCTCTTTGAAGTATGCTGACCTGTGTCTGTAAAGAAAAAAAAAAAGGCTAAAATCCATTAATCTTAGTGTTTGATTAGCTGTGGGGAGGCAGGAGAATATGTGTACTGTGCTACTAGAGATAGCAGCCAAAATAGCTGTGAATGAGCCTCCTCACATTTGAAGTCCTTCTGGAAGTGTAACCGCTTCTATACCATGCTCAGGATGGCGTTGCAGTAGTGACTGCTCTTTGTCCTCTGTGATTTTTCCTTTAACCTGGTGTTGACAGCATCAACATTTACAGCTACTTTCCAACCTAGGATTTGGCCTTATGTGGATAACACTTCAGTCTTATCAAATGGATGCCCTCAGGATATCGTGTTTTCCTCTGTCTGAATTGTGCTGTAGCCCTCGTACTGTCCCTTCCTTCTTACCCCAGAAAACCCTTCGGCAAAGTTGCTGAGTCCAGACAGTTGTAAGCACCTTCATCCTAGTTTTTCCTTCAGGTAATGTGTTTCCTGCTGCTCTAGGGAGGCAGACAACTAATGGGTAGCTTTTATTCCTCTTTTGATCATTCAGCAGTAGTTTAAAATAATGACTTAATCTCTGTTCACATCTTTGGTGTTTACTGTAATAGCATAGAGCATGTGGAAGTCATTTAGCATTAATGTGAATGTCAGGAGTCCTTTGACAGAATTTCTGCTGTACCTCAGTGAAATTGCTCTGAGCATTAAAGAAAAGCAGCTTATTCCCTGCACTGTCTAGATTTGGAAGAAATCTTGATTCTCTAGAAGATGGGAACTCATTTTCCTTAGTCTTTGTTATGTGTGCATCTATAAAACTAATCCTGTTTGTGTTTCTGAGAGAAAAGATAGCTTGAAGACCTGGGTCAAATAAAATTATGTGAAGCTAAGGTTGTGTGGGTGTTTTTGCTGACCGTAGTTTCCAGATAACATAGTTCAAGCTGTCCCTCAACCGTCTACAAAATCAGATTGTTTCAGCTTGATTTAGAAAACCGCCAAAAGCGGAGGCCACCTGAGAGGCCGTGAGAGGCGAAGGGTCAGCTCAGTACTCAAGTTGTGGCAGATCCAAGTTAGTGCCTTTTTGTCTTTGAGAAGAGTTAGACCTCTTGTTTCTCATCTGCTAAGAGACGGTGCTAACCAAAGGCTTGGCTAGACTAGTGCCATCAGTGTCCTCTATTGATTGTTTGAATTTGTATAGCTGAACGGGCAGAGTCCGAAGGGTGGTTGACCCCACCACCAGTTTTCACCCCACCAGCGGTTTAGATGGTCACTATATTTTAGGCCTGTCTTCTGATTTATTGAATATTTTATGTCAAGTAAAGTTAGCCTTAACTGATTGCCTCCTTCAGCAGAGAGCTGAAATCTGAGATTTTGTTGCCCAGCTGAATATCCTGGCTATGGGGTCCTATGAAGTCAAGTTCTGTCCTGTTCTATCTATTTCTTGACTGTTTCTTGAGTTAGTGAAGAGTAGACAGATGTTCTTGCCTGATATATGAGTATGAGATAGTGGGACAACCTTTGCATTACAGTGTGTTATTAAAAATGAGAGGCACAGCACTTTTGAGTCTGTGACACAGAAAGAGCACTGACTGCATTTAAAAAATCTGCTTGCATTTGATCTAGGAACACTGGCCCTTCTCTGGCATTTGGAAACTCAGAGAATTGGTGAGCAGAATGTTTTGTTCCACTTTGCTCAGCCAGTGCCTATAGGGCTGCAAAGCTTTCACCGGCTGCCTTTGAGGAATATACTTGAATTCTAACAGCTAGCATGCATTTCCTACCACCTTAAACACTTTTTTTTTTTTTTTTTTTTTTACTTCTTTTAAGCTATAACTCTTTCAAATGAAGTTAATGAGGGGAAAAAAGATGAAAGAAGTCTACTACTGTCACAAGTACCAAAACAGTTTAAGAGATTAGCAAAAGCTCCAACATGCTCCTGCTATCCCTGCTTTACTTTTCTTGTGGAGCATATTCTAGCTACAGCAATTTAAATTGAGTACAGGCTGTACTAACACTTGAGGAAGAGCTTGGCAGTTTAATCATGTTGAAAAGAAGCTTAAACAGCGTTCTCAGTGTTAAACACCATCACCTTGGAAAATAAATCTAAAAGATCTGCTGGAAATAGTTGAATCTCCTAAGGATGATGCGCTGTACCAGAAGCTAGTATGTGCTAGGAGATACCAAAAAAAAAAAAAAAGGGGTAAAAGGAAGTTGACGCCAGCAAATGAAACTGAAGTTATTATAAGCTCTGACTGATTAAATATTAAATACAAAATATGTAGCAGGGCAGGAGGTGTTTTGGGAAACCACTAACTAAAAGTGAAAGCTCCTCTTTCCATCAACAGTATGATTCTCCCCCCCCACACACACACACAAAAAAAAGGCAGGAAACCCTATCGTCTGTCATAATGTGTGTAGGAAAGTCTGAAATTTAGGTCACAAAAGTACATCTCCTCACTTTAGAATTGCTTTTAGACTTGATTTCTGATTTAAGGCTATATTAGGCCTTTAGGCATGATATCCATACTGGCCAATTGGTAGAAACTATGTATTGTATCATATATAATATATATAGCATATAGGGAGCACTTGTGCTCTTGTGAAGAGGCAACATGGTTGACTCCAAAGGAAATTTTTCCTTTTAAACCTTTTGGAGTTCTTTGAACAGATCAGCAAGCGCATGGGCTTGGATGCTCTATATCTTGTTGATAAAGTCTATTTGAATTTCCAAAAGGCCTTTGGCAAAGGGAAAGGAATTGAGACAGCTATATCATAAGGCAGAAGCTATTAGAGTGCCAAGGTAAAAAAAAAATAGTTAGAGGGATGCAGAAGTTAAGAGATCAAATAAATATTTTGCAGTATTATATATTAAGTTTTGTACATTCACCCTATATTCCTGTGGGCTCCGTACAACTGTTTTTATTACCAACCTTTTAAGTTGTTTATGTTGATTAAAATGGATTTACAGTCCATGTGCAGGCCATGTGCTATAACCTCAGAGCCCACCAGTGGTCCATATAGTGTATTAAAAAACAAAGTAAATATTTCTTAGGTGCTTACTTGAAAAAATACAGCCTGTCCTAGTTGCAGTTTATATGATAATGTCTGTCAAAGAATTTGTTTTTTTACATAATTCCTTTTCAGTTTACACACTTAGTAGCTCATAGCATCTTTAAAAAGAAAACACCTTCAGTTTAAACTGCTGTTTTTCTTTTGCTGTTCAATTATCTTTGGAAAGAGCTGTAGGAAGGTGAAGAGGGGATATAGCCAAATGTTACCTTCCCTGACATTTGCAGGTTATTGATACGCCAGGGAGGTCAGGATGTTACAGAGAGACCGAAAAGGTTTAGTATACTGTTAAGTATACCAACCAGAAAGTGTTCTCAGCTATGAATAGGTCTTTCACAGTTTTGAACAGTGGGTACATTTTATATTTAGGTTACAAAGCATTTGAAGTTTTAAGGTCAGCGTGAACAGACAGGAAAGCGTCATTTTGTCAGCTCTGTGTTTGCTGCAGTGCTGCTGCAGGCGTCTCTGAGACCTCACAGTTTGCCAGCGCTGCCTCTGGACTGTATGTGGGTGGAAGACCTAGAAGTGCAGGAAACGCTGCACTGTTACTTCCCCGAGAGGCAGCGACTTCAAAGGCAAAAATGGCAGTTCTGTGTGCTCTGCTTTTTTCTTTTTTTCTTTTGCTAGCTGATTTCACTAGTTATTGCAGCATCCGCCAGCCTTTTAGCTGCTGTGCTGGGGCAGTATTGAGAAGGTTTAAAAACACTAGGCATTTTTGACAACATAAGTAGCTTGCGACCATGCTGTACTGCCTATTCTTTTATATTATTTCTACTTCTGTGACTTTAGCAGCCACCGTCTTCAAAGAGTCAAACTTAGATGAACAACTCATCTTGCGAAAGCTGAGATTCAAGCTGTCAGATAACAGGAAGAATTGATGTTTAGCTCCAGTGCTTTTGGAAATAGTAGCTATTAAAAGTATTCTAATATGAGTTGGCAGAGTAGGGATTAGACACAGTCCCAAAATACCAGTGAACACTGGTTTTAATGTGTCATTGCTTCCAGATCGCTGCCGTGCATAGGACAGCTCTGTGCTCCACTGAAAAGTGGAGTCAGCTTTCCCTTGACACTATATATAGCATTTCCAGTGTGACAGAGTAAAAGCAGTAATGGATGGAGGTTAAAAAAAACACTAATTAATACTGAATTCAGTGATAAGAGGAGCTTGTTTTTTCATGGAGACTAGCGTTTAGCTCTGCAATATTTAACTGGACCTCCTAAGTGCATTAAATTATTCTGAAGGTCATTTGCTAAGGACAGCCCATAATTGAGAATCAGAGCGGCAGAGGAAGGTGTGGTAGTCTGCAGTGCCCCTGGACTTCCTTGCTTTGGGGTCTGTGGAGGTTGTGGGAGTGAATCCTCGACTTGCAAAAGGGCACTGGCCAGGTGCCTAGAAGGGAGACGAGGACTGTGTCACCCACCAGTGCTATGAGCTCTCGTCAGACCTGGGAGAATTTCTTGCTTCAAAATAGTCTCAGGTGAGGTTAGAACAAGCACTGGGGGCTGATGACAGCCACAAAATGCTTAGCATCAGTAATTTTGATGATCTCTCTGAGATGTCTTTTTGATGGATCATGTCACTTTCTAAATTACTCAAGGCCGAGCTTGCACCCGGTGAAATCAGAGTCGGTTTTGCCATTGCTTCTAATGAGAAATCACTGAATCTTAAATAAGATAAGTTTCCTCAGGCTAAGTAAACAATGGCTTGTTTATAACTCGGAAGCTGGGATAAAACACGAAGGAATTTAAATTTATAGTATATTAAGTGCTCGTTTCTGGCTCCTTCTGTGCACAGGCAGAATAGTCTGCCGTGCACCTAATGCCTGCCAAAAATGCCTACTTAGAGAAACGAGTGCACGGAAGCCAGCGTGCTACTAATGCAGCCACAGTCTGTATTTTAGTAGCAGTGGATAAACAAGCCCCAAAGGGGCACACGATCAGGGAAGCGTGTCATATGAATGATGAAGAACAGTATTGCTAGCTGAAGGCACCGGTCTGAGGAACGGGCGCAGTAAAACTCCTGTCAGAGCACTGACGTTTCAGATGTGCGCTTGCAAGCCGACTGGTTGTGACTCCAGCTGCCAGCCTATTCCACCAGCCGCAGCAAATTGCTAAATCATTCTCGGCTAATGCTGACATTAAATTATCTAGATAATTTTTTGTAAAGTTATCCTTTGCTGTGTGGACAAATACATAAATCTTTATGTGCCTTGTGTTTTACTCCCCTGAGCTGTGCTTGGCTTAATTTTGGAATAATACACTGTTTCTTTGGCATCCGAGCTGTTACCCTCATTACTCAATCGTTCTTTTTGTAGTAAGTCATCTTGCAATTAATCCGGAATGCTGAACTTGTGACTTTGCAGATGCCAACACAGCAAGTGACTGGGATATCATCATAAGCATGAGATAGTGACTCTCTAGGGAGATCAGAGAGAAACGGAGATGCAAGAAAATGCTGCTGTTATTAGCTGCGAGTGGGTTAGCTCAATATCACTGCAGTGAGTTCTTTGCGGTTACTGGAAGGCGTCTCTTAGTACCAGAGAACAGTTCTATCCCAAATATCTGCTAGAGAACATCAATAAGAACATTAAAGACAAATTAAAGACAAAACCCAAAACACTTAATGCTCTTATGGCTTTGATTGTACTGCCATGGCAATGTACTGTCTCTAGCAGTTTTTTCTTGGATGCATAATTCTCTCTGAAAAAGCACAGGAATGCGGCATTTGAGAGAACTCTGCAGCTGGTATAAAGGATTTTATTTCTCTGATATCTGTGCAGTTAGGTCTACATACGCCCATTGAAGACTGTGTGCTTTTTAAGTTGGTTTGTCATATGGGACCTGACAGGAAAAATGCGTTGCTGATGGCATTTTTCACTCACTGTCCATTAGTGAGCGTAGCAGAAGCAAAGCACCCCGACTGAGCAGGCTGTGATTTGCTTTTGCTGGCGATCTGGGTCTTCATAGCCTCTCTGGGCTGCTCTCCCAGCCTCTTCCTGGGCTGCAAATTCCTAAGCGCCTCATGTAGTTTCTCAGGAGCTACTTGGGGCTTGGGAGATTCTAGCTCCAGTTTTATCTAAGTGCTGGGAACCCACCACATGAAATTGTTTGTATAAGCAGAAGGTCCAAGGACGATTCTGACTGCAAATCTTGCTCAGGATGGGGTTGATAGAGGATCTGGTCTGAGACACACTCTTGCACATGGGCCTGGATAACTTGCTGGGTTTCTTTTGAATCCCCTTGAGTAGGGATGAACCACATAGCTGTGGGGCTATGGAGAGTGCCAGAACATTCAAAGATAGACAGGTAAGGTCGGGGAAAGCACGAACGAGCAACCAGCTGCTCCTTATTCAAAGGCCATGCAGGAAGGAAGGTCTTGGTGCCCATCTCAACCTACAGACTCTACCAGCACTTGTGCTAGGACACACGGGGAGAGGCAATATTGGCACACTCGTGCATGTGCTGCTGAGCTGATCAGATGCTGAGGAAAAGATCTCCTTGTTTCTCTGTTGGGCATGGAATAGTGTCCTCACAGTCTCCTGGGAAGGGTTGTCCCACCCAAAGCTACAACTGGAATGGCTTTGCCTGCATGACCCCCTTCTGGGTTGGGAGATACTCTTGAGCTTCAAGTATGACTTCTAGAAATCTGCTCTTGGGTAGCGTTTGTGCCCCAGTTACCCAGCAGCCTTCTAAGCAGCCCATGTGAGAATGTCAGAAAACTGGCCAGGGTTCCTGCTTTTACAAACCAGGAACATAAAATTTCATTTGCTCCTAACATCTCCCCTCATGAGGAGCGCAGGATGGCCAGCAGCTTTTTGATTGTTTCAGGCTGTCAGACCAGCCGTAATCAGCATGTTTTATGCTTCTACACGGGCTCCTGGCCACCTGTATAATGCCCATCTGTTGAACTGGGCATGATGCCTAATGACACTGTGATCCATACCATTTGAAAAAGACACTGGTGCCCACGAAGTGATGTTTCTGAAGAAAAATTTGCAAAAAACATGACAAATCTTACCCCTTCTGTATGAAGTCCTTCCTAATCAGCATTATCGTCGCAGCACCATGTGCTTCTTCATATTTGTGAGGCATTTGGAGGGATTCATCTAAATGAAATGTAAATGTGCTGTGGCAACAACAATAGCACATGAATATGCAGCACCAGGCCCTGTCCCGCCATGGCCACATCTGAGCATCTTTAATGAATTCATCCTAGAACTATGTATTTTTTTCTGTGAATAGTAAATTTGCTGAAAAGTGCAGTTTTGGAATAAACACATCTCTCTGCCAGATGAAGTGAAATTTGTTAATTAGCTGTTAGTGGGAAAGAACGTGGTAAAACTGGCTGCCTATACTGTCGGAGGGGGAGCTGCCTCTGTCTTCCCTGCATCCAATGTGCAAGGACTCCCATTCCCCAAGGATCCCACCATCCCCATCCAGGGTGTTCAGGTTCCCCTTTCTCTGAGAGAAAGTTTGAACCCACATCTCCCCGTGGATATCTCATGTTATCCAAGGAAGAGAGATGCTCTGAAAGTCTGCTGCTGATCTTAGACTAGACAGTCTTGGAACAAGGTTTGCGTCCTGAAACCTTTTGCTCCCCGGTGAATATTGCCAATATCAAGGGAGAGATTTTTGCCTCCCTTAGTGACTGTGTTCTGATCAAAATAAGAGCAACTTTGATTCAAGCAGGAGGTAAAGAGCCCCAATGCCTATTCCTGACAACCAGGTACAAGACCAGCAGCTGGTGCTCCTCCAGGGATCTTTAGGAAGAGAAAACTATAAAGATGGTTTCGCGGAATGCTTAGTTGAAGGTCTAATGGTAATAATGAGAAGGCTTGCACAAGAAGATACCGCTAGGCTGTGAAATTCAGCCAGGGCACTTGGCTCTTGGCTGACCTGCTACTTAGCGCTATGTACCCTGGCTGTTTCTAGAGAGAAAAATACCACATGTAATAAGCTTCAAAATGATTTTTATTGTTGTGTTTTGTATATTCAGACTGAATTGATTTCTTGTTTGGATGTCAGTAGCTTTGTCTATTTGCTATTAGCAAATAGCACGGTGCAGTAGGAACAGGTCTCTAGAGCAAAACAGAAGATCTAATCTTGGCTCTTTTTAAGGCTTTTGCCTCAGAGTATCTGTAGTCTGATCCTGTGGACTGAAAGTTGGAGAACTCCTAACCTAAAAAGAACATAGGATGTACTTTGCTTTTCTTTTGAATCAATTTGAAACAAAATACCTAAAACCAAATTTCAATTCACAGGGAATTCAAATTTGTTCCAGCTGGGATAGAACAGTTTATTCCACCATTCCCATGAGTTTTCTTTGAGTGTTTCATTTTGGTATGTGTTTTCTGAAAAGAACCTGAAGGAAATTTTTGAAAGAAACTTTTAGCAAATCAGAAACCAAAGATTGTGTTCTGAAAATGTCAACAAAATCTTTCAGTTTGTTTGGAACATTTTAGGTTTTCTGCCAGAACAAAGACTTCATGGTGCTGACGCATGTTCATGAGACCTTTGGATGTTGCTGTAGCTGTATTTTTTGTTGGCAGTTGTTTCAGCTGAAATCTTTTCTGTTGCTTCTTCAGGTCTCATTGCATCATGTTCAAATCTGTGTATCTTGCTGTGCATATGATACTTCTATGCTTGTTTCCAAGAAGTTTATACATAAAATTGATCTCTTCATAGCCCTTTGAAAAAGATATTCTCTTACCTTTCTCTCTGCCTGTGGCAGAGAAAGGAAAATAAAAAAGCAGTGTCTCAGCTTGCTGCTTCTGACTCCTCAGCTGTATGACTATGAAATCAGTCATGACACGTGTATGAGCCTGAGCTTTGAGAAACTGAGAAGCAACAAAAACAAGACAGACAGTTGTGAACTGAGAAAATATTAGGGCTCATGCATGGCAGAGCAACCCAGCTGGTGGGAAAAGAGTGAATGTGAGGACTGTGCAGAAATAGTCATGGTTTTTGCATGCACTTTGCTGAAGTGTATGGGTTTCTCAGACTTCAAAAAGGAAGCAGACTCTCAAGAGCAAATGGTTGTGATTTTTTAATGGAAAAGCCTCCTCCAAAATACTCCATAACCATAAGACAAGCAAGTGACTCCTGTTATTCAATAGGGTTGTGGTTTAGCTATTGGATTTTACTTGTGACTGACCTTTGTATGAGTATCATCTAATGCAATGTGATAAACATAAGGACTGTGTAAACGACCTAGAATTTCCTGACAGATATCTCATTCATCTTGGCGCATCCAGAAGTACATGGCATGGAAAGGTTATATTCTTGATAAAATCCTATTTTTGAAGTAATGTATAGGTCTATAGTCAGGGATAAAATAGACATCAGTAAATGGCTGTTTTCTTGGTTGGTAGGAAATATGTTCTTTGAAAATTTTCTCAGTTGCAGAATGAGCAATAACTGTGATGATCACATAACCTAACCCAGAAAAAGTCATTAAAAATGCATAATCAAAACAAATATCTTGGAAATAATTTAAAACTGGTATTCATATCTAAATATTCTCTGTGTTGCTTGTTCAGAATGTAATTTGGGTGATTTTAAATATACTTTAAAAAAAAAAAAAAAATGGACTTTCAAAGTATCTTTCAGAGTCTTCTGTGCCCTCCCCCCAAAGTAACCTGGATTTTGAAGAAAAACAAAATGTCACTGAAGATTATTGATTTCCAGGAAAATTGTCAGTGTTCCTTTGGGTTCTTTTTGATGAGATGAAATCAGAAACATTTTGGTTTGGGGACTTAGTTTCAACTGTTTCTTTGAGTTTATGTTTTTAGAAGAAAGGCAGTGTCAGACAGTGAGAAGTTTAGGTGGACTTTGTCTGCACTAAGGAAAAGCCTGCACTTAATTTTAAGTGTATGTAGGAAAAACGTCTTTTTGGTGGATTCAGACAGGAGCGGAAGAGCCTATATGTGAGCAACATGCTTTTCTTTGGTGTTTTCCAGGTTCCAGAATCTGCTTTGGTCCAGAAAAGCGTTTGTGGACAGCGTCAAAGTGTATAACCACAGCTATATCTACATGCCAGCCTTCTCCATGAAGACGGGGACAGGGCCCTCCCTCCGCGTCTACTACACCCTGCAGGACTTTGGTGCCCAGCAGAAGGTGCTTTTCGCCAACCCCAATTTCCTGCGTGACATTGGCAAGTTCTGGAAGAGCAAGGGCATCCACGCCAAGCGGCTTTCCACGGGGCTCTTCCTGGTCAGCGCCGCCCTCGGCCTGTGCGAGGAGGTCACCATTTACGGCTTCTGGCCCTTCTCGGTGGACCTGCGCGGCAAGTTCATCAGCCATCACTACTACGACAACGTCCTGCCCGACTCCGGCTTCCACGCCATGCCGGAGGAATTTCTACAGCTCTGGTTTCTTCACAAAAGCGGTGTCCTGAGAATGCAGCTAGAACAGTGCCAGGACCCTTTAGTCCAGGCTGCTGCCTAAGGATTGCAGGGGTCGGCTGGGAGACCCACTAGTTTTTACTTCTCCTGTCCTCCAGAAAGAGGGCTCTGTTTTCTGTCGATCCTTTTTAAAGGGAAGAAAAATCATGGATTTGTGGATTTGCATGGACCATGAAAATGCTACTTGAAGGCCAAACGGAAAACATCCTTAATGTACAATGTTTTACGGAACTGGAGTGAGGGGAAAAGAATCTCTCCGTGGAGTCCATTCGGACATATTGTGAACATAATGTCAACAGTGACACAACGGAACTTTCTGGGTGATGTTTTTAAATGACCAGTGTAAAAGGGCATTAAGACTCAGAGAGAAACAGGGCCACCCATGAGCTTTTGCTGACAGTGCCAAATATGACTGTCTGTTCAAAAATCCATTTCATTCCAGATTGGCACCTCATACAACTTTCTTACCCTTTTCCTTTTCTTCTGTACATGTGTGTGTGTGTAGCAGCGCGTGTGTGTTTTCCTCCTGCTTTCCTCTTTCTCTCTTTCTTTTTTTGTTCCTCCTTTCTTTGGTGGGGGGAAGGAAGGAAAAGCTTGACAGCCATGAGAGCGAAGTATCCTCAGCTCCTCCAGCGACTCTGGGGAGAATTAAGGGTGCTGAGAATCTGGTAGAAAAATGTCTTGAGAATGTCCTGCTACCAAGCAGGGATAGATCTGCCTGTCGTAGAAATTATCAGGATAGTTTAGGTCATTGCACATGTAGTTAGGCCAATTCTGTATCATGGGCAAGAGCTGGCTAAGGGAAACTGTGTTGAAAATAAAAGTAAAAAGAAAAAAAAAAAAAAACAAGGAGAAATCATTAAATGCACCCCGGTTTAAGCTGGTCTGTTACAAGGTTTCTACATTGACATGTACTAGAAATTGCTGCTGACCTGTTTTGCTGTCCAACCTTTGGGATTAATTCTGTATTCGTCTGGACTACAGACGCACGTTGACTATCAAGGGAATATGAGTTGTTCAGTGGAAAGCAGAAGGAGGTTCTTCATTTGCTTATAGCAGAAAAACTGCAGAAATGAATGTAAGTGTCATTGAAAATGTGTTGAAAATCGTTTCTCTTTGTGTGACTAGCTCTTCTGTTTGGATTGTAATGTTGGCCTTAAAGACTTGTACTTCTCTTGCAAGATTGTCTCTGATCAAAGAAAGTCTGAAAAATAAAACAGCTTTTGGGAGCACTCAAAATCTACAGAGCCAGCAAGAAAAAAAAAAAAAAAGAGAGAGAGAAAAGAAAATGGTAAGCGCTTATGTAATGCAGTAATTCTCTTTGCAATCAGTGAATTATGTAAGTGTATACATTTCACTTAGGCTGCTCTAGTAAGTGCAGTGCCTAAAGGACTGTTTTATTTTGGGTCATTACTTGAAGAGCAGATGATTCTCTTGCCATGTAACTGAGAAATCTTTTTGTTTGTTTGTCTAGCACTGTAGGAGAAGAAGAGAAGACTAGTTTAGTCTACAGTAGAGTTTCTGCTGCAAGATGTTATCACCGGTAACTCTTGAATCCAGATTAGTGTTCCCTTTTCATGCCTCCATCACTAGTAGCTGAAATTCTAGTCAAGCTCTTGAAACAACAAAACTGTTATCAGGTTTCCACAATGATTTCCTGTGCTACCTGTTTTAGCTCCAGAGTGCTAATATTTTGGAGAATGTGTCCTATCATATGTTGAGAACCTCTCTCTTTGTAGAATGCCAGCTACTGATTATAGAGATATCATTAAAAAAACAGAAACCTTGACTCTTCTTTAAATATGAATAATTCAGCAATCAATGTAGGACACTGGGGGGGAAAAAAAGCATTTTTGCTTTTAAAACCTGCCTTTCAGAATAAAATCTTTCTAGAAATTAATTTTCCAAACATAAAGTGGGCATTGTTCCATGGGATTACAGTGCAGTTCCAAACTGTAAAGTGGAGATTTGGATTAAATGATGTTTTTAGAGATTGGTCTGATAAAATCTGAATGTGCTTCTATAAACCGTTTTATCTTTGTCTGTATTTTTTAAAAGGAGCTATCCACGTGCTGCTGGAATATTGCTTCATCAGCTAATGCTTTCCCTTGCGTTGTCTGGTGTCTTACAGTGTGGGTATTCAGGGAGGCAGGATCTGAAACTGAGGTGTTTTCTCTGCTGCTTTTCACAGCAGGTTTTTACTGACCTCCCTTTCTTGGAGAACAACAGATGACCGTGTGATTTTCATTGTACATGCCAAGTTTTGCGCCTTTTAATACTTTAAAGCAGACGTTATTTATGAGAACACTACTCAAAATCTGACTGGTTAAAGTGACTTTTGAAGGACACCAGCATTTCCTTGGGAATGAGGAGAGTAGGAGAAAAATGGCCCTTTTTGATTTTTGGAAAATCCTTTCCCCCATGCTCTGGGAAGATAACTTGGTTAGAAGAAAAAAAGAGAAAACAAGTATTTTTCCTAGAAAAAGCCAATGCAGTATATCATAATGTCTGTCTTACTTTCAACCTGTGCCCTGGGGATCTGGAAATCTTACATTCCCCTTCTCTGTACGACTGAAGCTGTAGCCTGTGGTTTTTCGGAGTCCTTTTTGATGTCCCAAATCCTAATGTGTGCAAGGAGATGATTTTCAAAAAAAATGAGGGTCTAGAAGAAGCCCAAGCTATGCGTAATACACGTGATTAGTGTCAGAAGACAGTTCTGGCTCTACTCACATTTATCTATGGGGAGTAGAACTGGATCCTACAAAGACAACCACATTTGACAGGACTGGAAAAGTTTTAAAGTTAAATAACTTCCCACAAATTGCAAGAAAGCGTGCAGCTTGGGGAAGGAAACAAAACTAATTTCTCTTTTTGAGGTAAAGACTCAGCAGTATGAGCTCGACAGAAAACTCTGCAAGTTGGCCGACGTGTCAGTCCACACAGACCTGCTGGCCTTTTGCCCAGCAAGAAGAAAGGGGCACAGGAGAGCCCTGAAAGTCTTTTGTGGAAAGAGCAATGATAGCAAAAATGAAGAGTAGCTAGGAACGCGTCAGTGGCAGCTCTGTGACAAAAATCCCTGAGGAAACGGGCTCTGTTCTGCTGCTTATGACATGAAGCTTGCCTCATCCACATCTTGGAGTCGTGGGATGCAGGTGTAGGACCACTGGTCTGAAATACAGAGTTGCATGCAAAGTCGCCTTCCTCTCTGGGCAGGAGGCCACACTGTAAAATGGGACCGTTCTTCTGCGTAAACATGGGTGCAATCTCATCAAGGAGGCATCTCATGGTCATGAGATATTTTGAACAGAGCGGTTATATCCATCCATCATATCCACCCCTACTGATTGATCACGGAGTAGTTGAGCACAGTGCAGTTGTTTAGATAGCAGGGCTATCGATCAAACCTCAGCGCTTGTGCTGCTGTTTTCCTTGACATGCATTGAAAAATCTTAATGTTTATTTTATAAGTGAAATTCATGGCTCCAGCCACTCTATTTCCACCACCAGACCCTGAATTTCTCAGCTAGTGTGATTAAATCTTTGCCAAGGTGAAAACTACTGCAATTCATCTCCCATGAAACTGATTTCAGACTTGCCAAAAGACTTGTTAATGTACTTGAGTATTAATTTTGTCATAGATGTGACAGGGTGCAGAAGCACTAGAATCATTGCTCTGCACAGGAAATACTGCTCCTAGATTGAATGAAAATTCCTTTACAAGGGATCCCTGGAAGATAGTCATCACTGAAATCATTCCAGATAGATATTTGTAGATATTTATAAGCTTTTGAGTAAATCAGGGCCAATGTGAGAACTTGTGCCAAAACAACATAAAACTTCTCATATCTCTTCGTTATGAACCTTGTGGAGCCCTTTCTAAAACAGACAATCAATTGGTAGCCAGCAAAATAAAATCATGAGGAGAAGGGTTAATCGTGACAATAACAGCATTTATAAATGGCCACAAATCTAAGGACCTATAATTCTAAGGACCCTTATTCATGAATGACGTATTTTATATTTTTCTGAAACACAAATGTCAAACTCAGGCTGAACCAGCTACAAGAGTCAAAGGACCCAGCCGCTGTTACAGCGTTACTTTTGTAGAACATAGAGGTGTTAGCTATTTTGTGGATGTCACTAACAATCTTTTGGTTAGCGTCATCAAAACATAGTGTCATAACATGCACTGCTGAGTGTATGCCTCTCTGAAAGGTGGAACTGAGCAAGGCATCTGCTTTTTCTAAACTGTGTTTGCGCAGTTACCTGCAACCCTCCCCTCTGTACATGGACACCTGGTTTGGTGTCTGGGTCACCCCTTCCTGTGATGAACAATGAGAACAGGAGTGAGGAAACTTGATCTAGAAGTGAAGATGATGGAGGTGAATGTGTCTCACCAATTTGTTGCCTGCCTTGATTCTTCCCTTCAGCTTCTGAGATATATAGGTAGTGGAAATCCGAACAGTGTAAAAGACAGTTCTTGAGGAGTCAGATGTTGCTGGAAAAATTGAAGATCAAATCAGCAGCGCAACAAATTTCAAGCAACTGTTGGATTTTTTTTTTGGGTAGTGACTGAAAATGGACTATCTATGATTCCTACTTATGGTCCCCTGCAGAATGGCAGCAAAGCAAAATATGATGACAGCTATTGCTATGAGGAGGAAAACTGATGAAAGAGAGAAATCAGAATGAAGAAAGATGATGAAAAATCCTTCTTTAATGTCTCTTCTGTCCTTCCATTCACCCCCAAAACATATATAAATGGTCTGACCAATTTATTATCCTGAATCACCACCATCTTCATAAACTATTTGGTGGGATTTCCATGTGTTGGGACTTCCTGGGAAACAAAATTCAGACGACCTCATCCGTGAGTCTTTGGTCCCCTGTTTAATAAATGTGCAGTAGGTACTCTGACAACTGTGGCTACCCTAAACTGCTATGACCTCCTTGCTCCTAATGCTTTTGATCTCATCAGATCTCCCTCCGAGATCCCCTACATTTGTATGAATGACTCAAAAGGTGACAATAAAAGATTTTGCTCTTCTTTCTTACGAGCATCCTCCTTGGGGTTGTAAGTGTGATTCAAAAAATCAGCGGTGAGGAGGCTAATACACTCTACCTTTCTGAACCATCTTTTCTTCTAAAAAGTGATTGATAAATCCAATGAAAGCTATCTCCAAATCCAAAATAGGACTTCCTTTAGGTTTTGATAATTCCATCACTGAAGACCAAAAAAGGCTGGAAGAAGGCTGCATTTTTCATAACATTTGCTTTAAAATAACTTCTGTTTCCTTGAGTTCCCAAATTTCATCACTTGGAATCTGCCAAATGCTTGGCTTTGTGGTAGTTTATAAACTGCACAATTGATTAAAGCCCTGCTGGCATGTTTGTTTAAAGGAAACACAAATGCCGACAGGAGGCTTACCCTGTTCTCCGAGGCTGATACTTCCTCAGCATCAATGATGAGTGAAGCCGTTACTTACCTGTTTCTGATTCTTTGTTTTCTTCAGTTTTTATTACAGCACATTAAGCCCTAGTGTATTCAGCCTCTTCAGCTCAGTGCATGATTAAAAATGAATCTCTCCTCAGCTCAAAGAGAAATTGTGTTCTTCATTAGAAGTTGTTGCATAGATTCCCTCGACTATCAGAGGAGAGACACACGTAGTGATTTATGTATTTTTGTTTCTGGTCATGGACTGCATGGCTAGGATGTGCCCTTGGACTGTGGAAAGCCAGGCTTTGGCTGCAGGGTTCACCTGTAAAGGGCTGGACACAAGCGTGAGCTCATGGGCCGTGCAGTTTGCCTCTGTGCGTACTGGTGTGGTTTTTCCCTGAGCATTTCTTGCCCTGAAATGCTTTGCATCCCCAGCAAATCTCAAAAAGGCCTGTTAAAACTGCATCTTAAAATAATTTCCATGTGCTGCCTGCTGTGGTGAAGCTGCTCAGCTTTCTGTTGAGCTGCGTATTCGTGCTCTTGGTGCTGCGAAGGCAAGTGAAGCTTCACAGTCAGAGCACGCAGCGTTCTCTGGTTTATTTGGTGTTTTCACCTTTCAAGTCAAGCTTTTTGTTTCTTACTTTTAAACTAGATTTAACAGTTGTTGAGTCTAAAGGGAGCTATGAGAAAGCAACGCCAGAAATAAATGTTCTCCGGCTTTATGAACAAACTGCTGTTGAATAAAACATGGCATAAGGTTTTGAACAGTTCCTGTTGACGTCTAATTGTACATTCAGAGGATTGTTTGCCTCAGATGGGGTCCGTAGCAAAAACGAGCAGCATCAGTATCTTTGCAGTTTACTGAAAGGGAGTCACACAGATTCATGAACTATTTTAAACTAAGCAAGAAGTCGGGAAATTCACATACTCCCTGCGAAGTTTTGTTACTGTTTGATTACCTTTGTAGTAAAGGAAACTTTTTCACTAAAAAAAGAAATAGATGCTCAGAGGAAAAGAGAGTCTGGCTAGAATAATGCTGCTTGCAGTACTGAGGCCCTGACCCGAGTCCCTGCCAAACACCAAGTATACAAGGGATATGAAGCAACAAGTGGGCATGCTGCAAGAGTGCCACAACCCCATCTCTTTTTTTCTATCTGCATGTATTATTTCCAGAGAAAACACTTGAAATCCTTATTTACAATCCCTATATGCAGTGAAAGTAAATACTCCTCTTTTATTTTTTTCAAGAGGAGAAGATTCCTTTTTGGATATCCTCAACTTTCGGTATGTGGAGCAAAGCTGACAGCAGTTATCTAGTTTTCACTGTTTTGGTGTCATCCGTCAAGGCTGCCGCATCCGTGCGAGCTGACTGCTGCCTCTCCGGTTCCGGAGCCTCGGCAGGTGATAGGGAATGTGCTGCACCCACAATTACAGGAAAGGACCTTCTATCCGCAGCTCTGCTGTGTGGCGACTCACCTATCCTGAGCGGCATTGGTTAGTTCTGTACCGGCGCTTGTGCTGGGAACTGTGGAAAAGTATGGACTGTGATCCTGAACAGCGTGATTTTATAGGAACTGGATGTGCTTGGATATACTGAAAGCGGAACTGAGCATTGACATTCAAATGTTTTAACTCAAACACTGATTAGTAACTTCCACTGTTTTTAAAATAATAATTTACTGGAAAAAAATCACATAAATCATGTATGTCAAAAATGATCTTATTTCTTGCAGAAATGCACTAATACCATGAACAATCTCTATGCTAAGAAGTATGGTTTCAAGTTATCAGGCATGTCTAGATTTGTATGCAAGTCTGTTCTTCTGCACAGCTTCCAGCTGCAGACTACTCCTTAAGTAAAATAAAAGTCCTGTTCTAAGCGTAGTCAAATAGGAAAAACAAGAAAAAAAGGATAGGGGTTCTGATCTTCTTTTGAAGTCCATATTGCTGTTTAACTACTACCATTTAGTAATGATGTCTGAAGAACTAGGCAAAGATCAGAAGGGAATATAAGAGTATACTTAAATGCTTTGCTAATCAGAGCTTATTAAGCAACAGTAGGTCTCTGTTCTTTCTCTTGTCTTCCCCTTGGTTCTTGCAGTACTGGGGAGAAAGCAGCTAAGTTCACAAGCTGTTTAAGGTCTGGTACTTTCTGTTGATGTTTTTCTTCTGAACTTCAGTGAAGTTTTCTCCAGCCTCTAAATCTAAAACCATAAAGAAAAGACACAGAAACCACTTACTTTGGGTTTATTAATACTGAGCATGACCCTGCTTGTATGCAGTATTTCATGGCCCCCTAGCACTGCTCACTGTGTTAACTGTGAATCGAAGAGGCAATTTTCTTGTTTCTGATACCGCTTCTCCCAGAAGGTTTCATCTCTTTCTTCGTGCTGCAGTTTCTTTACCCAGTAAATACAGATAATATTTATCTCGCTTAGAGTTGTTTGGAGAGTTAGTTAATTTGTGTTTGGAAAGTAATGTGCAGAACCAAAAATGCTCCAAAAGGAGCATTTTTTAACTGTTTAACTGTTTAACTGTTTCCAATAGTAAAGACAAGCAAATGATTAAACCATTTTAGTGAATGGAATTCATGCTTGCTGTTACTAAATACAATAAATGCATAACCTTCAAAGAATGCATAGCTTTTAAAGGAAGGGAATACTCATGCATTTCAATGGGAAAATATATATTTTTTTCTGCCCAGAACTTCAATTTATTAGCCAAAATTGGTTCTCCTCTTGTGTTCTGACTTCTGTTGAGTTGATGATAGAATTGAATAGACTTTGATCCACAGTCCAATCACAAATCTGAGGAAATTCATCCTATGAAAATTTTAATATATTTTTAAAGTAGTTCTAGATTAAGCTACCTAGCTAAAGATGCTTATTCTGCAAGCTGCTGATTTTTTTTTTCTACAAGCACAAATCATCTGTATTTTGTGCTGTTTATTAGTTGTTATTATAAGGCTGGTGTCTTATGAAGTTTCAAACATCATCTGCTGCACGAAGGTGTCACACTGAAATCAAATCATTCTCTAAATCATGTGTTGGATAAGAAATTGTTTCTGCAAGCTGCATGGAAGTGATGTGTGTGCAGCTCCAGCTGTCAAGTGCATTGCGTGAGCCAAGCTAAAATGAGAAAAGGATTGCTGCAATGATGTGAAGCCTCTCCACTGTATAGCTTATCTCAGAATTAGATATCCTCAAATAACTGATTGTCCCTGATGGATATGAATCTGACTAATGTTTCCACTCATCATCAAATAATTTTGTTAAATTTTAATGAGTCAATGATATGACATCTCCCTCTACCCCGTCTGTTTTTCATCTGCAATTTTTTTCTGATTTTTTTTTTTTTAAGAGGAGATCTTTTTTTATCAGATTTTTTTTCCTGGAATTTAATATCTAAGGCTCAATTCTAATCTCAGATGCTGAACATATTAAAAACTTAGGTTCTTCCTGCATGTGCACAGTATCTTCTTTTTGGGACATTGCATGTGATGAAAGATGATGAAGTCTCGACAAACTCTCTAAGAAGTGAAAATTATTCTTACTTTCATAAAACCCGGTCTGGCTATAAGCATCATTCGGTTCTACCCGAAACTGCATGCAGTTAAATTTTGAATCTTGGCAATAATCTTTAGTGCTTTCATAGTCAATCAGGCATCAGTAAAATACAAATGCATTTCCAAAATTGCTTTCAATTGAAATGAAAAATAAGGAGTCTTTAATAAACCTTAATAGTTGCCTATTCTAAGGGATGAGAAAATATTTTCATTTTCATCATATGCCTTGTGACAGTTACTAACATAGACAAGGCTATAAACAACTCCAATCAATATTAGTCTAGTTGTTTTCTGATTTTATGACTTCTTTTCTTTTCCACTCATCCTCATTCTTTCTTGTTTCTTCTTTTGTTTGCATCTTTCTCCGCAGTTATCTCACTGATTCTTGTAGGAAATGTGTAGCACACAGATAGCTAACATAATGTCTGACCCCTAAATGTGCAGAGCACCTGTATAGAGTTTAATATGAGAGCATTTTTCTGTATTTTTTCACTCGTGAATTAGTTTGTCTTGTGTGCGTGTCCAATATTTGAATTAGCACCATGTGTAATGTGCAGGAATTGTGCTTTTTAAAGTGTCTTTCACCCTGGGGTGTGTACTAGTAGCATGCATTTTAAATGATGGATGTTCATCTTTTCCTTGACGGACATCTTTTTGGGTCAAAAAATGAGACATTAATTACTCTTGCCTGGGTCTTGTCTTGTGTCACCCATACTGAGGACCTGGCCCTGGATCCTGAACCTCATGGGGCTGTAGAAGAAGCTTGGAAGCACAGGCCTTGGTGAGCCCTCCCGACCACTGTTGGAAGGGTGATCTTGATGGCCAGGTTGGGGTCTTAGAAATAGCCCCCTTGGTGGACTTCCTCTTGGGCAAGGTTGCATTACGTAATGCCTGGGCTTATCACCAGGGCTGGTGCTGTCCTCTCTTCAGCCATTTGCAGGTCAAGATCAAGAAGGTCCATTTGCAGATAGTTTGCTGAAAACCTTGATTTGCACCCCACATTTTGGATAGATGGGTGTCCTATTTTCATTCAAAACCCTAGATCAACGAGCTTTTTTAAGGTATTTAAGGAAGAACATGGATTTCAGAGTTAGCAGTTATCTTGTAGAGTCATTTTCATTTCCAGCTCTAAAGGACATTGTGACACAGAAATTATATGTTTATGTGTAATTTTAAGACTTTTTAGCTTGTTCTTTTCCTTCTGCATACAATGTAATTTGCTTCAATCTGTGTCAATACTGATTTCATTTCATTCTTTCTGAAAGTGAAAAACAAGCAAACTGAAGTATGAGGGAACCTAAAGGTGCCTAGCTGTGGTATTTTTATAGACTGGCGCATTGCTTTGATAATGAACTGTGGAATATAGCATGTGCGTGAAGATGAATGTAAACGATTGCATGTGGTCTTTCTTTAATGTTGTGCCCATGGGCGGGATTGTTAGTACAAGCCTTGTGTTGTGAAGGTACTGAAAAGTGAAACGAAATGGAGAAGATCCTCCTAGTGATTTTTATGCAGTAAACCTCTTTCATCTGTCCCCCTTTTCCATGACCAGGATGCAGATTCTGGTAATGTAAGTTTTATCATGATGATAAAGACAGGTCAAGCTCCTTCCTGGAGTGGGGCTCACAAGGGCTTCTTCGGGTGGGAGATGAGTCTGACATGGTACCCATTCCATATTCTGTGTTTCTAGTGCATAGACCTCAATAGTCTGTTCCTGAGCCGGGAAATAAGTGAATGTGTTTTGGTACAATTTGCTACTTGCTTATGGCTGGAAACCAAAGTAAAAATAGAGCAAGGTCACTTCCATTTGTTGTGAGTACGCACACGCACATACACACGTGCAGGTCCAGGAGGAGTTTTGAGTTTGTCTAGGAACAGGAATGGGCTGGGCAAAGATTTTTCTAGATTGATTATTAATTTTGCATTCACCTGGTTGAAGCATTCTTGAAAAATGTCATTAGGACTTAGTGCTGGCTGATTAATTTTTTACCTTTGCATCATACCAGTACTTTGGTTTCTATTCCTTCTTATCTTGCCCGGTTTATTGAGAAGTGTGATGGTAATGTAATAGTTTGATGTCTTAAGATGATTTTGAAGTGGAAAAGCAAACTATTTTGCCTCTGAGGTTGTGTAATTCCATGGATTCATCTTATTTCCACTGACTGAAATGTAATATTTATTGTATCATTTATGATGTATGTAAGCTTTACAGGCTGGATGTTGTGTCAAAATGACGTGAACGCTTGGGTAAGTGTCTCCTTGAATCACCCTCATTTCGGCACGCTCAGGGGCAAAGGTATTGTGTGGAGTGTGTTAAACATTGCAAAATGTATTGTTGTTTAGAGTCTTGTGGTTAGGACTTCAGTCTACTTCTTTCCAATGTAGCAAATGTTTGCTGATGACTAACACTGTTACGAGGACTAAGGGGTTACCTTTTTTTGCTCGGCAATAATGTATTTTCTATTATGTCAATAGAGTCTGTGGATTGGCAAGTAGTGTGAAGTGCTCCCTTAAAGAATGTCTCTTTTTTCAGGTGGTTATGGTAACTGTACTCCAAATGTTTAGATGTCTCTCAATAGCAAAGATATAACTTTGTTATTGAATGTATTATTTATTAACAGTACATTGTTGTCTTTTTCTAGTTGCATTTTACAAAATATAGCATAAGCATCTCGTGATTTTTATAAGGAAAGTCTTATTTATAATATTTGTGCAAGTAGACAGAAAGAAATCTCAATTTTATAGTAATCCATACCCTTTTTCATAGTTGAAGAGTCTTAATGAGCATGATCAGAAGGGACAGACTCTTTTTTTTTTTGGTTTTGATGGACGCTTTTCAAAGAAAGACAACTGTTATGTTATTTATAATTTGGATTTAATTATCTTAACAAATAAATATCTCCATTTTAAGAAAGGAAAATGTTATTTGTGGCACTTTTTTTTCTTCTTTTCCCCTGCTCTCTATCTCAATATGTCTGAAAGATCAAGGTCATTTACTCCTACTTTTTATTTTCAAGAATTATGTCTATTGTCCTCATTTAATATCACTGTCATGCTCACAATTCTGTTTCCTCATTTTCTTCTCTTCGTAGCTTAGTCAATGAGACAAATTTATGCATAATGTAACTGCAAATTAACCCAAGGCTGAAATTTGACATTTTTGCCTTCACAGAACAATCCACAAACATGGCTTGGGGTAGGAATCCCACGGAGACACAGTCATTTTGCTGAAGAAGTTCCCACTCTGCACATGGAATGACATGGTTAGATCCTGCTTGGACCAGATGTTCCAATACTCAGTCTAATACTCACATAAAAGGCCTTGACTGCATTTTCTAAATCAAATGGTGATTCTAGATATCCAAACCTCTGATTGATCAAGCTCAGATGCTTTCTGAGAGTCAGATTTTCATTGTTTGTCATGCATAAGATATAGCTGAAGCTGGACATCAAGTTCCTTTTGAGATCAAGAAAAAAGTCCTGTCACATTTAAAGCCCCTCCCTAAAGCCTATGGAAAATATAGGATGAAATGGTTCTAAGTGTTCCAGAGAAAATGGATTTGGGCTTCTGAATTGGCTGTTCTTTTTCAAAACCCGCCAATTGAAGATAAGTGAGAGACCATTTAACTTGCAGTTCAGCCAGCTGTGGGGAAGACGTAAATCACTGAAGCTGGTGGCTTAGTTCTACCTACAGATCATGCTTATGCCAGAGATGCTCAGATGATGGGGTACATCAGAGTTGCCTCAATTTTCCCTGTGTCTACAGCATATGCATTTCCTTTCTCTGAAGGCATTTCCCTACCCAAAGGTAGCTTCTCGTTCTTCTTACTTAATATTTGGTTTCAGAATACACCACCACCCATTAGATTTCTCCCCATGTAGAAGGATTGCCTCGCACGAGGAGGAACAAATGTCCAAGGGGAGCTCACAAGGTGGGACCTCCCTTCCTTTGGGAACCTCTGCCAGCTGAGCTGTCCCTGGGGGTCAGGTTCTGCACAGGGGTTCTCTTTTCTTGGGTGTTTGCTTGTTCAGCACATTTTCATAATACTGATGCAGGCAGTGGGTTCTTTCTACCTCATTTGTGCCCATGCCCTTTGCAGCAGTGGGAACACATCTTGAGGCAAAATTCCGGGTTCTTGAAGCTACATTTTACATTGAGTTGGTGAAGAGTTGCTAGGAAATGATACCTTGTGGGCGCTGTGTGCACTTTATTTAATCAAAATGGGATCATGCTCTGGCATAACTCTTTTTTCTAGCCCTTTAACCTTGATACTATAATATAAATTCTTTTCCTAAAGGAGTTCTGTGGAAAGGCAAAACATCAGCAGTAACAATAAATGATAGGAGATGCTTCAATATTATAGATAGCATTCATATACAAGTCATTGCTGGGATATGAGAAATCTACCCAATGCTGGATAGTTTCTTGGTATCTGACATTAAATCCTCTTTTACCCAGACTTCCAGTCCATTTTTGCATGTCTGCTCAGCTCAGACACCTTGTTTAGGGCTTACTTAAGTTCTCTGTCTTTTGAGCATCTACTTCCTCTATATCCTCTTCCAGCTCACTTTTTCCTAGCACCTTAACAAAAGTGTCACACAGTTTCTGTTTCTTGATCTAGATTTATAGAAAATACATTCCTAAATGAAATGACGATCTTTCAGTGGAATCACAGTGCAGGTATGATGGTGTTAATGAGGATCTTTAAAGATGTTCCCAGCTGGTGTAATTTTACCTGTCATCTATGTTAAGAAGTTTACAAAGGCTGCTGCATCAGGCTGCTGCTGTTTTTGCATATCCCTATGATATACATATCACACCAGTTAGCTGTGGTGTGTTTGCTCATGCCTATTCATTAATGAATAGATTTTGGTCTCATTCAGGTAATGAGGTACAGTGCATGCTGCCCATAGGCACCACAAAGGCGTTTTATATGTCATGTGAATGACAACTTCAGGAGAAGACACTCATAGAAGACTTATGAGAAGGTTCACTTGTGATTTCTGCCACACACTACTCTACTATTCTACGTAAAAAGGCTAATTCTTCCTGGTCTCAAAGCTGTTAAGTACTTTTCATGGTTTTGAGGGCTCAGATGAAAAACACTGTCTTGCCTACAGAAGGTGACCCACAACTGAATGATAGTCACAGGTCATGCAAGCTAAGACTCTCCCCAGACTAAGGACCTCTATTTAGTCTACTTAGTTTTTGCTTTTATGGAAACCATTCCATAACCTTGATTATCTTTGTTGCTGTTTGCTTTTTTTTTCCAGCTCTACTTTATCCTATTTTGAAATGGAAGAACTAGAACCAAACCTATATTAGATTAAACAAGTGTCTTTTCTCTGTTTTCAGTGGTTATCAGATCAGGTCTCACTCCTCTACACCTTTTAGCCTCTCTCTTGGTGATATCAAGACCTGCAGTGCTGGAAAGGATATCACTGCATTAAAACATGCCTGAAACTAAAAATTAGAACAAGAAAGTTCTTTTCTTTATGCATTTTAGTGTAGATGTTCTATTTTATTTCTGTAAACACCCTATTCTTTGATGAGAAGGCTTAAGACACTTAGAGTATACTTCTGACTAAACAGAGATCTAAACTGAAATTCTAACCACTTGGATAATTTTTTAATGAATTTTAGTAAAAAATTATACTCTGTGGAAACATCTGTATGGACTTTTTTTTCCTAAATAGGAATGATATTAATTTCATTGCCTTGAAAAATACCGAGAGATGGAATTGTTGACTCTGCTCTGCTCTGCTAAGGACCCATTTTATTTCGTGAGCATTTAATACTTATCAGACTGTAACATTTTGCAGTACCTACCAACCAAACCTAATCCAGGTCTCAAAAACCTCCCAGCAGTATTTTCAAAATTTTGATCTTCCAGTTCATCCACTGTGTACTCTTCCTTTATTATGTACCTCCAAATGACTGTAAAAGCTAGGGTCTTAATCAGAACCAGCAATGTAGGTAACATACAAAATGCATTAGTTAGTTAGTTAAGCGTATGTTAAGCAATTAGTTGTATATATTGCTAAAGAATTCAGTATCACAAAAAAGAAGACTCTAGATAATTTTCAGTCAGGATATGCAACGTATTCATTACTTAGAATTAAAAAATAATGATACTTACAAAAGTGTTTATTAACATTTATCTGTATTCTTGTTATTATATAGAATATTTTATGAGGCATAGATTACTTTCAAAAATTAGAGAATCAAAATCTAGGCATACTACAAGAACAGTATTACAGATCATGGGCAAGGACCATTCAGAATCCTTGCTTTAGAGGTGATCTGACATGATCTTAAAAATTAAACTCTGTTATCCCAAATCATCAGATGACTGCGTGTGGTGTTTAAATTTAAAAAAGAACTATTTTTGAATGAAACAAATTTCTTGGCAATCAAGTGAAAGGAACACTTTGCAATAAAGAAAGGAGGCAGTATGTGAAACTAGGCATGATAGAAAGAACAGAAAGTGGAAAATATTTCTATTACAATCTTCTTTTCAGCCCCGTGCTTCAACTCATCATTTTTTAGCTTAGGATAAAGTATTTTTCAGATTTGCTTTGAGAGTCCAGATCACTCAAAAATTGCTCCAACCAAATTATGAAAAACAAGACATAATTTGAAGGCTTTAAGCAGGTATTTTTAGCAAAAGCAATTTAAAAGAATCTGACAACTCATCATGAATGAGGTACTCTGCTCTTTAAACACTGCTTTATACACATTCCCTTCTTTCCAAATTCTACAGTTTCACAATTGTTGACAAAATCTTCAAGAGAAACCACCTTTGGCGACGTAGCAGACAGGGAAGAGGATGACATCAACATGACAACAAGAGGAAATCATGAGTGACAATGGCGTGGCCTTAGGTTCATTGAATGACATCGCACTTTTGGCTCCGATCGCATGTGGCCTGTCAAATATGCTTTAGCTCTTAGAATTATTAACTGTCCAGATGAATAATTATTAGAGTCATCAACCATGAGCAGGGCTCTTGGCAGACAGATAGGCAATATAAATGTGAAGCTTTTCCATGGGGCAGGATAACCCCGTGCAACCAGCCTGGATGCTGAGTGTGCTCTTCCACTGATGAACATGAATGTTGGGCTGCATCGATACGGGCATAGCCAGGAAGCCAAGGGAGGGGATTTTGTCCCCCGTGTGATGGTTGTGAATCAACATCTGGGGTACTGTGTCCAACATTGGACCCTCTTGTCCAACAGACATACTGAAAAATAGGAGCAAGGCCAGGAGAGGGCCCCACAACTAAGGGGCAGGAGCACAGAGTACCTGGGGAGCTGCTTCTTCCTGCAACCTGGCCAAGAGGCAGCTGTGGGTTGTTGTGTCTCACTTTTCTCCTGCCTGCTGGAGAGGTGCAGAGTGGGAGAAGGTGGGCTCTTCTTGAAAGCACGCAGCAAAGGGGGCTTAGATACGGGGGCAGGCACCTGGGAAGTCTCTGGAGCCTCTGTCTTTGGCCGTTTCCATCCAAGGTGCAACTGAACAAGGCCCGAGCAATTTATCCAGGCTTTGAAGTCAGCTATAATCGAGAGAGCACCAGAGGTCGGTTATGACCTAATTTATATTATGAGGAGTAGAGATGGCAATCGCATCACTGCGTAACTCCTGCGGGTCACGTGTGGGGCCTTGCAGCGAGATGGGAAGCTTTTCCCTCTGTACTGATAACATGGGTCTGCCAAGAGAAGAAATTTATTTTATTTTATTTTATTTTATTTTATTTTATTTTATTTTATTTTATTTTATTTTATTTTATTTTATTTTA
>JAWLRI010000720.1:20924-37594 GCA_034781795.1 Crypturellus tataupa | reverse complement strand
TATTTTATTTTATTTTATTTTATTTTATTTTATTTTATTTTATTTTATTTTATTTTATTTTATTTTATTTTATTTGTTTTTCTTTTTCCATAAACAGCAGGTGCCTACACTGTGGTCACAGACTTTGTGTGCTCCTAGTTCCCCACTTAGTTCCATGCAGATCCCCACAGGAGCTGATAAACTGCCAATCTTTATAAAGATATTTGACACACCGAGGCAGATGCTGTGGGGAAAATGACACAGCAAGAGCCTGGAGGAAGCAGTAAATACTTCTCCCTTTTTGTTTTTTTTCTTCCTCCCTTCAGTGCATATAAAAATTGGAGTGAACTATAGAAAGCTCAGGGCAACTACACTGAATAAAATGAAATATAAATAACTATTTATTCATTGTACAAAGAAGAGACTCCTGTTGGAGGGGTGGGGAGAGAAGTATATGTGCAGTTTACTTGTACTGCAGGTATGCAGACAGTGGAACTGGGAATTGTATGGACAAACTTGATTCTTGTGTTTTCTAATTCTAAAGAAGTGCTTGATCTCACAATTTAATGTGCTTTAATGCAGGTATTTTTGATACAGTTTCATGTACTTTTTTTCAGACATTTATACTAACAATTTTGAGTAGATGCACAGGAAGGAGGGAGGTAACTTTAAGAAGGCTGTGGTAACCTTAGCTGGATGTAACCCACTGACTGTCCTCAGAGAGAAATATCGAATAAACTAGTGCAAGAAGCAAAGAGCATATGAGGGTATTAAGAAGGTAAAGGTAAATAAAACTGTTTTCTATCTCCATGGTGCACTGTGGCTTCACCCAACTTTGGGGTAGTTCAGCAGCTGCTGGAGCTCACCAGCAGAGAGACTTAGGTACGCAGAAGTGCATCTTTTTTTTTTTATTTATTTATTTTTTTTTACCTGCAAGGGCAGGTCTTATGGATTCAGAAGATCTAGCCTGAATTCTTTCTTTTGGTGCTTACGAGGTCACTCTGTGCCTCACCTTCTTATCTCTGAGATGTATTTCCATTCCCTCAGGCTTAGCCTTACAAACTTACAACTGCTTCTGGAAGTTCTAGGTGAAACCCTAACACAAATAATATTGGTGCATAAAAATATCATAATATAATGGGATGTTCTTGCCTCTTTTCTTCCATTCCAGCCTCCACTGCTTCTCAAAGAAGTGACTTGTACATTTAAAGAGCAATTTTCAGCATTGTGCAGTAGACTGTACCAAAGCCAGCATTTTTAGCACTCCCATTACATATATTACATTATAAAACTTGATTCATATCTATACCACCAAAAATGAAAAACAACACTAGAACTACCAGGAAGTGGAGAAATTAGGTATGAATGCTGGGAGGCAGTCTGCCCCCTTCAATCTTGACAAGAAATAACAACTAACCATCAGGAAAAAAAAAAAAAAAAACAGCCCATACAATGTATATTTTGGAAGACAGAGCTCTTGCTTTTACCCTACAGCAATGTCGCCTGCATGTCAGCATTTTTGGTGACATTGGTTTGACTGGAGGGGACAAGAGGAAATGGCTTCAAGTTGTGCCAAGGGAGGTTCAAGGAAGAATTTCTACAAGCCTTGGAACAGGCTGCCCAGGGAAGTGGTGAAGTCCCCGTCCCTGGCAGTGCTCAAGAAACTGTAGATGAGGCGCTTGGGGACGTGGTTTAGCAGGCAGGGTGTTGAAGGGCTCACGGTTGGACTCAATGATGTTGAAGGTTTTTTCCAACCATAATGATTCTATGGCTCTCTCATGTGATGGTCAGAAAATTTTGCGGCTGGCATCCCAGCTCAGTTTTATCTCCTTGATTTCGGTTTTCCTGACTTTTTATGATCCTGCACCCCCATCACACACCTTTTTTTTTCCCTCCCCCTCGCCTCTTCACCCAACATTATTCTGCTACTATTCTAGGAATTCTCTCCATAATGATAGCAGACTGACTGTTTTTTTTCTGTAGACAAGCGACATATATCATGTTGTGAAATAGTCTGGTGAAGTGAAAGTCCACAGTGACATGTTAGGACCACTTCTTTCATGCCCTGAGGTGGCAACATGCAGCATGCAGAATCTTAATTTCCTCCTATTCCTTCCTTAAATCCTCCCCTAATTTTCTTCAGTCCAAGCAGGAGGAATTTATGCTTATTTTTAATGCTTATTTGTTGGCAAAGGTAAATGGATATCCCAAAACACACTTTATCTCGGTTAGCAATGCTGTTCTAAGCACCCATGGCCTGGTGCATGGAAAACTCTTGTTTTGAGTATTCGTGGACAAGTGGGAGAGAGAGTGTTGTCTTCCAGCAGCAGAGCATGACACTGCCTGTGTGGCAGGATGACAGCAGGTTCTGTGCATGTCATCAGAGAGGGCAAGCTGGCACCCATCCCTCCCCACAATAGCCTGTCACTACTTTATCTTCATTGAGAAAACAAATTCTGTTAAAAGGGTGTTCTTGTGGATGATGCCAGTGTCCATTTTCTGACAAATACTGGTATTTACCCATAAGCCAGATGGATATTACCTGTTTCATAAGCCTCTTAGGGAACTTAATATTTCTAAAAGCATGTGCAATTCTGAGCTTGTAGATCCCCAGGGCTTAATTTTGTAAACCCTGATGGCACCAAGCAGAGCTTGGAGCGGATGTATTTGGGCAGTGGAAACAACTATTATGCAACTTGCTCCACAAATACCTGGAAAAAGCTGGCCATCTCCCCAGCTTACTGACAGCAACGCTATCTCCTTGAACAGAGTAGGATAACTGACTCAAACCTGTCTGGGGAAGTGGCAGGGTGATAATAAAAGCTGTTATTTGATATTATGTATAAGGAACAAGCCCGTTGGTGTCTCAAATCATTCAGGTGTGGATTCCTGATGGCTGTAGAGATGCAGGCTGGAGAGGTTTATCCCAAATCACAGGCGACCTCTCTGTGAGCTGGCGAGCACATCAGCTCTGCACGCCGGGATGCAGCACAGCAGTAACCGAGAACAGATTGGGTATTAAAATTCCTTTTTACATGTAGGGAGTTTTTCTCCCCTGAGCTTAACAGGGTGGAGTGCCTTAAAGTAAGCAGTGAGAAATGAGCTGGATGTATCCCAGCCCTGAACTTTGCTTATCGTGCAGCTGTGCAGGAGCCTGGCCACAGGCCTGGGCAGATGGCAGGAGCAGAGCCAAAGTGCTGCTGGACGGCCTGGGTTACGCGGTGCAGAGTGCTGAAGATTTCCAGCTAAGAAGAGAGATAAATATGGAGGATTTCTGCCAGACCAGTAGCTAAAATTGATTGACCTTTGTAGCTGTTTTTGTCTCAACAAGCTGATTTTTCTGCCCTAAATCTTTCTCGGTTCAAGTTCAAACCAGTGAACAATTTCTCTTTAAGCTGTCGAAATATTGACTTATGAGCAAGGCAAGGCAGTTGTCTGAAGGGTTTCCCCCATTCCACGTGACAAGAGCCTCAAGTGTGACTCGCTGCATCAGCAATACCCAGGCAATATGGAAATAATTAAGGCCACACTCGTGTTTTTCCTCTTTGTGTTTTTGATTGATTCAGTTTATTATTTTTTTATTATCAAATTGACCTGCTATCTGTGTGTTTGCACGCACATATACTTAGCCTTACTTAATGTATTAATATAAGACCAGCTGCATTCTGCTTCTGTCTTGCTCTGGTGTTGCAAGGATTGGGATCTCAAAGGTCTTGCTTGGTTGTTGTCGCCTGGCTGCCCTAGGTGCAGACTCCTAGATGTGCCTCTAACTTGACAGTGCTGAGTCTGAACCCAGTCAAAACTAGAAGTGTCAGTAAAAAGCTTCCAGAGGAAAAGAGAGTCATGTTCCTTAGGAAGAGGAATAGGTCTTCTTGCATCTTAGTTAGAGAAGGGCACTTACTACATCATAAGTTTTTTAAAGCAACATTTTTTTCTTCCCTTCTGCATTTCATTAAAGAATATAATTGCTGAAGACATTCTAAAGACATAATGGAATTAGAAGGAACGTATTCATATTTTAATCTATTTTCTATAGCTTGTAAGCCTGCTGCCATGCAATTAATGAAACAGCCTGTGAGCCAGACTTTTCCTATTTCAGATTGATCTGTGAACCATGAAAATCTGATCTGTAAAGGGAAAAGTTCACTTCTGTGTTAAATAGACTTGCAGGCAGATGGTCTGGATTTAAAAAGATGAGTAGCAGGATTTCTGGAAAAATTGCACAGTATTAATGAAAGTGTAAGCTGAGTTCAAACTCGGTTCACCAAAAATCCAAAGGCAGGAAAATTAGAAACTCAACTTCAGTTTGATTTAGAAAGAATAAGACTGTCTCAAAATAGGTATTGAAAAAATCATGCTAGACAATTAAGTTATTGTTAAATTGCTGAGATTTTTTACCAGCGTCCTTGTAAGTACTTAACATTAGTGCTTGCTGCAGGCAGTATGTGGGATTTCAAGGGGCACCCATGGTTCAGACAGACAAAACTTAGAGATGGACAGTCCGTCCGAAATACTGCCTTCAGGAAAAAAAAGAATCTTCCCTAATGAAGTCAAAATCAATTTCATCACTGATTTCATTAGAAGCCTATCTTAATATATATATCTTAATATATATTTTTAATTGTGGAATAATTAGCAAAGAAAAAAAGCTGTCTATCCTAATAAGCCTCATAATTGTCTTTCCGCTTAAAATACCTCATTCATCTAGAGTTGGCTGTTCTTATTGCTTGAAATAGCAATAAAAATGTTAAAAATTCCAATCTGAAACTTGGTTTTCAGACCAGCTTATAGGCAGGCACAATCTTCCTTACAAACCTCTGATGTTATGAGAAAAAGGATTTCAGAGGCAAAAATCAGATGCTCTGGTGCACTTTATTCCCATTAAATTTTCCCACTCTTTTCCACCACTTTTTGCAGTGGACGCATTCTTTTGTACTGCTGTTAGGATCAGATTTTTGTTTTTAAACGATCAGAAGGGATTCACCCCTCCAGTGGCAGGCTTGCAGTGTAGGATTTAACTGTACTCAAATGCTACCAGAGCAGGGCGGGATAGCACTGAAATCGTTGGCAGTGTTTAGAGATCAAAGTTATTGACGTTACTCATTCCTCTGGCATGTATTGTTTAAAATGTGAGAATTTGCATAGTAAATACCAATCATAACATTATGATGCAACAATAAAAGGTTACAGACCAAGTTTTCTAAAGGATGCAATAGTATTGCAGTTAAATTCTGGGCAGTTTCCAGATCTGGCCCGCAATCTTGATTTATTTCTGCCTTATTTTTTCTGAGAATGAGAGTGCTGCTCTTTCTGAGAGTGCTGCTCTCAGGCTCTTTCAGTTATGCCTGCAGAAACCAAAGCATCTGAAATTACTAATTATTTTAGTTAAAAAAAAGGGAGGAGGGAAGAGAAGCTTTGTTTTTGTTTCCCTAAAAATCAGCAAATGTTCCCTAAAAAAACAGCAAATGTTACGGGCTTGTGTAACCCTTTATTGGCATGCTCCGACATCCGAATAACACTGCAAAGTTTTTATAGCGCTTGCAGAGAGCTTTTTGTCTGAACATGTGCGGGGTTGCTTGGTGGCTGGATAATGACGTGTCCATACCAGCGAATGCCAGAATAACAGTGTTGATTCCAGTACGGGGATTTCACTGCTGTAAGTGTAGCATAAAAGAGTGGCTCCTGGTGTTCTGGCCAGGCCTTGGTGTACTCCCATGCAGGAGAAATGAGGATGAGCTATAACCTGCTGTCATGGCCAGAGACTTCTTGGCTGCACGTCTACTGATTAACTAACAACTTAGTTGTGCCTGGGATGGTTCCTAGGCGCAGGAACCCAATGTCTCAAGTACTAAGGTGTCAGCGGGGGCTCTCCCAAATGCTTGCAGGTACCGTTAGGGAACTGGGGCAATCCAGGGACCCTTCCCAAACGCACTCTGGATGCCAGTGTCTTGTTTTGGTGGGTTTAGGAGTTAGTAAAGTGGATGCGGCCCGGCAAACTGCAAGGCTCAAGGAGGTTCTAGGCACAGGCTTATGGGCTTAGGTGTAGGCTGCGGGTCCATCTCTTGAAAAGAGGTTTTGGAAATGGACAATGCTTTTTATTTTCTTCTTTGTAAATGTGAATGAAAGCTTTGTCAGCAGTTATATTGGGCATCAATAAGCCTGAAAAAAATCCACAAAGCTCTCGTGCTTTCCTGGATCTGAATTTGGGAACGAGGTCATTTTTAGAACTAGGCAAAGCAGCTTGGAGTCTGTGTGGGAGGAGAGCAGTTGGGTTTTTGCCTCAGGTTTAGTTTCTGAGCCTGGCTCTTGAACTGCCTTCTCTACAGCTCACTGAGACCGCAGATCCCAGCATCCAAGGCCCTAATGTTTTGGTAAGCAGCTCAAGTCATCAATTTGGCATTGGCTCAAGGAAGAGAGTCACTTGTAAAGGAGATGACTCCCTGGTGATTGGCTGGGAAATGGGGAACGTTTGAAAATGAATCAGAAGTTTCAGAGCTTCTGAAGTGTGTGTGTATGTGTGTATGTGTGTGTGTGTGTATATATACAGCAAAACAGGGTAAAATGTGTAGCAGAATGTGATAGTCCTGTGAGGAGCTCAGGAAAATCAGAGGAAGTAAACTTTTTTGTTTTGTTTTTAACTAACTTTGAAAGAAATGCACTAAAAATTCTCTGTACTTATTTTCTCACTTAAAATATCTCACCCTCTATTTTGATCTATCTTTAATTTAGTTGGCTATTTTCCAGTTCATTTTTATGTATGTACTGCCTCTTTCATCTTCAGTTTCATTTCTTCCTTTTTTTCTTCACTTGCAGGCATGACTTTTTTTTTTTTTTTTTTTTTTTTTCCCTTCCTCCTCTGTAAAAATGCCAGAATAAGAGTCCCAATGTCATGGTATAAAGTAGGTAGAAGCTGAATATTCTTGGGCAACACGACTATCGGTAGATCCACGTTTGGTCTTTGGAGATGGTTGGACATGGAGATACTGCAAACCAGCATTGTTGGCAGGGTTAAATAATGTTTCTAATGGGTCACAGTACCTTTAGGATATAACTGTTCTGTACAGCTGAGATTTTGCCTTCTGTAACTCTTTACCACATCTAGTTTTCTGGTTTGCAGATAATTTTGAATTTATATCTGTCCTAGTGCACTGATGCAATTTTTACTGTTGCCTCACTGACATTTTTACTATTTTTATTATTCTTCATTCTCCTTTCATCTTCCCATTCACGTTTTCCACGTGAATACCTTTTTCAGCTTTATTTTACTTGCCTATGGATTTTTTTTTGATCATTCATATTTATCCCAGACGACACTAAGCCTGTTCTTGCGTTCACAAGGTCCACACGCTGTGGGTCAAACTAGTCTGTAGCAGATATAGTACTAGAATGATTTATTTGGTGACCTGAATAACAATTTGGTTTCTTCAGAGTCAAAATTAGCTATCGTCTTTAATAAAACCCGACATTCGGTAAGAATAAAACACAACATTTTATAAGAATAAAACATATACCCATTAGTCGCCACTTGGTGATCCACAGCTAAATTTCCCTGCAGCCTCTTCCCTCCCCATCCTGCTCCCAAGCAAATGCTGCCCTCTTATGTTTTAGGTGGGCTGGGTTTTGCTGGTCCGAACCCAAACTCAGCAGCTCTGCTCAGATTTGCGTTTTTTGGACCACTGAGAGCAAAGATGTAAGTGGGCAACTTGCTGTATTATTTCTTTTGTATTTCCTGCCTTTGCTCTGCCTGGCAGACAGAAGGGAAGAAGATGGTGGAGAATGGCAAAAGAAGCATTTTGGGTGCAACACCAGTAGAGCCTGATGAAGTCAGAGCAACCTGGCTAGGCTGCCCGTAGCTTCCTGCAGGCTGTTGCAAGGTTACTCTGGTGGGGCGGAAACCTTCTCTTGGTGCCTGGCACAGTCTTGGGCAAGCGACGTGGCCCTATCCACCCAGAAACGACTGTCTGCAGTATTGATTCTGCTCTCCTGCATAGGTGCTTTTATTCTCTGCCTCTCTTCTGGTTCACTGCGTTGCTTGGGTAGAGGTCTGAAGGAAAAGAAGAAAATTGCCTGACTCTCAGCCTGAAATGTGAGGATTTTAGCCAGTGTGACTGGCTGCTCTCCCTGGTGATGCTTTCCTGAAATGCACACACTTGGGGCTCTTATTTTGCTCTTCAGGACAATACACATGGAAATGGCTACCACAACCATTTAAAACTGCATTTAAGCATCAGAATTTGTTCTGCGAGGAGGTGGGATCCCCTTCGCCCTCTCCTACAGCTCGTGCCAAGCTTCTGCTCTGCGCTTGCACGTTCCTGCATCACCAAACAAGCAGTTCCCTTGGTGGGCAAGCAGAGACAACCAGTACCAAACATAATGCCTCTTTCTGCATTCCCTGTGCAGAGGTGATTTCTGATTTCATAAAGTATTAAATTATTTTGACTCAGGAATCTGCTAAGAAATTGGACTGTCAGCAGGTAATTTTATAGCTCTTGGGATTTTTTTTTCCAGTTGCTGTAAATAGCAGAAGAGGTAGACTACGGTTTGTCCTTCCTGAGGATTACTGAATGCTCAAGTGATAAAAGTCAAAGTCATAAATTCTGCCTGTATGTATTGTCAACTAGTATTGAAAAATAGATTAAACTAATATATTACAATTAAACCAGAAGTCTAATAAACAGAAGACTGTGGATAAAATGTATGGCTGTAGATCGAATAGGAAAGCTTGTAGACATTTACTTTTTGTAATTGTAGAGACAGTATGACTGGGAATAATATTTATATTTTGTTTACCCGCCCCCCCACAAAAATCTTCTAGATGCTCTGTCTTCAGAACTATAAATCAACTAGTGCATCTGCGTAACTCATTTTTGAGAATCAATTGATAAATTAGGCACTTGGATACCTTATTCTCCTTGTAATAGAGAAATAAATATTTTAAGAGGTCTCGAAAAAGCTTGACTGATTTTTAATGTATTGAGCCAATTTGCTGAGAGGTCACCTCCCTTGCATGTGAAAGTGATGGGATGCTGGCCCTGTGTTCAGTTGACCCATCCTCTGTATCATTTGCCTTTTGTGCCAGCTGAAAGTACCCAAAAGACCTGAGGGCTGGCAATATCTGACATGATCAAAAGGCAGGAATTTGACAGATCCCTTGTGACTCCTTGCAGGAAGAAGGAAGGAGGAGAAACTGAGGCGGGAAGGCTGCCAGAAACCTTTGTGCCAGGAGCAGCCTGGTGGCTGTGTCCTTTGAGGTGGTTCCTCTTGACTGGCCACCTCTGTTCAGGAGGATGAGGACAGTCATGCTCTTTCCCACTTCCATGGCCATGGCTGAGCCCAAGGATGGTCAGGGTTGTGGGCAGCCTGGAAGAAGCCAACTGGATTCTCTGTGTTTGTTGCGTCCTTTCATTATTTGCACACTACTGGGAAGGGACAGTGTGAACTCCTGGTGTCATATGGGTGATGAAAGGGGGTTCTTATATGGTGTTTGTCTCTGGCATGGGCATCTCTTGCTAAGGAAGTGTTTGATACCTCACTGCAAACTTTTAAAACGAAGCAGACTAAATTCTTCTGACTAAATCCCACAAGCCTTGTTAGATTGACAGTAATGTGTTACTAAAGACAAAAATTAGCCAGAGGAGGAAGGTTCTGGGTTTGTCTAAGACGTCATAAGGACCAAGGTCACAGAGGAAATTAAAACAGGTTCAGCTGACATGCCACCTTCATGTGCATGTTTAAGGAGGCTTGAAACCGAGTAACGTTGGTGTTGATGGTGTGTGGTCTCCTGCTTTCCTGTGCAATGTACGGGTTATGTGGGAGACCTCCACTAGGAAAACATCTGAAATGAACTTGGAAAGATCCTGCTGTCTTATTCTGATTCACTCCTTTATTTTGTTCTATAATGGCCTTCAGCATATGGCCCCTTCCTCCGCTTCCCCTAGGAACTATATTAGCATATGACTGTGTCTCCAGGAAACCTTGGTTATAGGGCTGAGAGAGGGTGCAGAGCTGAGATGCACTGCTCAGGCTGTTGCTGCTTCCCAGGGTGGTTATCTGCGCTGCCAAGATTTGTCTTTATACCAGTACCAAATATAATATTGCTGTTGATTTCATTCATCATGTTATTATGATTTCCCTTTTTGCCAAATAGCAGCTTTTCATTGTTTTGTGTTCTGCCTAGTGCTGCTTTAACAGACTTGCAAAAGCAGAGAAGCTAAGCATATGATAGAAACTCCACCTGCCATCCTGATCCATGACAATATACTTTGATCCCTTGCAGATTCCAACAGGCAATGGAATGATAAACTTTCAAGTCTCCTTGTTAACTGTGGTTGCATGCCAGAGAACTAATCTTTGTGGCAGTAATTCTAACTGGAACAGAAAACTTTCCAAATCGATCACTCTTCTGAAAGCCCTCGTTCAGTGGGAGTATAGCATCAACACTTCATGAATTCACATGCCAGGGGAACACACGCAAGAAGTAAAACCGAATTATTAATTTGGATGCCTGTAGCTGTGTGATGCTTCAGCTGCTCTGGGAAACAACCTCTATTCCATCCGTCCTTGTTTTCATTAATGAGCTTGCACAAGTCAGGTACTAAGCACTAGTGATTTGCCATTAAAAGAAGTCTGGTAGTCAATGGGGGAAATTACGTTCAATTCTAAGATGTTGTCTTTATCAAATCTCTGGCAGATGAATACTTTGGCAAGAGAAAAAGGGACATATGCCGAGTGCAGCAAGAGAAGAGCAAGTCAAGAGGGGCTGATAGAAATGGTGAAATCCAAGATGTTTTCAGTGGCAAGTGAATGGGAATCTGAGCCAGGAGATATAAATATACTCTGGTAACACCATTTGCAGATTAAAAGCAAATTTAGAAAAATCTACTTTCATCTAAATATGTTAATTCTCTTGTAGAAATATAGAAGGTAGTTTGCTTTACACCAACTAGACTATTGCCATGTCTTGAAACTGCACCCAAAACTATGCCTTAAACTAATTCATATTGAGCACTACTTATTTACTTGGGTCATTTTTATTCATGAATTTTTATTATATTCCTCGAAAAGAGCTATAACGGTAAAGAGAAAAATATATCAAGTTCATAAAAGGGCTTGAGAGAATGATGTAATATCAGAGTTCTGGGATAACAACAACAGAGTAATTGTGCCGGTTTTGTAAACTTATGCTACTGCTTCCTGCCCTCCCCTCCACCACTTTTTTCTGATGTTCATGGCATTTTCCTTTCAGAAAACATTCTGAGAAGCATTTCTTTTTCTTTTCCTTCACAAAGGCACGTGCTCCTGTTTAGAAATACCGTTTCTGTTGTTTCTGTGGGGTTGTTGTGTGTGGTGGTTTCTTTAAGTTCCTCAGAGACAATTATAGTACAATACTGTTCTCTGTATTAACGTTCTTCAGCAGATACTGCAGAGAGAATGTCTTCCCTTTTATTAGCTGAAGAAAAGTTGCTGTGTTTGAAATACGAGTGTGCCAGGATTGTTTCCTCATCTTCTCTAAATGAGCTCCAGAGAGATGAGTGATCTTAGCAAGCTTCACTGGTGGAACAACTCCATATTGCCAGTGTATCCACACTCTGCTTTCCTCTGGTGAGGTCTTTATTTGACCGGAGATGAGGCTGAGCAGTGATATGTTGTGCTGCACATACGTGCCATGGAGATGAAACACACAAGGTCATCTGCAGATGAGACAACCACTGGGCTCGTGTTTTGCCAACGCATCCTTGGCATAGGATCAGAGCTCCATTGTGATACGGAATACATGAATAAAAATACAACCCTAGATACCACTTCATGTAGCTACCAACACCACAGTTTATTCTAAGGCTTCATTTGGTATTGGAGATCTCCTTTCAGATGGATTTGCTTAGTAGGTGAAGAACTTGCCCAGAGACTGCTTCTCCCAAGCATGGGTTTTCCCATACCTCCTTCTGTATTCTTCAACACAGGTCCTGAAGTGCCCTTAAAAAGGAATTTCTGTATCTGCCAGTCAAAGGAAGGTGCCTCCATTCACTTCAGAATTAGTCCTATTTCTGTCAAGATGCAATTTTAAAAAGCAGTCTTCTCTTTTCTGGCTTTGTACTGCATAGGGTTCCTCTGTTAAGGATCCTGTCCTACCAATTCTTGCTTGCTGCTTAGGAAGCCCTGATCGGTTCAAAGTCCAGGAGTCAAACTGTGCAGTGTGTACCTAAAATTAAGGCATTGAAATGTCAAAGCCCCCTGAAAATCTATTCTTACATTAGTGTATAGGGTTTTTTTTTTTTTTTTTTTGATATATGGTACTGGTTATTATGCTGGATATTAGCATAACAACTGTGGTGAGTGCCCATTTGGGAGCACCCATCAGTTTGAGTTTGTTAGCTAAGTAGCTATATTGCCTATTTCACAAGAACATATTTCGTCTAAAATAAAACTAATGTTTTGATTACTCTTAACACCATGCCATGAGTTGTCTACTACACCTAATTAAAGAAAGGAAAGAGACAGAAATGTAATTATTACACTTACAAATCTTGCTTTCAACAGCCCAAATCCAGAAGGCTAAATGTAAATGGCTGTAGCTATAGGTCTAACTTTGTGACAGTATAAGCCGTTTTTAAAAAAAAAAAAAAAGAGGCATCTGAATTGTGTTCCCCAGTATATGAAGATACATTTCATGTTCTAGTGAAATTATTGCTATATAATAATTTTATCTTTATTGAAAATAAGCCTTCCATGCTATTTTATATAAATGGTTAAGCAAACCTGGTTGGAAACCCTGGAAGTGTGAAAATTTTATTATTAGATTTGAAACAAAATCTAACTTATCATTACCTTTTGAATCATCTTGTTAATATTAGCAAGAATAATCTTGCCAGTAATATTACAACTATCTCAGGATATTTTGCCATCTGAGCATGTTGTAAGTGATTTTTATAGATCAAAATGTGAAATGAAGGTTTCTGTAGGATGTGGATGGCTGAAACACTGGATGTAGGAGGTACGTTTGGAATTTCTTAGAAGAATGACTGCATAGTATCAGTGTAATGGGGCCTGAAGTCTTTCATATGCCTTCATTTTGTGATCAAGTGTTTGATGCTTGGATCAAACTTTCATATTTGTTGTATGGAAAGAGAATATTTCAATGGGATATAAACAGGAGGCTTTAGCGTAGGGAGGGAGATGTTTCTGTCGATGCAGAGTTGCAGCTTTCACAATTTTGAGAGTGTGATAATGGGCTTATTGAACTGCGGCCTTGCAAGCACTAAGCTTTGAAATATTTCAAGCAGGGAGCAGAAGTTGATATGTGTATTTTTGCTTTCTTTGCTATAAAGTATATGCTGTGGGTTGCTGATATTTAGGAAGATGGGTCTTATGTTCTTGCAAGTTAGTTATTCATTAGTTAAAGCTCATTCTATTGCCAATTTGCTTTATCAAATTGAGCTCTAATCAGACATACATAATAAATACTAATAAAAGCAAGATAAAATAAAGCTCGGATGGCATACAGAAAGTTTCATCTCAGACCTTGCAGGACGGAATATCTAGCTGTTCACCTCTTCTCTCCCCGCTCTCTGCCGAGTCAGTGCTTTTTTGACCAAAAAATATACTTTTCCCATCAAAAGATTGTTTTAGAAACAAATCCAGAGGAGTAAAGCATTCACACTGCCTTGCCTCGTTCTGCTTACAAGATCTAAGGATTAGCTCTGTAGTAATAATTCTTGGTCCCATTTAAATGAATGTTGAAATCAATACTTAAGTAGTATCTACTGGGAGTGATTCACAGAAAACTAGCAGAGTGTATCAGCAAAGATGTCAAAATGTAGAAGTCTGAGGCTCTTAATACCCAGAGAAACATAGTAAATATAGTCCTTTCTAAATGCATGGGAGCAGATAATCTTCTGGCTGTATTATGAAGTGATCTATAACTTCTATTTATTCAACTGCAGGAAGCTTGTGCTAATCCTATTACCTCTTGTCCACAAACTATTCCTCTGAAATCTGGAAGGCATCATACTCAAAAGAACTGACTCCTGTGTATATAGGCATCTCCTGCACATTTTGTGATACAACATCTGGAGACAACAGGAAAGAGGATACCAGGGATGGTACCTTCACCACTTCCCCGAGCCAGTCTTTCTGTGCAGAATTCTTTCCTGGTCTCTAACCTGAACCTCCCCTGGCACAACTTGAGGCCATTTCCTCTTGTTCTCTCTGTAGCTATTCTGGAGAACAGATAGACCTCTTTCAAACCTCCTTTCAGGTAGCTGTAGAGAATGATAAGGTCTCCCCTGAGCTGCCTCTTCTCCGGACTAACTAACCCCAGCTCCCTCATCCGCTCCTCGCAAGGTCTGTGCTCTAGCCCCTTCACCAGCTTCATTGCCCTTCTCCGGACACGCTCCAGCACCTCCAGGTCTTGTAGTGAGGGCCCCAAACTGAACACAGTATTCGAGGTGCGGCCTCACCAGCAGCCACACAGGGCTGTGATTGCTTCCCTGGTCCTGCTGGCTACGCTGTTCATGGTACAAGCCAGGAGGCCCTTGGCCTTCTTGGCCACCTGGGTGCACTGCAGACTGGAGTTCACCACCAACTTTGGAGAAGAGCAGGGTTCAGAAGGCAGCAAAGGTTTCTCTTATTGCAGTCCCCTGGTGCACAGAAGAGTGTTTCCTTGCAGCAATAGCAGTTACACCTTGGCTAAACCGGACCCCAATTGGCAATGGTTTCACTTTCTGACATCTTTCTCAATAACGCCAGTAACCTCCCTCCCCTCTGTGGGGTTACTGCCCTGTGGAACCACTATCAATAGCTCACAGTGGCTTGAAAAGTCAGGTGAAAGGAGGAGATTTTGTTTAGGTGGGTAAATGTGAACAACAACTGCAGGTAACAAACCATCGCATTTCTTCTGCAAAGGAAAAAAAAAAAAAAAAACAGGCTCTATGGTCAAAAATTCTCTTTGAATTTCAGCTAATGACTGCTTCTAGCTTGATCAGATCTACAAAGCAAGATTTGTGATGGTTGGAAAAGCAGAGTACAGGCAGCTGGAAAAAACAACAACAACAAAAAAGAAAATTCAACTGTCTTAAGCTCCCTTCCATGATACCTTTGCCCTCAGACATTATGGGGCATTTATGGGTAGGAGATACTTAGAGCAGGCCTTATCAGGATGATATGGAGTCTTGGCATATCTGTCCCCTTCTCCGCAAATCCATTTCTGCTTTGTAAGTGCCTCTGCATTTCCCATGGTGTTTTGTGGACATCGGAGAGTCTGCACAGAAACTCAGCCAACCATTTGCCAGAGGCTTTCATTTCATGACTACTTTGTGCAGTGCAGTCTTCAACTAGATGAGGTTGCAGAGGTTAAAGTGAAGTTTATATCTACACTGTCTACATCAAGCTTTCGGGAGCCTGCGTTCTCTTTGAGAAGAAAGAAGGCTGCAGTCACATTACAGCTTTATTACACAATGCTAGTTTAATGGTAATAGTAAACAAACCTCTGCCAACAGGACGGACAACCACTCGCTTCCCTCCTGCAGCAGTGTGAGATGCTGCTCAGCACCCAGAGGAGACCCAGTGCTCCACAGCGCTGTGATCTACCTGGCTCCCTTAGCGTGCCCTCGCGGTCAAGAAGGCCAGTGGCATCCTGAGACACACTAGGAAGAGTGTTGCTGGTTGAAGGAGGTGATCCTCACCCTCAGTCCTCGTGAGACCCTATCTGGAGCGCAGCGTCCAGTTCTGGGCTCTCCATTACAAGAGGGACATGGGGCTACCAGATGCCGTGATGCATCAGGACTGTCGTACACCTGACTTACACATCCTCTTACCCTTCAACACAGCCCTAAGATCTGGTTTCTGGCTGCTATTTTTTTGTTAGGAAAAAGGTATCTTTTCTGCTCTTATGTTTATCACCTAATCTGATATCATGAGTCACATGGGGCATAATATTGTCCAGTACTCTTCTGAACTGGGCCAAATAACACAAGTTTAGCTAATGTTGACCCTCAGAAGGGTGTTTGGGATTGCTCTGGAAGGAATATGTCTGAGTCATTTTGATACTTTCTGCACGGATGTCCGCTCTAATTGGCAGTGAAATATATTTAAAATGGTTGGAAGGTTTTGCCCTCTTTCTAATTTGGATTTTATGGCTTTTATTTCTAGCCATCAGTTCTTGTTCTGCCTTTTCTGTGCAACATTAATGAGACTGAAAAAATGGCAATGTCAAAGATGAATGCAGCATCCAGTGAACTTCCTCCTTTTCCAGCATTCCATTCTAAACAAATTAATGAATTCTTTCAAGGCTTAACTACATTATATGTGGACCTACTCCCAAGAGTGAAAATCTGATTGGTTTCATATTGCTAAGGAGCCTCTTATTAGAGCATGATATACAGAATAGTCTGTAGTCAGATCTGAATCTGCATCTCAATTTTTTAATTAAATTTAATAGATAAATGGAGGAGTTATATCAATTGCATTACCTCTGAAAAATGACTTTAGAAAGAACATTGATTTTTACATGAGAGAGGAGAGTTAGAATACTGTGGTCCTAGCTTCCTACTAGATCAGCTTGATTTTAACTCTTGGAGAACCACTCCCCCCGCACCCAAAAAAAACAAACAATAATTAAAAAAAAAAAAAAAAAAAAAAAAAAAAGAAAACCCACAAACATTGGAAGAAAGTTTTCTTTCACAAAAATTCCTATA
>JAWLRI010000720.1:0-20824 GCA_034781795.1 Crypturellus tataupa | reverse complement strand
ATCCCTTAAAATGCCTAAAAATCTCTAAAAAAATCTAAAAAGCCCTAAAAAGCCTTTACAGCTGTAAAAAAAAAAAAAAAAAAAAAAAAAAAAAAACAAAAAAAAAATAAAAAAAAAAAAAAAAAAAAAAAAAAAAAAAAAAGAAAACCCACATACATTGGAAGAAAGGTTTCTTTCACAAAAATTCCTATAGCAGCTGACTAGCAAATGATTGCTTAGGGATGAATTGATTTATCCTATATATATTGTGCTAGATGCATGAAGAGATTTAAACATTTAACTTGTTTTAACGGCATTTAACTTGTGCTAACCCTAGTTACCCTAATATAAGGGAGCTAGAGCTATACATAAAAGCATATCAATTGGCTCTTAAGCATTTGGGCAGCTTAGTTCAAATTACTAAGCAATACAAGCCTCTCTCAGCTCCGTTGTTACACGCACTCATCATACAGTATTCTGCTTTTCTACATCTCTGTGGAGTTCAAAGGCACTCCGTTAAAGTAGCCCCTTGCTTTCCCAGCAGCAGGATGCATCCCTGAAAAAGCCCAGCTAGAGGGGCTTGCAGAGGGAATACACATTTGGCTAAGTCTGAAGAGCAACCACTCCAGGGGCCATGCCAATAACAACCCTCTGCTTTGAGGCTTTTCCCACCTTTGTTATTATTATTATTTTTTTTTGACAGGAGATGGTAAGAACCACAGACCTGACTTCAATTAAACCTACAAAATTCCAAGTGAAAGAAAAAATACCTGTCTTGGGCCACCTGCACTCTCATCTCTTGTACTCTGGCCAGCAGGATTTCCTTTTCACTTATCACACTTAAGGTAATTCCTGGCTTTTATTGCATTGCATCAATCAGTGTCCATCTCTGATCGTGGTGGACAAGAATATATATTTATGCTGCTGGAGGACAGGAAAAGCAATAGCAGCATGTGGGAAAGAAACGGTGGAAATACCAGCAATGGAAGAGAGGCCATAAGATATAGAACACAGCAAAGCCAGGAACAACATCAGCTTCCCCTCACCTTTAAAAGTTGCAGTAGTGCTTTTTCTTTTTTTAATGTCACCTTGAAGAACATCTTCCAACCTTGCTGGTGTACCAGGCTCCAGGGAAGACTGATACAGCTAGCAGGCTACTCATTTAGCTAGAAGAGCACAGCTGTTTGACATCTCCTTGTAAAAGGCATCAAAGCAATCCGTTTTAATGACCCACCATCAGGCACTTCCCTAATGAAGACGAGCTAAGAAGGAGTGCAAGTGAGAAACAAATCACCACATGCGCTAATGAGGCTGTGAAGGACACTGGTATAAGTTTGCTTATTATTGCTAATTGCCTTGCAATTGATGGGCTCATCTAAACCTAGCTCAAAAAGAACAATTTATATAGGTGCATCTTAATCTACAAGATAATTCAAGGGACCATAGTCAGTGGAAATTGTAGGTTTTGTCTAGACATGTTGCTAGGCAAGTTTGGTACCCATAGCTGAATACCTTGCTGATACAAACTGTCTTATATGTTGTTTGTGGATTAGTTGCTTGTTCACTTTTTCCTTTGTGTGTGTAATGGTAAATGCATCAGGGTTGAATATAATCTTTGTCATGTTTGACATTAAGAATTATTTTTTATTTTTATTTTTTTTTTAACAGAATGAGCTTTGAAAGGGGAACGAAGTCCTTAGACCAGATCATCAGATCAGGTCTAATCTAAACTATACAAAACATTGTTCTTTAGAAAGTCTGCTGATGGAGACAGTCTCTGCAGTTGCTTCTGTCAAATCTATTTCAGTAACAAACTGCTCTTGTCATTAGGAAGGTTTGGTGTTTGTTTTTTTTGTGACTTCTTGTTTTTCTTTTGACTTATTTAAGTCTTCTGTGTTATAATTTAATCTTATGACTTAAACCCAGTGTGCTGTGGACTTGGAGAGGTATTTGGGCTTCCGGTTGCTGTGGCTGACTTCTGAATATTTGAACATCATCATTAAAGTCTTCACCGTTGCGTGTGTGTGTGTTTTCTTCTTTTATCTGTCTAAACAGCCCTAACTTCTGCCTGAAACAATACTACATTTTAAATGTGCTTGTTTAGCAGGGACCAAATCCCAGGAGATCAGCGTGACTGAAGCGCACCTTCCCCTCTTTTCCCCCTTGGAGTTTAAATTATCAGCTTTCCAGATGAAAAAGAACATGTCAATGCAAAAATACTGCAAACTACAGGCAAGCATTTTGTAACACATAGAAAGGCTTCAACAGCAATTAACATAAAAGCCTCATGCATTGGGTAGAAAATTGCCTCCTTGATCCTTGTTATTTTCCACTGCTTACAGAATTCATGAAAGGAGCTTAAAATCTACATCTGGAAAGACAATTTCAGTACCAATCCTCTTGCTTTTAGTTACTTGTCAGCCCTCATCTTTGCATTTTTGATTCCTGCTTACGAAACAGTTTATTGATACTCCTCTGTATCCCAGGGGTGTAAAACACAATCATCAGAATTGCCAGATCCCCAAGGGTTATGCTAGGAAGGGATGTTAAAGGCCCGATCCTCCATCTCCAACCTTGTTAAAATTGGTATGTGGAAAGCTTCGTATAAAAATTGCTTTGAATGTATTGAGCAAGGGTGGGTTTACTTTTTTTGCTTTTTAGTAAATAACCCCTTTGCCTGCAAAGTTGAAAGTAGAAAATAGGAATAAGGAAGTTAACTGAGAGAAGAACTCTGGAAAATGGAGCCAGGCGCAATGGTATTTTCAGCTATGATTAGCTTTCTTTATAGTGGATTAATATCAGTGATGAATAAAACCCCAGAGATCTGGGGTCTTGTATAATTAATCTTTTCAAAATTCAACATGGAGTCTTGCATACCCTCACAGCTTTGGGATTTGCCTATTTCTAGAGGTCCCTCTAGATTTGCCTGTTTCTTAAAAGAGACTAGATGCTGTTGGAAAAGGCTCTTAAGACCTTCAGGTTTCAACTGTAACTACTGCAGCAGCATTCAAAATTTTAAAATACTGACAAGTGTGGAAGGCATCAGGACTTCCCTTTCTCCATAACCTGGATGATGAGTGCTCCTCTCTTGGATAAGGATTTGCAGTCTCACTGGTAGCAATTCTCTTATCAGCACCTGACAGGTTCTGCCTGGTGCACCAGTGCTGCAGACTCTGCTTTGGGAGGATGGATGCAATGGAACAAGCTGAAGAAAAATTAAATTTCTGCACTCTGAAGTTGTTTTCTCCATCCACAAGATGGAGAAACCTCTGTAGGAGGTGCAATATGAAGCCAATAGCAGCAAAACCCACATTATTTCTGTAAAAATAGTCAAGGGAATTTTGGCTACCAATAGTCCATGGACTGTTAGGTTTATTTTTGCCAAATGGGCCCAGTTTACTTGCAAACAATATTAAATCTCATTTTGCTGAAGTGCTTTGCAGGGTAGTAAAATCTAAGCTGAGTGGCAGTAAATTCTCTCTAATATATGCATATTTATTTAGCTTTAAGGAGCTTCATGGTTCCTGATTTCATAACCTCACTTAGCTGCTTATTCTAATGGTTATAAATATTTTTTCTCTTGCTTAACCTAAATTTTTCCAACTGCAGTTTAAGCTCATTACTGCCTGATCTATCTTTAGTGCTAATGGGAATTTTTTTTATCCTAGTCCTCTTTAAAGCATCTTTCTGTCCATTAGTAACATATTAATATCCCCTCTCATTCTTTCTCTTTCCTGCTGAAAATACTCAATCCTCAAAATTGCTAGAGTTTCTCAGATGCTTTCCTTCTCCACTTGAAGTGTTTAATTTTTCTCTCTTTAAGTGAAAGCATCCAGACTGTAGAGTGTAATACACCTGGATCAAAAGCCGGTTGTTGCTGAGGAGAAACATCTCCTCGCCGGTCTTCCTGGGCAGGCAAGCCGAGCGCTCGTGTCTTCTGCGACAATGTTATCTTGCATTCGCTTTGCTGCCGGGATAATGAGATCCTGCAGCTTGCCAGCTGCTGACCAGACACAGTTTAATATGTGGCTGGTTTTAACTGTGAGCTTCACTGGCTCTGTTTCACTGCATTAGGATTTTTTGAGGCTGGAAGAGCAGAGGCTTTTGTCCAGAACTCGAGCATGTAAATCCATATTTCTTTAGCCTCCTGTGTAAGAGGCCTTAGGGGTATAAAGCAAGTGAGATTCCTGTCTGTTCACTGTTACATGATATATAGAAGACCTTGCAGTGAGCACAGAAGGAGAGAGCATTTCTGGGCAGAGACAAACAGCATCTGAGGAGGTATATGCACTGGTACAGAGAATATCATCAAATTGGATCTTTAAGAATGACTATCATATCCTTCTGGACTGTCAAAATGACATGTGAGAACTTGGGCCCCCAGAGCAGTCCAGATTTGGAAGAACATAAAAAGCCTTATGCTGCTTTCCCCATTTCTGCTTACTCTACCAGCCTTGTGCTCTCTTTCAAAGAGGAACAAGGTGGAATGAAAATCCTGCTGTTTTATAAAGCCACATTGTGGGTCACGCTTCCTTGTGGCATCACTCAGTTTTGTCCTTCGGTATATAAACAAGCTGAACATTTGGGGTACATGTGTTTGCTCGTGTACGCACATTAGGCTCACATTAATTGTATTTATCCCGCTGTTTAAGGTCTCCCTTCTATAACACCCTCATTTTAACAAAATTTGTCATCTTGTCAGGTGAGTATCTTTACAGCATTTGGTGCTAAAAAGTGGCATTATGCTAAACCGTTGAAGAGTTTCCGCGGTGCCAAAGCCCCTTGACGACCTGGCCTGGATCTGGACTCAGCATATTACCCCGGTATGCAATTTATGGCTTGTCATGCCTTATCCTTTGGGAAAGGACTGCCATTAGAATGAGAAAAGTAGCAATGCAAGTTGTTTGTTTTCCATTCTCAGTAATGATTCCCTTTTACTTAATGATTTGGAAAACATATATATGAAGTTAATGGTAGGAGGTATTATCTAATTGCTTGAAGCAGAGAATGATGCTCCAGGTCCTGGCAGTCCTCCCAGGTAAAGGTCAGCGACTAGCTGACTTTGGCCATATTTTGCTTTATAGCTCTGGGTCCCAGCTGAAAAGCAGTGCTATTAGTCCCAACTCTTGTGAACTGGGAGATGTTTTCAAAGGCAAAGAGAGCAGTCAGGCACTTAGCATCTATTGTGAACCAACAGATGCCTAGCCCTCATTTGTCCCTTTAAAAAAAAAAAACTCTCATAATTACTGTCAGTGTTTGGTAACCCTGGGATAAGGGTTCTATTTATTAAAGGATAAATCAGAGTTATGAATCCAAGCTCTGAGCAATGAAGTGTGAACACTTTTGGGCTGCAAAGCTTCAGAACTGGTTCTATTCCCAGCTCTGCTAATGGCCTCTCGCACGGTACTGAGCAAGCCGCGTTCCCTTCCTATTGCCATCTGGTAATAGGCATCTGCTATCAATATTGCGATCTTGACCGCTCTGGGTTCTATGGATTGAAAGTGCTATTTAAAAATCTAGTGGGCGTTGTCATCATTTTTCCTCAGCGTGATAAAATTATACAGCATTTTGCAATTGTTTTACCAAGTCTTGGCTCTACTGAGGTTTACTGTGTCCTTTTAGGCATTCTAAAAAATTAAATCTCTGTGTATTACTCATTTTGGCAACAATTAAAAAATGGAAAGGCATACAAATGTATGTTAAGTATCAGACTTCTTAATACACTTTTTTATGCCCCACTTAGAATGTGACTTTAGTGTGGAAATATGGTTGCAGCTCTGACTTTCAGATATAAGTGAGCTAAGGTTTGTAGGAAAAGAGATTACCTCATGTCACAAATCTTGCCACATGCATCTGGGAAGCAATGCTGCCAACAAAGTGATTGCCTGAGCGAAAAGAAGGCTGTGAAGTTGGTGCTCTCCTCGCATGATTATAAAAATGTGCCGCTTCTCTAGTTTTATGGGTCTTCTCAAGAGTCCTTCCTAGTGTACAAATAATCAGCTTGATCAAAAATGAAAAAGAAGAAAATTTCTCTAGAAGGTTTAGCTGAGGAGTAAGACTCTTAAACAGACACAGATAATTCTTTTCCTAGGAATCAGTCCTATGAAGCTGACTTGAAGTAAATCAGCAAGGCAACATATGAAAACTAATGATGTACTTGATTTCAAGTAGTGAATTGAAGTATTTTTCTTATTTTGCTCTTATCCCTGCTTGGTGAACAGGTAAAAACAAGGAAGACATCCTCTGAAGTCGTTAGCAAAAAAGAGCGTGTCCAAAAAAGAGCGTGCAGTTGATGCGAACTGCAAGAGAAACCATCCCTGACTGTAGAAGATGGGGAGGAAACACAGCTATAAATCTGAAGTCACAGATGCCTTTACTGAAACCTGTTAGTGGTTTTTGAAGCATCGCTATGGCAGGTGACACTTTGCTTCTTGTGCTGTATGTTACACCTTCCAGGGAGGCTGCGTGTGCTGCCCTGAGGGAGGCCTGAACCTGGTTTGTGATTTTTTTTTTTTTTTTTTTTCCTGTTTTAGAAGTTAAGCTTCTGGTTTTCATCTGGAGAATGTTTGGTGCTTGGTCTCAAAGCCTTTTGGCTCTCCTCGGCAACCTCACTAGAGAATAGACTCAGCCCACAACTGAGTCAGTCTCGCACAGCCCCAAGGTGCCCCTTTCCCCAACCTAGTCTCCTCACTCTGAAGTCGCTGTTGTCACATCTGGCTGGGCTGGCATCTAAGAGTTCCCCCATTTGTGATACTGTTGAGGTAAGCTATCATGACATGATGGGAAAGAGTGAAAATTTAGAAACACAATGTCCCAAAAGAGGTTTCAGCTCTGAATGAGCTGTAAAACAAAACAAAAGTCAATAATACCAAGATTCAAATATTGATCCTGCTAAAATCTACTATTGGCTTATCTTTTGCCTTGCTGTTCCACATGATGGTCTTCTAAGGCCCTTGAAGGTATAAAGGTGAAAGAACAGCGTGTATTTGATGTGTCTGATCATTTTGTAGTTAATGGTGGCATTACAGATAGGAGAAAATGCTGCTGAAACACTAGTTATTGGCACTTATGATGCCTAAGAGGCAAGAGTTAAAAAGAGATAATGTGAAACAAGCACTCAGTGTGGTAACTTCAAGTGTGAGTCTGATCTTGCTTCCCTTGAGTAAACGGAAAAGCTGCAACTGACTTAACTTAGATCCAAAACTATTTTTATTTATTTAATTGCCTTCTCCTAGAGAGCTTTTCATGAAGCACTTCTAGGAAGTGCTTTCAGAAAGCACTCCAGTGCTGTATAAATTACGTCTCTGTTCCCCCGTGGCACTGATTTTGACAGAAGCCAGAAATAGATGTGGGAACTCGCATGCGGAGGTTGTGGGAAGAGCTGAATGGCATCCATCCGAGGCTGAAAGAATTCCATAACTTCTGCTTAAAGGAATAAAAAGAATATCGAGAGGAGGTCTAGATCGGACCCTCTAGATCTAGACAGAGTCAGAATTGGAGGTTTCATCCAGCTCCAGCAGCTTTGGGAAACAAAAGGCTCCTGGAGATAAAAAGCAGCTCTGCTCCCCGCACACATAAGGTCTGGGATGTGTTCAGCAGCATAATGTCACACGGTGACAAGTGCCTCAAACCAGAATCAGTGCCACTAGTGTAGCAGTCAGCCTTGTCTACAGGTGTGATCTCAACACGTTTTCTGGTACCCAGTGCTCTTCCTTCCCCGATATGTGTGTGTTTCTCCTTTCAATATTTCTCTCACCTATGTGACACTGACAAATGTGTTAACAAAATATTTTAGGGAGGAATGGGCCCTTGCACTTAAAGAAACTCATGTTGGGAAAGCCTGGGGAGGGTAGAATGGGAAAGAAATTATCAATATTTAAATTCCACCAAAAAATAAGTCTGTAAAACTGATCCAAAAATATAAGAGTGCTCTTTTCTAGTTATATTTCACAAGCTAACAGAGGAGTTTAATGAATATATAAGATATATGTATATATACATATATATACACACACTGTTAAAGTTGTTTGTAGCCTAATGTGTGGGTCGTCTCATTTTACTTAGAGCTTCTCTTGGGGACTGAGGGTGGCTCCTGTGGTGATGGGGAGGTGGCAGGGTGGCCTTCTGGCCACAAGAAAAGAGCTGTGAACCGGAAGGGAAAGAATGAACGCATGGAAACGGTGCCTTAGTTCTGCCCTAAAGAGTGCTAACAACTTGTTCCTCTGTCTTTCCAGGTTTGTGTTTAAAAAGTCCAAAATCAGATCTGCAGAACCCTGATAAGGATATCTTTTTGTAAATATTCTGCAGTGGGACTGCATGCCACAGATATTTTAGTCCTTGCCAAAATATACCACATATTTTGTGCAAAATACTTCCCTGCAAGCAAAGTTTTCTCAACTAGTGAGCTTTCTGAATTACCGAAGAAATAAAATACTCATCATTTTGCTTAAAGCTAACAGTATTTTTCTATAGCACTGCACCCTTGACACTTCTGAAATATTTTAAAATGTGTATATTTTGTACTCGTCATCAGAGGTTCTGGTAACTCTAACAAATAACTATAATGCTGACCTGGAAAAACACATTCTTCAGTATAGTTTCAAATTTCTGTCTTGTTTAACAAATTGCAATAGCACAGATAACCTGTTTGCACACTTGGAGTAAATTACCTGCTTTAAAAGCTGTCAATCACCTACTCTTCTAACACTACCTTTAGCTTTTACTGCTTTTGACTCAAGCCATTTAAAAACTGATTTTGTGCTCCCAGAGAGCTGAGAAGTGGAGTGTGTCATCAAGCCCAAGGATATCTTTTTAACTGATAAATGTTTGTAACTGATGTGTGAATGGGAGCTTGAGGTTTGACACCACAGTTTTAACACTGCCATCTTTCCATTACAGTCATTCACTCAGATCAAGTAAAGTAATTGCAAACATCACTTGAAAGTAGAACTTATATAGAAAAATAGCTGGACTTTGGGTGAGAATTTGAAATTCTGATTCTTCATTATTTTGTCGTCAGCTCTTGGACATAGACCCTCTGATTGCCTCTTTCTGTAGATTCTTCAAAACCTCTGTGACAGCTCAGCATCCTCTGTGTAGCAGGAATTTGTTATCTTATGCTATTATTATTTTTTTTCCAGTAACTTGCAAGTTTTCTGTTTAGGTATTGATCTCACAAGGCAAATCAATATTTGAAATAATTATTTTGTCCAAGTTGCTGCTGTGGGTGCTGTCCAGAATACTTGATCTCCCTGTATGAACAAAGTAAAACTTCTTATCGATCACATCAGTAGTGATCAGTAATTGCCATATTGTTTCTCCTGGTGATTCATTTATCAGCATGAAATTCTATTAGCCAAATAACAGCTAGTTAAATGTATGATCAGTTTGGGGAGTGGTAAGTAAATGAGCTTTGATAAAAGCTTGAGGCTTCTACTAAATCAATTTGACCTAAATAATTGACCTAAATGTAGAAAGTCTTACCCTTTCGGATGGCTGGAGTCTCTGATGCACAGGACTCTGTGCCAGTGTGGAAACCTGCATGTGCAGGTCACATAAGTCTTCATTACCCCTGGACAACTTGGCATTATTTGGTGGCTATTATTAGAATATTCTCCTAATTTTTCTGTTTACACCATGGAAAATGCCCAATTTTGGGGTATCATTAGTTATGGATACACAGCAAGAACTGCCTACTTATTACACTATTATTCTCCAATATAGTATAGTCTGTGAGACTGAGTTTTTGTTTTTGTTATCCTTCCAGCTTGAGAATAACTTGTTTCTGTGGGTCAGAACTGGATGCAAAACATCTGTGCAACTAATCACCAGCGGAGTTTGAATACTCTTATTTAAATTCTGATTAGTTGTTATAATTTATTTGAATATCTATTAAGCATTGACATTATTTTTTTTCTGAATTCTAAACTTTCTCATCATAAAAAAAAAAAAAAAAAAAAAAAAAGAAGAATTGTGGTAACTTTCCACAAAAAAACCCACAAAATATGGAGGTTACAGCCTGGTGGTTAAGGGGCTACTCTATTAAGGGGCTTTCATGTTGCTCAGGGCTTGATCTTCAAAATCCCGTGCTGCACCAAGGATGCACAGTAAGCAGATAGCCAGGTAGCACCAGGATTTTGCATGTGAGGGATAGCGAACTTGTGTTCTTGGTGCTGTAGCCCCAAGTTTGGTGCCCTCCTGTGAGCTGTATTGTGCAGGGCTGTCTTCATCTCTCCATCGCAGCCCAGTTCTACCTCTGTCCAACTTTCCCCTCCCTGACCACTTTTGCGGAGCTGGGATATTATTTTTTCCATAATCCCTTTGCAGAGAGAGGGTGGACAAGGGACTGGTAGTCAGCCCTGCTCCTGTTATGCTCCCTCCTCCTCTCACGGAGCTGGTCTTCCCCTGTGGTGTGGGACCCATGGGTGCTCTGGGGCTCAGACTCCCTGTGCTGCAACCCTGTGGAGAGGAGTCTGGAGGGACGACTGCCTTCCAGGTGTCAAATCTGGCAGTGGAGATGGGAGGATAGTTTGGGCAATGGGGAGGGAGAGGTCCAACCAGAACATGTGTTGCCTTCAAATGGCACTGGACTGTTGTCCTCAGGCTTAAGTGTAGCACTGACTTAGCACTTTGGTATTTTGCCCTTGAAAAAAATTGACCTATGGTGATATCTTCTGAAAGTGGCCTAGTACTGATACTGCTGGTGATACCAACGTGGCAAAGGACCTGAATGTTTGTCTCTCTTTCCTGTTTTGATGAGACATTTCAATCTCTACTTGCTGTCAAACTTCTCTCAACTTCACTGAGTGCATATCCAACTTGATGGGCAGATCCTTTGCCCGCTTTGGAAAACACCAAGACCTATGATTTGTGGGTCGGGTTACTTCAAGCTTCTTTCTCTGGTGGCAATTGGCTGGATCAGGCTTTACTGGTCAGAAATTGGCACCCATCACAGGGATGTTGCCAGTGGCTCTTCCCCACATGAAGTACTCCATGTGAGGTGCCGCTTGGTAGCAAAGCTGATATGTTGTTGTTATCCTCTTTTGGCAATTATTCAGTAGCAGTTCTGGGCCAGTGTGCTGGTCTTTTCAGCTGTGCTGGTATTAAGGTTCCCTTGCGGAAAACCACTGGGGTTAGAGGTGTTAGCTTCTCCTGAGACTGAGAGTCTCACATTGCTGTGCCATTCAGCAGCACCAGGACAGACAGCAGTTCTCCCAAAGAGCCTTGTTGAGTTTCAGAGCAAGGAGGGTTGTCAGAAAACTCCCTGTGAGAGGGAGGTAGTTGCAAGTTGGGCGGCAAATGAGTTTGAGGTGAATAATGAAGGTAGGGGGTGGCATGTGATAATATAATGTGCATTTTTCATATCCCAGCCCTCCGCTGGCACGACAGCTTGTCTCAGCAGATTACCTTGTTATGGCACAGGAAGCTTATTTTGCCTGAATTCTGGGTTTTCTTACACAGGCTGGTGCCAAACTGTATCTCCAATTTACATTTACTGTTCCTCTGTTTATTGAAGTGGACTCTATCTCTTACTAGTGAGGTATTTTTCAATCGCTTTATAACCATTATGTTGTTTGAACCAGCCACCAAATTCTTATTTTACGCCTGTGTTGACTAAATCTTTTCTTTAGAGAAGGAATTACTGTACATAGGGGTGTGCAATCTACTGCGACATGCCCCTTTGCCTGAAAATTTTGGATGCTTTTGATTTCTTTGTATCATGTATTCCTTCTATTTTTTTTTTTTAATTCCGAATTTCTTTACCTTTGTCTGCACCTTGCTTTGTCTTGGCTTTCTGGATATTCTTATTTGGCTGTTTTTTGTCTTCCCTGCCTGTGGATGGATGTGCTTGTGCTCTCCTGCATCTTACTCATGAGGATTTGCCTGCAACCTTTGTTGCTCTTATTGTCTATTTTATATTTCCCTGCCCGACCTTTAACTGGCTTATTTGGGGGGAATGTTTAAATGAAGTAACATTCAATCTAATATTCATCTGAATGCAGGTACAGATTTGACATTAGTTAATTACCTTGTTACTCTATTCACACTCGTGGGTTTTCTGAAGTCTTTAGCTATTTATACAGTGACACCTGTTGCTTATTCAGAAAAAAATAAAAAGGTTTTTAGTTCCTAAAGATATTTTAAAACCTGTTTATATTGAAAACTATGACCTTGACATCTCATTTTCTCTGCACAGAATCTTGCTGAACTGAATGAATCAGCAGCTGCTTGGTTCTATTCATCTTTATTGTTCTGGGGTAAAATTTTCAAGCTAAGTTTGAAGCACAGTTCCCATTCATTTTCAGTGAGCATCGGAGGCTTTTGCAAAGTTGTCTTTCCTCAAGCTCTGCATTTCTAGTTTGACTAGCCAAAAGTAATTTTTTTTCAATAACTGTTGGCTTTTGTGAAGGAAAGGACATGAAAAACAAAGATATTGCTGTCATGTAGGTTTCTGTACCTTCACACTTGGGAAAAGTTGGGGATGAGAGCTAGTCCAACGGTTTTCACTGCTCCCTCATTTTTTTTTTCATTTTTCATTTTCCAGCATGGCTGCTTTGCTCTGGGAGTATTGTATTTCCTGCATTAGGAAAGTGCAATCCTGTGAGATTGATTTTCTGAGTCACACAGAGGAAAGACTTCTACATTACTCCCACTGTTTTCCAAACTTCATCTTTTTCAATAGCCTTTAGCATTAACGCCAATGGAGTAGGGCAAGTATTAGTCACTTATTTAAAAGAGCATTTCTGGGAAGCATTCTTGCTTCTTGACGGTTTCATCGGGAAATTCATACAGACTGCTAGACAAGGCAAAGAACGAGCGTTGGGGGCCTTTGCTGTCCTCTCTTGGTGACCTGTGATGCAACCTCGCCTTCTTCATCTCTGTTTCTTCTCCCACCCTCTGTCTGGTTTGTCTCTTTAGACAATAAAGCTCTTTTGTGTTAAAGCCTGCCTTTTATGCTGCAGCTTGACCGTGCTTACATCAATTACAGCCACAGATGGAGCTCCCAGGTGGAGCTGTAATACACATCTCTAAGAATAATAACCTGTTTTCAGCTGATTTGAATATCTGTTGCTTTTGAAGGAGAGGATAATCCCCAGGAATAAGTAGGCAAACACTGCATACAATGTCTCCAGTTCTGCGGGAGTTTTGTATGTTTTCATTTTACTCTTTTTATCTATTTTTTTCTCTCTGTGAATAGGTGGACCTCTTTACGACCCATATGAAGGAAACCTGATCATGACTCTTCCATTTTTCCAGTCCTTCCTATTCCATACTCCAGCAGATCCACTTCGAGAAGAGCATTTTCAAAAACTTACCTCCTGAACTCCTGTTCCAGTCAATGGCACATCATAGCTGGAGTTCAACTGTATGCTGCTCCCCGAAGATGCTGTTATGGGACCATGAGATTTTGTCTCCCTAACATATAGTTAGCTTTGGAACATAGCTCCTTAAGGTGCAAGAACTTCAAAGTCTTCAGGGTCAGCACAGACCCCTTCAGCGAGATCATGTATGAACTAGAGTAGTTGTCACCAGTATGTGGTAGTATTCTCCTACTGCTTGGTTGAGAGTTCCGTCCTTCCTGTGGTTCTAAGCCTCCAGTGCATTTACTATGGCACCGGGTGAGGTTTTTGATTCTCTTGTTCACTTGTGATCATCTAAATCCCTTTGGGAGACCAATGGAGCACTCAAAAACATAACAGAAACCTCCCGATACCTTCACTGAGTTTTGCTAAAACTCCTTTTAAGTGAGATTAAGATGGAATTTCATAAACCTGAAATGCCTCATGCCTCAGTGTAGGCTTTGTAATACAGAGTCTGGTGTTTTACACTTCTGTGCAAGCCTTTTTGTTTCAGCACTTACCCAATTTTTTTGCTTTTATGAAACGCTGGTCGCATACAAGTTTAGTGGAGGCATAAATATCGCACATGGAAAATCCCCAGCTGTTGGTCTGGAATAGGTGGTGGAGGCATTTTGGGCTGGTGGCAGTAGGTTTCCTTGGCAGGGCTCATCCCAGGCGATAGCACTGCTGAGACATGAGGGGAATTTGACGGGATGGCTCCCAGCAGGAGCTGCAGTGGTGTTTTTCAACACATGTCATCTCCAGCTTAACATTAGACTCAGTTCATCATTCCTCCTCATCATCTGGGTCTTTCTAATGCTCAGTGAACCTTGGCCTCACATGAATCAGCCAGGCAGCCAGAGCTTGAAGGGAGGACAGTTATATAAGTAAATATTGTTAAAATCTGTCTCAAAAGATAAAAACAAGTCAAAGGCAACATCCTGGATTCGTTTTCAAAACAATGTGGCTACTTCTCACCATATCAACTCTTTCTCTCCAGTATATCACAGCTGCTTTATTTTTTTTTAAATTCTTGTCCTTTAAACAACTATGCATAAAGATTCTTGTTTGTAGAATCTGTGCTGACTCTGGTTGTTAGGAGCAGAAGATGAAAAAAATACTCTTTCCATCTACCCTGCTTTCCTGTTAACATTTGGTATTGTCGGATGGAAGCAAGGCTCTGCCTATGAATTTTAAGATAATGTCTGATATTAAAATTCAGTTCTGTTTTACAAGAGAGCAGAACTGAGTGCTCTGTTCTTTTGCACTGCTTACAACAAGGTCAGCACGCTAGAATTTTGTATTCTAAAAGTGCCAGCATCTTGAGAACACAACAGTGGGAAGAACAGAGATTTTTGCTTCCTTAATGGAATAAAAATAAACTCAACCTACTTTCCTCCCACTGTTGCTTCCTCCAATTGGGATTGTTTAATTTTCTTGGTAGAAGAAAAACGATAATTAGGCAATTGTTTAGAGTTGACCAAAATATTTTTGTTCTGTCTCATAGTATTTTGTTTAATTATCATTTCTGAATCCTTTACAGACTAAATCTAAGCAAATTTTGAGATGAATTCCAGTGCTGAGAAGTCTGAAAAAGGGAGCACTGAATTTCTCACTCTTCTCTGTCTCTTTCCTCCATGCTCATTCCAAAGGAAAAACGCTTGTTCAATTTCCCTGCAATTGAATCTGATCTGCTTAATGCTGTGTTGCCATTTCTCCAAGACTGTGGAACAATATGTTTCTTTTCCTTATCAGTTAGGAAAGAATCTAAAAGCAAGGGTTTTTAAAACAGCAAGGAATGTAGAGGGAAGATCAACTTTTTAAAGATGACTTTTGGAGTAATCAATGTGCAGCCAGGAAAGGCCAAGCCATGCGTGTTAGAAGCTCTCGCTGCCATTGGTTTGAGCCAGGTACCTATCTGAGAACGTGCACTTTGAGTTTGCTCATACCTGGGGTAATATGTATGAAAACTCTTGGTCTACAGACTATCTTTACCTAGTCATTTTTTTCTGTCAGTATAAAGCAGCAGAGAAGGGAATTCATTTTTTTTTCAATGTTGGAAATGCAGAAGTCTTCCAATGTTGGAAATGCAAAAGTCTTTAAATGTCTTTAAAATGCAGAAGTTTATCAATTCTTTGGGCGTATTTCCAGACCTAAGTTTTCAGTGCGATCATCCTATTCCTTCTATCTTTTTCTTGCTGTTCCACTCTTCCAGACAGACTGCTTGCTGTTTGTATCAAATCTTTGGCAAGAGGTGTCTAACGATATAAATAGTGTTACGTGCTCTTTCCGTACCTCAGGTTTCCAGGCCTGCCTATTGCCTTCTACATATACAAAATCAAAAATCAAAAAGTAACTTCTGCAGTTTTTTCTTTTTAATTACCTGTTTCTTCCTTCATGGGGGAATGCACCTGCTACAACTTATGAAAAATCTTCCCTGAGAAGAAAAGCAGTTCTTCCTGGCATCCTTATCGTCCCCATTGAAAGTCTAGGGGGAAGAACAGTGAGCAGTGGGTCCCTTGAGCAGTTTTTCTGGTAAATGAGGTCTCCCCGACCCTGTTTGAGCAAAGCACTATTGAGTGTATTAGTATTACCAGAAGCCTGCATGCATGTCCAACAAATTTTGATTAATTGCCATCATAACTCTGCAGAGTTGCTGATGGAAATAAACACATAATCTGTAGAGTGGGAGGACCTTTTTCTGGTTATTGTAAAGCTCATCCGTTCAGTTCAGTATGAGCTTAGTTTTCTTTCTCTTTTCTACCTTTTTTTGTTTTTTTTTTTTTGAGTTACATCTGATAGTTCACACCTTGCAAAGCTCTACCTTGCAACCTTGTGTGGTCTTGTTTGGTGCTTTCTGTTGCACTTGTGAGACATAGATGTATATATAATTTGTGAAGTGTTTAGTTTTAAGGTTTCTATAATAAAAGGAGAAACACTTTCCTTTTAATACATTTAAGACAATGTGGTACATGCTTCTGTTTCTGTTTTCTGTTGGTAAATTGTGCAGAATTTACCAATACCAAGTTTTCATAGAAGCTAAAGTTTTCCAAAGATGTTTGCATAAATGCTTTTTATTTCAACTTTACAGGATATTTCTTAACTGAAGACAAACATTTCAGGTGTTTTCCCTGAAACCTAGAATCCTAGGGGATATCACTTGGGTATTTCAGCATGATTGCATCAAGTATTGTGATCTGACTTGGTCCTCTCTTCAAGCAGTTTGTAGGATTTGGGGGTACTGGGTATGAGGAAATGTCTCCCTCTGTTTCTCCTCATACTTCCTCCAGCAAATCTGACCTGTCTGATGATAATTAAAAACCATTCTAAACTACAGCTAAAATTGTCCTGAAAGGTTTAAAAGCCATAAGAAAGAATCATTCAAATAGGCCTTTACTGGATCTCTGCAGACAACTATCACACTCATTGGGCTTGTACAGGAGAAAAGGAGAGATGATCTCAGACAGAGACTGTGCGTTCATCTGGGATTTAGCATTGGGAGTAGGATTTCTCCTTATAAAACCAAACCAGTACCTCTGGATGCATGCAGGAAACTGGGACCTTGGGAAGAACTGGTGGCTTAGGTAACATATATTTTTTTCTTTTTGAACTATCCATTTTTTCTATGGGCCATAGGCCATTTCCTGTGCTTCCTGTCAGTGTAGGTGGTGGAAAGGCAAATTCAGGTCTTTGCTAACATGTCTGGAAGCTGACGTGATCCAAATTCCCACTGCTACTGTTATAGCAAGACTCCTAGCCTCTGTTTTTGAATCAAGAAATCAAAAAAACATTAATTTTGTTTTAAAAAGACTCTCTCTGTAATGTTGCTATTAATAATAGTCCCTTATTTTCCAAAGAAAAGTTATATGTCCACAGTTAATCAAACTAGTTTAGCTTTGTAATCTTGTGCTCCATCAAATAAATTGGTGCTCACAAAATGCTTTTTTTTTAGATTTTATTTTTTTTAGATTTACAAAAGTTTAGATATATTTGAATCCTGACCACTACAGCAACTTTGAAGGAAATTTAGCCTTTTGACAGGCTTCATACAGATCAGTAGCATATTGCACATTTTGAACTAAAGCTACAACTACAACAAGCATATTCTCAGACAACAGCAAAATAATAAATAAAAGAAGAGGCACCAAAAGTCCAGCAGAAAGGATGTGGAGTGCAGAAGCATTTTCATTTGCTTGCAGAGCCACACGAAGCTTCTCATTTTGAAATCCAGATGAGGCTTGTGAGGCTTTAAGACCTCTGTCAAACACAGTCTAGGTCAGCTGAGCCTACATAGAGACATGCAAACATTTGCACCGATTTGCATCAAATCAGGAGTGAATTGTGACTGCACAATGAGGTCCTCAATTTTCTATGGTTTCCTTATGAAACTAGATACCGCAAAGCGGCAGAAGATGGATCTCAAGAGTCCCCATGAGAACCTCACAGTGGATGTCTGAACCTCTCTGAATCAAGCAACTAACTCCATTTATGTCACAGGGATAAAAATATTTGCATTTTTTGTTGGTTTTTTTTCGCCTTCTGCTGTAACTTCCTTGGAGGCTTTGGGGTAAATTCTTGCAGCCAGTGGAGGCTGATAAGGGATAGTAATCAAGGGTATTTTCCTTGGCTTAGGGTAAAACCATTATTTATGGATATATCATTGTATGCTAGTGTGGCATCATCTTTACCTTCTTTGTAGTAGACTTCCATTAATTGGAAGTAAAGATATCCATGAAGATTTGTTACCTAGAAAACTCAAAATTGTTTTTCGACTTCAGTAGATATCCTGATATTCACCAGCTGAGAGTCTAATTCAACTGCTTGGTGCGATAGTACATGTACCAATAGGGGCTGACATATTGACAGAGCTATCTCATACATCTAAAGAGCTTTAATTTTATTTCAGTGAACTTCCTTAGCATATTAGTCTTTGCTCTGTAGTACATGCCACAATTCTTTATCTCAAGAGATGGTAAATAGATCCAAAATAAAATCAAAGGCCAGAGATGGCAAAGAGTGGTCTTCTCATCTGTTTTTCTCTGACAGTGAAAGATGATTCTCTGAAAAAATACTGTGTGCACATGTCTGTATGTATATATATTTATATCTGAGATATAGTCACTCCTTCCTGCTATATTTTGCCTCACCTTTTTTAAAATGAACATTGACAAGAAATCCGTCCACAAAAGAGAATCTTCTGTGATTTATGTTGCTAGTGGCTGTCAACATAAGCCATAAAGATGCATGAATACATTAAAAATTAATTATTCAGCAGCACCTGCAGGTGTCCTTAGAAAAACTGCACCACATTTCTGGTAAATGTTTCTTCATTACCCTAAACTTTGTGCTAGCTAACTAGTCAGTCAGAAGATTGCAATACAAGGGGAAAAAAAAAACATATTTTCTTTTAATAGCCATCAATTCTGTTTTTATTAGGATTACATCCATCTCTAATGGAGCTCTGACTCTCTAGGGAGCAACAAACCAACCACAGAGGATCTTGGTCCCATCTGTGCAGTAACAATTAGGAGCATTTGAAGTCTGTGTGTGGAGGGATGAAATTACATTATTCATGAAGTGATCCCCTGCAGCTGTCTGGCATTACCTCAGCTTGCCTCATGGAGGGTGGTTTTTTTTTTTCACTCTCTCTTGTTTTCAATAAATGACAGCTATTAGCAGCCATGTAGCCTCTCCTGATTGTCTTGCTTCATGTTATAGAGTCAAAGAAACACCAGTTTTAAGACGAGCTTCCAAGAATTTTTGAGGGATTGTTTGTGATCCATAGGTTGCTAGATACCTAGACTCATTTTCTTGTGGACAAGCTTTCGATTGGCTCCACCGAGAGGAAATAAGGCTCTCATTGCTTTAGGCATTTCTTAGATTAGGCATTATTAGAGAGTTTCTAATAAGGCTGACTTTCTTAGATTCTCATTTGGATGTCAGTGGAGATCCTGGCAATGCCTCACCCTCAACTGATCTCAATCCATACAATTTACTATTACGTGGGGTTAACTGCTAACAACTACTTTTTTGTTTGCTGCTGAACTGGAAAACATTTTTTTTTTCTTTCAAAGTGTGACTATACTGGCACATGCACATGCTCACAGGAAACTGTGCACATTCAAAGTCTTGAAAAGCAAGACCTCAGAACCACATCAAATAGCAAGAAAGGGCTAAAAGATACGATCTGGCCAAAATAGCACAGGAAAGACATGAGGGCAGGTAGGAGGTGCTTTTCTTATGGTTTTCTATGGGTTGCCAGAATAGAAGCCAGGCTGCCCAGAAAGGTGCTGATGTAGGTGGAGGTTTGCCTAGAGGAAAGGAAGAGCTGAGCTGGCACAGCGGTCTCCGGTTTCAGTCCCGCAGCCTTACCTCTTCCTTCCTGCTCTGTAAAGAGAGCAGAGAGAATGAGACCCTGTTCCCAGCAAATGAGACCCCATTTCCAGCAAATCACAGCAAATCTTGATGGTCGTGATGCGAGTTTCCCTGTGCGCCAGTCAGGGTGCAATATGTACCAGGGAGGAGAGAGTCACTGGCCTATAAAGGATGAGATGTGAACTGCTAGCTCAGCTCTCTCTCCATCCCTAGATCAGTTAGTCTCCAAAAAGGTCTGTCCTATCAGCATAAAGCTCACGTTGGCTTGTATGGGAGCAAGCCAGCATTATCCTCAGCAGCAGGAAGTGTGTGTGATGTATGATGGCTATATATTAAACCATTTCCCTATTCTACAGATATAAAAATGAGTTACTGGTTCTGCCGGCGTAACATTTCTCTATTGCTAGTGGCTGGAAAAAAATGAATAAACCTGAATTGTGTGGTACCTATAGGAAAAGTAACAGGATGGGTACTAGCTCTAGCTTTCAGCCACATTTAAACCTATCCCATGTTGACAAATAGGTTGCTTACCTCTGATCTTGAAGAAGCTGGAGGCCATAAAGCAAGGAAACAGCTTAATTAGAGATAACAGGAAAAACAAACAAACAAACAAAAACAAGCTACGATACATAATCCATTCTGTGACCTTGGCAGCTTTTTTAAAAAGCAGAAAACTTCTTCCAAGTCCTTAAAGGCTTCCAGGTATTAAGTATGAAACAACCTAGGTACTTACCAAGACCCTTCTGGAATTTTTAAGATGCTTTTGCCACAGAAATCCAGCCAGATAACAGGGATAGGTTGCCCCCTTCCCATGCTTTCCAAGAAATGATGGAATGCAGATGTCAGTGATTATTCACCTCTCTGCCTGCTCCAAGACTGGCTCGCTCTTTGCACCATCTTGATTCAGGCTGTCATCAAGAAGGATTCGTGTTGACGAGGGCACCCTCTTTATGGGGAGACAGAGTTTCCCCGTAATGAAATGCAATTCAATGAATGGAGACAAAGCAAAGCAGGGCCAGAGACAAAACTGAAAAATTAGGAAAAAAAATAAAGGGAGAAGAGAAGAGAAGAGAAGAGAAGAGAAGAGAAGAGAAGAGAAGAGAAGAGAAGAGAAGAGAAGAGAAGAGAAG
>JAWLRI010000718.1:0-14880 GCA_034781795.1 Crypturellus tataupa | reverse complement strand
AGTTTTTCCTTAAGTTCCTGTGGAACTTTTGATGTTTAAGTTTGTGGCCATTTCCTCTTGTTCTGTCACTGGCCACTCTCTCCCTTGTGCTCCCTCCCCCGGGGAAATTTTCACTGCAATAAACTCAGATAATCACCTCTTGTAATTTCCTAATGAGTGGAGAGAGATGGATTCCAACATGGCAATTTATTTCATCTGAGGATGACTGTTTATGAAAGCTGGAAATGTCCCACTCTGGAAGACCCAATTCACATCACTTAACTGGACAGCAAAGAGACTAGATGGGACAAGAAGGGAACTCGTTGACACATGGTTCATATACTGAAATTGGGGTCAATTGGGGTATTTCATAGAATCAAGGAATCATTATGACTGGAAAAGACCTTCAAGATCATGGAGTCCAACTGTAAAACTTTCAATCTCATTACTGACAAATTACATCCCTAAGTGTTTCATCTGCACACTTCTTGAACACTGCCAGGGAAGGTGACTCACCACTTTCCTGGGCAGCCTGCTCCAATGTTTCACCACTCTTTCTGCATAGAAAATTTTCCCAATACCTAACCTGGACCTCCCCTGGTGCAACTCGAGGATATTTCCTCTTGCTTTATGCCTAGTTATATTGAAGAATAGATTGACTTCTGCCTCACTGAAACCTCCTTTCAGGTAGTTGTAGAAAGCAATAAGGTCTCCTTGGAGCTTCCTCCACACTAAATAAGCCCAGCTCCCTCAGCTGTTCCTCATAAGATCTGTGGTCCAGACCCTTCACCAGCTTGGTTGCCCTTCTTTGGACACACTCCATCTCCTCAATGTCCTTCACGTAGTGAGGGACCCAAAACTGAACACAGTGTTCGAGGTACGGCCTCACCAGCGCTGAGTACAGGGGAAGGATCACGTCCCTATTCCTGCTGGCTACACTGTTCCTGATACCAAACAGGTTGCTGTTGGCTTTCTTGGCCACCTGGGCACACAGCTGGCTCATGTTCAGATGGCTGTTGATGAGCACCCCCAGATCTTTTTATGTCACACAGCTCTTTAAGCACTCTGCCATAGCCTGTAGCGATGCATGGGGCTTCTGTGATGGAAGAGGAGTACTCAGCACTTGGCCATATTGAACCTCATACATGTGACCTCAGCCCTTGATCCAGACTGTCCAGATCCCTCTGCAGAGCCTTCCTACCCTCAAGCAGATAAACTCTTCCTCTCAGCTTGGCGTCCTCTGCAGATTTGCTGAGGGTGCACTCAATCTCCTCGTACGTATCATCGATAAAGATATTAAAGAGGATGGACCCGAAGACTGACCTCTAGGGAGCACTGCTCATGACCTGCTGGATTTAGCTCCATTCCCCAACACTCTCTGGGACTGACCATCCAGCCAGTTCTTCACCTACTAAAGAGGACACTGGTGTAAGCAATGACCTGCCAACTTCTCCAGGAGAAGGCAGTGGGAGACTGTGCCAAAGACCTTGCTGAAGTCTAAGCAGACCCTGCCCACAGCCTTTCTCTCATTCACTAGGCAGGTCACTGGTCGTAGAAGGAGATCAGGTTGGTCAGGCAGGACATGTCTTTCATGAACCCATGTTGGCTGCACCTGATCCACTAGTTGTTACTTATATGCTGCGTGATTGCCCACAAGACGATCTACTCCATAACTTTCCCTGATGTTGAGGTCAAGCTGACAGGCTTGTAGGTCCTGAGATCTTCCATCTGACTCTTCTTGACCAGTCTCCAGTCAAAGGAGTCCTCCCCGGTTGACCAGGACCGCTGATAGATGATGGAGAGTGGCTTGGCAAGCACTTGCACCATCTCCCTCAGAACCCTCAGGTGGATCCCATCTGGCCCCAGAAGTGGAGTAACCACTTCAGTAACCAGTCCAAGTGGAGTAACGGATCACTGACTGTGTCCACCTGGATTATGGGAGGTTTATTCAGCACTCTATAGGTGTCTTCCAGCTCAGGGGGCCAAATACCTTGAGGAGAACTGATCTGGGTGTTAAAGAATGAGGCAAAGACAGCATTAAGTACCTCAGCATTATCCTCATCCTTGGTGACAATATTCCCTGTCACATCCAAAGGAGGATGGAGATTCTCCGTGGTGGGTTCTCCTCTTCTTGTTAATGTGTTTGTAGGAACATTTTTTGTTGTCTTTTATAGCGGCGATCAGGTTGAGTTTCATCTGAGCTTTTGCCTTACTGATTTCCTCCATGCATACCCTAGTGACTACCTTGTAATCTTCCTGAGTTATCTGCCCCTTCTTCCAAAGGTGATAGACAGAGGGGTAAGCAGAAGCATTGTTGGAAAGCGGAAGTCATCAGGTATTTTATAGCCACATGCAGACCATTCAGTCCTAATCTTTTCTCCTTCAGACTGAACTCAGGTTTCATCCCACAGCCAATGTCAAGGCTTTTTGCTGTGTTGTTTCTTGCGGGGAGGATTTTTTTCTCCTTTCTGGTGTCCTTGAACGTGAGTCCTAGTTCTTTAACTGAAAACTTGCTAAACATGCAAGACTTTACACTTGCAAAAGCATGTTCTGTCATTCAAAAGTTATAATCCTGTCACTCTGGAGCAGGTCTGCATTCATCTACCTCCAGCAACTTGCCACCTGGCATTAATGCCATTTTTTTCTGGCTGTTTTAAAATGTTTGCAGCACCTGGTCCATTGATGATACTTCTCTCTTTGAGACTGGTAGTCTGCCAGTTCTGCCCTCTCTTGATTTTGCTTCTCTGTGGTTGAGGCTGTCAGGATACCTCAGCACCCTGCTGACTTTCTTTTCCTGCAAAGTTGCTCTCCATCCAGTGAGCCCCAGGTTGTCCTGATGCCTCCACCCCACTTAGCTCCACCCCAAAGAGGTTATGGAAAAGCATGTGAAGGGCATGCCTAAATGATGCTCTCCTCTTGTGCACACAGCAAATCATCCCATCACAGAAGGCAGTCACGTTGGGGAGGGACACTATTCCCTTGAGGCCTTCGTAATGGCTGTTCTCAAGCCCTTCTTGTGGCTGGAATGAACTCACAGAATGATTTACTTCCTGCAGCCTGAGGTGACACTGAGCAGCCCACCACTCCCCTGATCCTCTTTCCTGTCCTGCTAGAAGGTGGTTGCAATGTCTGGGCAGGGAGGGTTGGGTGTCAGGCAGTGGCTGTAGGACTGTGCCAGCTCCCACTATACTGCTGCTCCTAATTGTGTGGGGACATGGGACAGGAGACAGGGCAATGTGGGGTGGTGGCAGGTCCACTGCCCTGGCCGTTCCTCTTTTGCAGGGGAGCAGTGAGGAGCCCTGTGGATCCCAACCCTGGTGCCCTGCATGTAGCCCCATGGCTCTGCTGGGCAGGCACCACACGGGGCACAGTGTATTCTGGCATGGGGAAAGGTCTCCTCAGTAGGGACCCCACAACAACCCTTCGTGTCTCGAGCCTCCACTGCCTTCCTGCTTGGGCAGCCTCCCCCAGCAACTGCCCTGTGGAGTCCTGGCCATGTCCAATATGGGGCTAGTGCTGGAAATGGCAAAGAGAGAGAGCAGTCTGTGACAAATGCCCTGGGTCACCTTCACAGTCAGTTGATGCCACCAAGGACACCCAGATCAGCAAACTCTGTTTCCCTCTCCAGGGCCCTCTCTAGCCCAGGCCAGCCCCTTCCCAGCTCTCCCCACCTCCTCTGCCCTCTCCCTAGCCCACCCAGCAGAGAAGCCCAGGCTGGGGGTGGCCCCACAGCAGAGCCCACCACAGGGGGCTGCAGAGCTGGGGGCACTCACCCCACAGCCCAAGCCCCACTTTGGGCACAGCAGCTCCAGGGGACAGGGTTGTGTGTGTCCCCTGCCCCATCAGGTTCAAAGTTGGGACTAGTCCCAGCGGCACAAGGAGATAGAGCACAGAGACACTCTGTGTCCCTTGTTTCTGTGTCCCAGAGGTTCCCAACCCCAGACTCCCTGCAGCACCAATGCCAGTCCCTCTCTCCAGCACCGCACAAGGGGCCCTACCATGGGGCTCCTCTGACAACTCCTGCTGCACCAAGAACACAGCAGCCTGCTTTCAGTTGACACACAAACACATTTGTTTTTCCCATTTCTTCCTCCTTCCAAGCCCACAACTGTTGCTTTCCTCTTCCCCAGGGATGTCCCTGCTCCCTGCAGAGCCTTTCCCTGAGTGAGTGCCTAAGCGCTGGCCTGCCCAGCCATTCCTGGGCTCTCTCCTGTGCTCCCATAGAGCCTCCAGCTGGCGGGGCTGGTCTGCAGAGTGAGTGGGTCAGGGTGCTCCAGAGCTGTGGGGTGACTCTGCACTGGCTGTGGTGGTTGGATCAGGAAGCAGACCCAGATGGATAGGTATTATTGCACCTGACAACCCCTTGCCAAAGGGCCTGTGGCTGTGGATGACTCTCTGAGCCATCACACAACATTTCAAATGGCTCACGCTATGTTCAGGTATGTCCTGAGATCCAGACCAGGGTCTGACGTAGAAGGTGTGAGGAACTTCTCTTGCAGCTCCCTTCCCTATGCCTGCAAGGTCCCCACTGTGGCTATCTGTCAACAGTCCTCCTTGTGGCAGGACTGCATGACCAGCCAGGTACTGCACAACCAGTCACAGCTATCAGTTACAGAGCAGCCACAAAGGAGAGCTGAACCCAGCCCTCATTCCCGAACATATCACCGCAGGAGCTCATTGCTTTGAGCCAAGGAGAACCTCACAAAAACAACATGCTTCATGGTTCAAAAGCAACATGCTTTCCAGGCTGAGAGTCGCTGAGCAAATTCTAGGCTCCCGTTTTGGAAGAGGAACCTAACCTGCAAGACCTGCCCTGGCAAATCCCCTTTTATGAGATACAACAGCTCTGACACACTGAGACACACATTCAAGGCAGGCCTCTGGGTCAGGGAGACTGGATTTATGCCTGAAAAGCAGTCAGATACACCTTCACAAATATTATTTTAACAGAGAATCTCAAAGCACAAAGTGTGTCCAACATTAATTAGAAATGACTTGCAAAGAGAGAGGGACGCCTCAAGGCTGCTGAGCTTGTAGCAATTGTTACTGATAGGAGAAGACGAAATAGTCTCAACTTGCACCAGTTGAGGTTCAGGTTAGATATTAGGAAAGAATGTTGCACATGGAAAGAGTAGTCAAGCATTGGAATAGGCTCCCCAAGGAAATGGTGGAGTCACTATCTCTGGCAGTGTTCCAGAAACAGTTAGGGCATTGTGTTGAAGTGCTTACAGTTGGATTCAAATATCTTGAAGGTCTTTTCCAAACATAACGATTCTATGATTCTATGAATTGGATGAGTTTCCTCATTGCTTCCTTAAGCTCCTTCTTCCTCATGCTGTAGATGAGGCAGTTCACTGCTGGAGGCAGCAATGCGTACAGAATGGCCAGTGAGAGATCCAGAGTTAGGGAGGAGATGGAAGGGGGCTTTAGGCGGGCAAACACTGAAGTGCTGATGAAGATAGAGGCCATGGTAAAGTGTTAGAGGCACATGGAAAAGGATTTGTGCCTGCCCTGCTCAGAGGGAATTCTCAGCACAGCTCTGAAGATCTGCATGTAGGACACTACAATGAAAATGAAACACCCCAAAGCTAAACAATTGCAATTACAAGAAGCCCAACTTCCCTGAGGTAGGAGTCTGAGCAGGAGAGCTTGAGGATCTGGGGAAGTTCACAGAAGAATTACCTCACTGTGTTGCTTTTGCAGAATGGTAATGAAAATAAGTCCCCAGTGTGCAGGAGAGCATTTAGAAAACTGCTGCCCCAGGGAGCTGCCACCATTTTGGCACAAGCTCTGGGGTCCATGAGTGTGCCATAGTGCAAGGTTTTGCAGATAACAAAGCGGTCATAGGCCATCACAGTTAGAAGAAAACACTTGGCTGCAGTGAAAAAGAGGAGGACCTACAAAGCACATCCCAAGGAAGAAATGGCCCTGCTATCCCAGAAGAAATTGGTCATGGATTTGGGGAGAGTGATGGAGATGGAGCCAAAGTCAAGGAAGGAAAGGGTGAGGAGGACAAGGGGGGTTGGAGGCGGTGGTCGCAGGCTACAGCTGTGATGATGAGGCCATTGGTCAGGAGGGCAGCCGGGTAGATGGCCAGGAAGAGTGAGAAGTGCAAGAGCTGCAGCTGCAGCTCCCATGTGTCTGCAAAGTCCGAAGATGGAACTCATTGAGGGAGCTCCTGTTGGACATTTGTTCTATGGCGCACAGGAAAACTGTCAAAAGAAAAAAAGGTCAGTGACAGCGCTGAAGGATTTCCTGTGAGAAAGCTTTTACATTCTTTCTAGAAATGCTTCACCTGCTCACCACTGCCACCTCCTAGCAATGAAGAAAAACATATTTTATACTTGTTAGGATGATTTTTTTCAGCTCCCAAGCCTCAGCTGCATTTGACTCTGTGAGGAACAAGGGTCTGTCCCACTCTAGACCCGTGATACGTCACAACTGATGCGACAGGACATGCACATTTAATGGGAAATATCTCTTATTATCCCTACACATAATTCTGAAGAAGTTCCACTTAACAAAATGGTTTTTCATTTTATTTCTTTTTATAATTATTTTGTTTGGTGATTTTACATTCTGCCATCACATCCAGTAAGGGTTCTTTATAGGGACAGATGCTTATATTGCTCTATGAACATTAAGCAGACCAGAGAGAGAAATGGTCTCTCTCCTACTTAATGTAGACTGAAGTGTGCTATGGAGTCTATTCGCTATCTGCTGGTTTCAAAGCATTGATCAAACTCTGCTCTTCCTCTTAGCCTGAGGTGGAGATGTGATGGAAAGAACAGGACAGTGCTCCTGACTTAGATGATCACACCAAGGAGCCAACAGTTTCCCCAGCTTCCCTCCAACCCCACTGGCCAGCATACTGGGATGAGAACAAGCCCTGAGCACCTCGCCCCTCTGCAGAGCCCTCCATGGCAGGACCTCAGGGTGGGTGTCTGAGTTTGTAGCTGAAGCCCAAGCTGACTACAAGAACAAGGGCAGAAAGGAGAGGTTGGGAAATGAGGAGAATCCCTGTGACTCTGCTGCCAAGGGAGGACAGAGAGATAGAGGGCACCATCCCCAGGTTGCACCTCCTAGACGGTGGGACCTGCCAGGGCAGTAGTTCTCAGCCCAGATGCCTTGCAGTGGGAAATGGGCTTGTGGCAGGAGAGAGGCAGTTTTGCTGCTCTGAAAATATGACTTAGAGTAGGTGAAAGATGCCCCAGAGCCCTTCAGAGCACAGTGAGACTAAGCATGATGAGAATGATGAGAACGGCCAAGGGGATATTGCTGCTGTGACAAAGATGATTAAAGGACTGGAGCATCTATCATATGAGGAAAGACTAAGTGAGCTGGGTCTGTTTAGTCTGGAGAAGAGAAGATGGAGAGGGGATCTTATCAACATGTACAAATACGTGAGGGGAGCATGTAAGAGGATGGAGCCAAATTCTTTTGGGTGGCGGCCAGTAACAGGAGAAGGGGTATTGGCTACAAGTTGAAGCACAGGAAGTTACATCTCCATATGAGGAAGAACTTATTTATTGTGAGGATGACAGCCTTGGAACAGGCTGCTCATAGAGGTTTTGGAGTCTCCTTCTCTGGAGATCTTCAAAACCTGTCTGGATGCCACCCTGTGCCCCATGCTCTAGGTGTCCCTCCTTGAGCAGGGGAGTTGAACTAGATGATCTCTAGAGGTCCCTTCCAACCTCAACCATTCTGTAGTTCTGTGATTCTGACTGCATGGTCTGCAGCTCCCATCATGATGTCACCCTTACTCTGATGCTCACCCACAAGCACCTACATAAACCCTTGTCCATCCCATGGAAGTGCTCCAAACATCTGAGCTGCCCCTCCACCCAAAGGGCATGCTCCATCTTCATCTTCTCTTACAATGTCCCATGAGGAGCTTTTACCCTGTCAGCCCAGGCCTCCTGTTAGGTGAGTTGTTTTAAAACATCTCAGTTATTCCAATGATGTTGCAGTCCTGTGACACCTTATGCTCCTGTATCTACATCAAGCTTCATATGTTTGCACATATTTGCTCTGTAAAACATCAGATTTGTGACAGAGGACAGAACGGTCATGATGAAACCTGTTAACAAGAACTAAAGACACTCTGTGTGCAATGGTATAGATAGCAGGTGGCAGTGGAATGGGGAGTAGAGATTCCCACGAAAGAGAGTCAAGCCTGGTAGCACCCATGGCCAGGGAGAAGCAGAGCTGGGCTTCACAGGAATGACAGGAGAGGCGATTGCTGCCTGAGATGATCTGTAGCATCTTGGGACCTGTCACACAAAGCAATCCATCTCCAGGAAGCCAATGGTGCCACTGAAGAAGTCCCTGGGCCTAAGTACTCTGTGATCCAGCCACTCATATGTCATCACTAGTCCAGTCTCTGGATGGGTGAGAAGAGGTTCACAAACAGGAAGGGTTTGAGACTGCAGAGACAAGAGCAGAGACCTTGGTGTGATGTGTTTCCCATTTATGCAGCACACTTGATTGCAGACTGTATGGAGTTCCCCAAAGAGAGTGGTGGGATTTAGTTGTCTAGGCACAGGTAGGAAAATCTCACATAACTAGGGTCTTTTCTCAGCAATTACACCAAAAGGGCATAATTTCCCCATTGATTCCACCCTTTCAGTTGTACTAGAAACCCCAAGCATTTGACATGGTCCTACTTAGATGTCACTGAATCTATTTTCTGCACTGAACTATACTAGTAGTTTGCCCTGTTGGCATTTCTATGCATCTCAGCTTCATAGTGAGTGGTACTTTCCCAGTAGTGGGCATCTAGTGCCATTTCAGATGTTCAAGGAAGTTCCCCACTTGGCCCCTACTTGATTCTCTAGAAGGAGTTAGGTATCATGCTTGCTCCATCAAAACAGTAGATACTAGTTCATCCCTTATACCACCTCTGTCTCCTCAAATGTCACCAAGTTTTACCAGGTAACTGACACCAATCTTTCATCTGAGGTAGTTTCAATGGGTGCTCAGACAGTGAGTTTCCATGATTGTCTGAGCAGACATCAGTGGAATTCAACCTTTATCTTGGGCAAGGGAAATCCTGCAACCTCTGTTTGTTGAGTTCTGGGCAGGAGGCTGAATCCTAGTCTATGTCAGGAGGTTGTAAATGCCCAGGTTGACACATACGAATCAACACCTGAACCATGACTAAACAAACTCCTTTCTTGTCCCCATCTTGGTGTCCTGCCTAGCTAACAGATGCAAATCATGATTTCCAGGCTGGGACATTTTCAATTTTCTAAATAGTTGTCCTCATATTGTTCCTAGATGAAAGAAACTGTAATGCTGGAATACATCTCTCTGCACTCTGTAGAAAAAACGTAAACAGGTGATTATTTTAGTTTACTGCAGTGAACATTTCCCAGGAGGAGAGAGCACATGGGAGAGAGAAATTGATGAGTTCAGCTGTTCCTCTGCATCTGAGCAGGACCAGGCTCCTGGGACGGAGGCAGCTCGTGGCAGCCCAGAGAGAGCCGTGTGCAGGAGCAGCTCCTGTGCCAAAAGCAGCAGGGCTGTGCCATTGCCTGCTGCTGTGGACAGGAGGAGAGATGGCAGTGAGAGGTGAACAGCAGTGTAGAGTGGGAGCACAGAGGAGAGCTCACTGTGGGAGGAATCTTCATGACCCTTCAGCCATTTTCAGGGTGGGTCTTCGGCTGCAGGATGAAGCTACTGAGTTTCTGGAGGGGTCTTCTGAATCCATCTCAGGCCATGGCTGATTGAATTTTTACCTTGTGTCTCCCTGCTTCTCTGACGCAGAAGAGGAGGAGATGTTTTAGAGCACCTTCGGGACAGGGCATCCTACTATCTTCTCCCAAGGATTCTGGAGTGATGTGAAGCCAAAGTGTGAAACCAAGTCTGCACAGGGTTTGACTTCAGAGCAGGATGCTGTGCCACAAGCTGTTGTGAGCCCAGGGCAGTGACTGGGCCCAGGAGCTCCCCACGACACTGTGGGGAGAAGCTCTTGAACAGAGGATCCATCTCCATCAGGACATGTTCATTCTCCTTCTGGGAGAATGCTGTGTCAGGGCTGCTCCCAACTCTAGTCCTTGCCCAGGACATTTCAGAGGGTATGTTTTAAAAAGGAAATGGTAGGCAGGCATTTCCTGAAAGAGAAGCCAATGGTGCTTTGAATTTCCTACCACCTTGCAAGCAATAATTGGAAATGAAGCTGACAGGTTTTGAAAACAGACTGAGGCACAGTTTGAAGGAGCAGCCATTTTGTCTGCCAGGGTCTTCTGAATGTCCCCTCACCCATCCCGTAGCCCATAGACAGCACCAGCTTCCCCTTGGCTGCTGCATCAGGGTTTATCTGATCTGCTCCTTATCACTGCAAACATGCGGGATGCCCCTGGACTGTCCTCTCCTGCTGGTAGGTTTCTGCAGGAAGTCCTGAGCTCATTGAGGAAGGTGTTGGCACTGCAAGGACTGGCCACAACTTGCTCAGCTCCATTCACCCACAATAGTTCTGACAGCAGTTCCCCCCCATTCCCAGCACATCGCCACTGCCTGGAGCTGTCCCTGCTGGAAGCCTGTCCCAATGTCTTTTCGTGGTCAGTGCTTATGCACCCCATTCCACCCTCTGTGTGCTCCTTCCTGTCTCTGGAAACCTGTCACAGGCAGGGCACTGTCCAGGGACATCTCTGTGCCTGCAGGTTCTAAGGAGCAGATTAGACAAACCCCCATGAGTTCAAGATGTTGATGTAGATTCTGTCCATAGACACCTGAAGCTGGGATGAAGAGACAACTTTTGCTAGTGTTCAGCTGCAGTTAAGACTCTGCTCCCATGTGTCCTGCATGGTGGTGTCTTCATAGCAGTGAGAAGCCCCAACCCCCTTCCAACCTGTGAGGTTCTTGGTAGTACCTTTCATCAGGTTGGGGAACAAGCTGATTCTCCATTTTTAGGACCCTTGACTGCACTCTGGGCTGTCCTGTCAAGCTGCAAATCACCTTGCAGGAACTACAGTTTTCTGGGAGAATTTCTGTAATACCCAAGAGTCCTTGGTCTGGCCACCAAATGAGTCAGAAACCTTGTTAAGGTGCTCATCCCTCTCTACATCTCTGGGTGGAGGAAGAAGAATGTGGGAATCTTCAGTGTGAAACTGAGCTCCTCTGCTCTCAACTCAGTCCTGTTTCTTTCTCAGAGGAACTTGTGAGTTTTGTTGTCCCTCTGAATGAGGGATAATTGCAGAACAGTGAAAGGCAAGACTCACTGATGGAGCAGGTCCTGTGACCAGATACAAAATTAAAGTGAATCCTTTTTTGTGCTTGGAACGCAGAACGATTCATGCTGAGAGCAACTGAAATGACAGATTTCCACTCCATCTGAAAGTACCTAAAATGTGGGAGCATTGCGGAGCAAGGGCTCAAGGTTTAGAACCAGAAGCCATTTTATTGAGCATAAGACCAAACATATATTCTCCGAGCATGTGAGCATGTACTGTCCCCATGCTGTCCTTGTACCAAACTTTGCTTAGAAGACAAAGCTCCATCCTTCTTATTTATTAACGAATATTCTGCACCTGTATCCACCAAAAGCTTTATACATTTCCCTTCCACCTTTAGTGGAGTCCCAACCCGTCAGTCACTTTCCTCTTGGACCACCATCACCTTAGGTGGTCCCTTTTTCCATGGCCCCCCTTTTTCCTTTTCCCTTTCAGGGCACTCATTCTTCCAATGCCCTTTTTTCCTTACAGATCGCACACTGATCCTTCTCTAGTCTAGGTCTCATGCCGGGGGGCCTGGTGGGGGGCGGGGGGAAGGCTTGCTGCCACCCTCCTCTCATCTCTGTACCACTATAAAATATTTTCGCTAACTCCCTCTGATTCTTTCTATTCTTTTTTTGCTTGAAAAGCCCTATCCTCTCTTCTTTAGCCTTTCCTGCCTTTCCTCTGGTGTTTCTCTGTTATTGTATACCTTTTCTGCAATTTTTAACAAATCCTATATCGTCTGTTCCCCCAACCTATCTATTTTCTGTAACTTTTTCCTTATGTTCGGGGCTCCCTGATTCACAAAAGCTAGCGTTATTGCTGCCCAATTTTCCTCTGCCATAGGGTTTAAGGGGGTGTAATGCCTGAATGCATCCAATATGCGTTCTAAACACGCCGCCGGGGTCTCGCTCGCCTCTTGTCTTACTGCATTTACTTTAGCCAAATTAGTGGGTTTTCTTGTGGCTGCCCTTAACTCCGCCATCAAGCTCTGGCAATAAATCCGGAGTTGCTCCTTACCTTCAGCTTGTTCAAAGTCCCACAGAGGCCTCACCAAAGGGAAGCCTTCATCGATCAGATTAGGCTGAGTAGTCGGTCTTCTATCCTCTCCAGGCACCAATTTTCGTGCTTCTGTCAGAATTCTTTCTCGTTCCTCAGTTGTGAATAGTATTTTCAGAAGCTGCTGGCAATCATCCCAAGTGGGATTATGAGTAAACAATATAGATTTCAACAAGTCAGTTAATGCACCTGTTTTTTTTAAAAAGGAGCACTTAGCATACAAAGAGTGTCATTATTTTCTATTAAAGTGTACCATGCTTTATATTCTGTTTCTTTGTAAGTGAAAGAAAATGCTGTCCTATTTGCAGCGAGTTGTTGAGGAACAACAGGTGGAATTTGGGGCAGAGAGAGAAATGTCAGGGTTGGGGAAATGGGGAGGAAGATTGTGCATGCAGTCCCTGATCTCTGGAGCTTTGCTTTTTCTACGTGTTCTGAATTCATTAGGAGTCACTCTGGATTGATACCCACTGGAGAATGTTGTGGCCACTGAAACCTTAATAATGGTAATAACAAAGAAAGCCTTTAATAGCAGAAATACTTGTGTATTATTGATGCCTTCAGCTTTCAGGTACAGTCCTGAAATGACTCCTATTAGCCATAAAAGCCTTGAAGAAAATTGCAGAGAGAGACGATGTTTTTTTAGGGTGTTTTTGCTTTTCAATGAGTCCCATAGTGTGCTTGGAGCTGAGTCCATGAATTGCAGCTACTGAAAGGAGAGTGAAGAAAAGATTGTAGAATTCAGAGACAGAAGCAAACCCTAAATTTTTGTAGAGCGTTAATGGGTCCCACTGAGAGCCATTAACAACGTTCATCAGAAGCCGATTAAAGCTAAAAAATGTAATGACTGATAATAGTCAGGTAGGGGAAACATTCAGGTGGCTCTGGTGCTGCCTGCACCCTTGATGTGTTTTATCTTGGAAAATGACCAAGCATGGACAGGGAAACCCTGGGAAGCGAGATCCTTTCTCCCATGCATTGCCCAGGGCTCCTCCCAGCATCAGTGAGCGGGTGAGGACACACAATGCCAAGTGCAGGACAAACACATGACACCTCTCAGGATCCCCAGTAGGGTAACGGGGACAAAGAGGCCCTGGTGTTTCCTGGTAGGCCTTGGTGGCAGACACAGCAGCCACAGCACATAGCACATAGCACACACCACAAAGCATGTGCTTCCCGCAGGGTCAGCTTTGGGGTGAGACCAGCTTTCTGAGGCCTTGATCCGGCCTGGAAAAGCTCCAGGGCTGGCAACGGACAGCAGAGATGCTCCCATATCCCAGTCTAGAAAGAAACAGAGCGGGTCCATCAGCCATGGCAGGAGACACAGTTGGTGCCTGAGCTGAGTGTGAGCACTTTAAAGCCTGTCACAGAGGTGACCGGAAATCGAGCAAGGGCAAGGGCAAGTCACCGCTGAGAAAGTCCCAGGGTCTGAACAGCTTGCGATCCTACCATGCTGTGGCTGCATCAGGAGTAGAGTCCCTGTTCATATCATCAGGGGATGTGAAAAGTTTTAGGGAGAGGAGAGCTATTGGGTTTGTGAGTGCAGCCCCATGCATGGAGACCTTGCTGTGATAGCCCTTGCATCGCTGCAGCATGCTTGGATGTAGATAGGATTGATTTTGCTTAAAGGCAGTGGTGGTAATCCCTTGTTTGGTAGCAGGTGGGAAATCTGAAGTGCCCTGATGTGTTTGCTCACTCATCACTGCAATAGGGCAGGATTTTACTGTTCCTGTGATGTATTTGCTAGAAATATGATGGCTGTGCTGTACACCTGATGCATCTGAAATGGTCACGGTTGCCTATTGTCATTGCTTTAACTCAAGTGTCTGCTCTGAATTAATCTCATGAGCTCTTTGCAATGTCAGGACTTCTGCAGGTCTGAATGCCTTAGTGAGAGGAGCTCTGAGGGTAGTCAGCATCGAGTGTCATTGCAGATGGCTAAGGAGATCCCTAGGGCATAATTTCCCCATTCCAAGGCCTCCATCCACGAGACCCCCCACCCAGGTCAGATGCCCCAGGGACAGCTCACCTGAGGGGACAAGTCCCCAGGACCCCTCACCCGCCTGCTCTGACCCTGAGGCGGCTTCAGGCTCAGAGGACCCTTCATCCATGGGACAAGGCCATGGACCCCCATCCCCAGGACCCATGATCCATGGGCCCCAGCCCCCAGGAACCGTCATCAGTGGGTCCCCACCTGCAAAACCCATCCTGCATGGACCGCAGACCCCAGGCCCCACATCTAGTGTTCCGCAACCTGCAGGACCCATCCCCCGTGGGTGTAAAACACCCCAACTCATCCCCAAGGGTTCCCCACCTCCATCATCCCTAACCTGTGGGCCCCCACCACCTCCATACTTCACCCGGGGGTCCTGGTACCCTGGACCCTTCTTTCACGGACCCCTGCCTCCCGGTCCCTTCACCCGTGTGCCCCATTTCCCCGACCCCTTCATTCGCGAACCCCCACCTCCCGACCCCTTCGCCCGTGGACCCCATTTCCCCAGACCCTTTCTTCGCAGACCCCCACCTCCCAGCCCCTTCGCCCACGGGCCCCATTTCCGTGAACCCTTCCTCCGTGGACCCCTACCTCCCGGCCCCGTCACCCAATGGCCCCATTTACCTGAGCCCGTCC
>JAWLRI010000715.1:12505-23333 GCA_034781795.1 Crypturellus tataupa | reverse complement strand
ACGTGTGCAGCGGTGTGCACTGATGTGGGCATAGCGGTGCTCGGGTGTGCATGGATGTGCGCATAGGGGTGCACGGGTGTGCATGGATGTGCACATAGGGGTGCACGGGTGTGCACGGATGCATGTGGGTGTGCATGGATGTGCGCATAGGGGTGCACGGGTGTGCATGGGTGTGCATGGATGTGCGCACAGGGGTGCACGGTTGTGCATGGATGTGCGCACAGGGGTGCACAGGTGCGCACGGGTGCATGTGCGTGTGCATGGGTGTACGTTGGTCCTGGGGATCTGTGCGCGTGCATGCATAGGTGTGCATGGCTGTATGCAGGGGACACCCTGGGGACATGTGTGGGTGTGCGCGGGTGCACGCGGGTGTGCGCGGGGCGGTGCTGCCCCCTCCTGGCAAACAGCGCCCGCACGTCGGCTGTGCAGCGGGGCTGGGGGTGTGTGGGTTTGCACGCACGGCTGTTGCACACGCGTGTGCGGTGATGCACATGCATGCAGCAATGCACGCACATGCAGCAATACACATGCAAGCTGCAACACACACACACATGCAGCAACGCAGACACAAGCAGCGATGCACATGCAAGTATAATGTGCACACGTGCAGCAATGCACACACAAACACAATGCACACACGTGCAGCAGTGCACACGCATGCGGTGATGCACACGCATGCAGCAATGCAGGCACGTGCAGGAATGCACGTGCAACCAACAATACACATACATGCAACAATGCACACACAAGCAGCAATGCAGACACAAGCAGCAATGCACATACAAGCAGCAATGGAGACACAAGCAGCAATGCACATGCATGCAGCAATGCACACTCAATGCCCATGTAAGCAACAATGCACACCCACGCAGCAATGCACACACATGCAACAATGCAGACACAAGCAGCAATGCACATGCAGCAATGAACGTGCAGCCAACAATACACACATGCAGCAATGCACACGCATGCAGCAATGCACACGCATGCAGCAATGCTCACTCAAGCATAATGCCCACGTAAGCAACAATGCATACACATGCAGCAATGCACACACACGCAGCAATGCACACACATGCAACCGTGCCCATGCACGTGCATGGCAGGGGCTCCCCGCAGCACACCAGGGCGCAGGGGGGTGCAAACGTGCACGCACGCGTTGCCGGGGCCGGGTGGCGCGGTGGCCGCGGTGGCACTGACGTGTCCCCGCGCAGAGGGCACCGAGGAGCCCGTGAAGGTGCGCGAGGCGGGCGACGGCGTCTACGAGTGCGAGTACTACCCCGTGGTGCCCGGCAAGTACGTGGTGACCATCACGTGGGGCGGCTACGCCATCCCCCGCAGGTGAGCACGGGCACGGCGGCGCGTGACGGGGTGCCAGGGGCGTGCAAAGGCCTGGGGAGCGTGCAAGGGGCATGCACGGCCATGCAAGGGGTGTGCAGGGGCGTGCAAAGGCCTGGGGAGCGTGCAAGAGGCATGCACGGCCGTGCAATGGGTGTGCAGGGGCATGCAAGGGAGTGCAACGGGTGTGTAGGGGCGTGCAAAGGACTGGGGAGCGTGCAAGGGGCATGCACGGCCGTGCAAGGGGTGTGCAAGAGGCTTGCAGGGGCATGCAAAGGTGTGTGGGATGTGCAAGGGGCATGCACGGGTGTGCAGGGGTGTGCAAGGGGCATGCATAGGCACGCGGGAGGGAACAGGGCCATGCAAGAGGTGCACGGGTGTGCAAGGGCATGAAATGGCATGCAGGGGTGTGCAAGACATGCAAGGGCATGCATGGGCGTGCAGGAGGGCACAGGGCCATGCAGGGGGGTGCACGGGCATGCAGAGAGTGCAGGGGTGTGCAAGGGCATGCAGGGGCGTGCAGAGGCATGCATGAGCGTGCAGGAGGGTACAGGGCTATGCAGGGGGCTGCACGGGCATGCAGAGCGTGCATGGGCATGCAATGGCATGCATGGGCGTGCAATGGCGTGCAAGGGCATGCATGGGCGTGCAGGGGCATGCATGGGCGTGCAAGGGCGTGCATGGGCGTGCATGGGCATGCAAGGGCGTTCACGGGCATGCATGGGCATGCAGGAGGGCAGATGGGCAGGGGGGTGCATGGGCGTGCATGGGCGTGCAAGGGTGTGCATGGGCGTGCAAGGCGTGCGAGCCGTCGCTGTCGCCGTCGCAGCCCCTTCGAGGTGCAGGTGGCGCCGGCGCCCGGCTCGCAGCAGGTGCGCGCGGGGGGGCCCGGGCTGGAGACGGGCATGGTGGGCAAGTCGGCCGACTTCGTGGTGGAGGCCATCGGCACCGAAGTGGGCACCCTCGGTGAGCGCCGCGGCGCGGGCCACCCGCGGGGACGGCGGTGGCCGGACGGGGACGCGGGCTTGGGTTGGAGGGCAGCGTCGTGGGGACGTGGGCAGGGACGGGGGACACCGTGGTGGGGACGTGGGCATGGGCAGGGGCACCATGGTGGACACATGGACCAGGGGGCACCATGGTGGGGATGTGGGCAGGGTTGGGGACACCATGTTGGGGACATGGGGATGGACAGGGGACACCATGGTGGGGACATGAGCTTGGACCAGGGGACACGGTGGCGGGGACATGGACACAGATTGGGGTGCACCATGGTGGGGACAGGGGCTTGGGACAGGGGACATAGTGGTGGGGACATGGACATGGACCAGGGGGCACCATGGTGGGGACAGGGGCTTGGACCAGAGGGGACAGTGGTGGGGACATGGACCAAGGGAACACCATGGTGGGGACATGGGCTCGGACCAGGGGACACAGTGGTGGGGACATGGATACAGATCGGGGTGCACCATGGTGGGGACAGGGGGTTTGGACCAGGTGACACGGTGGTGGGGACACGGACACAACCCAGGGGACACCACGGCAGGGGCAGGGGCTCAGCATTGGGGCCACCCCTCCGCATCCAGCACCTCCAACCAGGGGGCCACCCCGGTGCGGCCACCGTCTCATCCAGATGCCACCACGCTCGGGACAGGGGACCGCCACCCCGGGGACACGGAGCCCCCGGGCGCGCGTCCCCTTGTCACAGGCCACGTCCCCTTGCCCCGCAGGCTTCTCCATCGAGGGCCCCTCGCAGGCCAAGATCGAGTGCGACGACAAGGGCGACGGCTCGTGCGACGTGCGCTACTGGCCCACGGAGCCCGGCGAGTACGCGGTGCACGTGGTGTGCGACGACGAGGACATCAAGGACAGCCCCTTCATCGCGCACATCCTGCCCGCCGCGCACGACTGCTTCCCCGAGAAGGTGACGGGGTCCCCCCTGCGCCCCGGGGCGCTGCTGCCGCCCACCCTGGCACCCCCCGAGCGCCCGGGTCCTGCTGCCCGTCCTGGCACCCCCGGCACTGCGGGCGCAGGGGTGGTCCGGGCACCGTGTCCCATGTGGGCACCCCTGTGCCTTCTGGGTCCCGCTCCCCATCTGGGCACCTTCTGCACCCCCTGATCCCTATCTGGGCACCCCCTGCAACCTGCACCCCATCTGGGCACCTTCTGCACCCCCTGATCCCCATCAGGGCACCCCGTGCACCTCTGCACCCTGCTCCCCATCCGGGCACCTTCTGCACCCCGTTCCCCATCTGGGCACCCCCTGCACCCCTGTAACCTGCACCCTATCTGGGCACCTTCTACACCCCCTGATCCCCATCAGGGCACCCCGTGCACCCCTGCAACCTGCTCCCCATTGGGGAACCCTCTGCACTCCCTACTCCTCATCTGGGCACCCCCTGCACCCTGCTCCCCATCCAGGCACCTTCTGCACCCCCTGATCCCCATCTGGGCACCCTCTGCACCCCCTGATTCCTGCTCCTTGCACCTTGCTCCGCATCTGGGCACCTTCTGCACCCCCTGATCCCTATCTGGGCACCTCCTGCAACCTGCACCCCATCTGGGCACCTTCTGCACCCCCTGATCCCCATTTGGGCACCCCCTGGCACCCCTGCACCCTGATCCCTATCCGGGTACCCCCTGCACCCTGCTCCCCATCCGGGCACCCTCTGCACCCCCTGATCCCCATTTGGGCACCTTCTGCTCCCCCTGCTCCCCATCCGGGTACCCCCTGCACCCTGCTCGCTACCCGGGCCCCCTGCGCACCCCCGGGTGTCCCCCGGGTGCCCCCCGGCGCCCGCTGACGCCGTCGCCCGCAGGTGAAGGCGTTCGGGCCGGGGCTGGAGCCCACGGGCTGCATCGTGGACAGGGCGGCCGAGTTCACCATCGACACGCGCGGCGCCGGCAAGGGCGACCTCAAGCTCTACGCGCAGGTGGGCGCGCGGGCACGGGCACGGGGACAGGTCCTGGGCACCGGGCAAGGGTCCTGGGGTACCATGCGGGGGTCCCAGGGCACCATGTGGGGATCCTGGAGCTCTGGGTGGGGGTCCCAGGTGTTGGGCAGGGTCCTGAGATGCTGCATGGGGGTCCTGGGCACTGGGTGGGGGTCCCAGAGCTCTGGATGAGGGTCCTGGGTGCTGGATGGGGGTCCTGGGGTGCCACATAGGGGTCCCGGGGTGCCGGGTGGGGGTCCCAGAGTCCTGGATGGGGGTCCCGGGGTGCCAGGTGGGGGTCCCGGGCACAGGCTGGGGGTCCCGGGGTGCCGGTTGGGGGTCCCGTCTCACGCCGCCGCCCGCAGGACGCCGAGGGCTTCCCCATCGACATCAAGGTGAAGGACAACGGGGACGGCACCTTCCACTGCGTCTACGTGCCCAGCAAGGCCATCAAGCACACGGTCATCGTCACCTGGGGCGGCGTCAACACCCCCCGCAGCCCCTTCCGCGTGCGTGCCGCCGCGGGGACGGGGACAAGGGCACGGGGACAAGGGCAGCGGGCATGGGGACAAGGGCACCGGGCATGGGGACAAGGGTGCTGGGCATGGGGACAAGGGCACCAAGTGTGGGGACAAGGGCACTGGGCATGGGGACAAGGGCACCAAGCATGGGGACAAGGGCACTGGGCTCAGGGACAAGGGGAGCGGGCATGGGGACAAGGGCACCGGGCACGGGGACAAGGGCACCGGGCACGGGGACAGAGTGATGGGGACACAGGGACAGAGGCGCTGGCCTTGGGGACAGAGTGCCAGGAGAGCAGAGCAGGGCGCTGGCTTTGGGGACAGGGTTCTGGGGACACAGGGACAGACGCACTGGCCTTGGGGACAGTGATGGGCACCCAGGGACAGAGGCGCTGGCCTTGGGGACGGTGCCAGGAGAGCAGAGCAGGGCGCTGGGGACAGTGACAGGGTGCCAGGCGCGCAGGGACAGGCGCGCTGGCCTTGGGGACAGAGTGCCAGGCGCGCAGGACGCTGGGAACAGGTGCTGGGATCCGGGAATGCCGGCCATGGGAATGGGCTTCCAGGCCCGCAGGGTGCCGGGGACAGGGACAGGGTGCCAGGCACGGGGACAAGTGCCAGGAATGGGGACACTGGGTATGGGGACAGGGTGCCAGGGACAGGGACGGATGCCAGGAATGGGGACACTGGGTATGGGGACAGGGTGCCAGGCATGCAGGGTGCCAGGGACAGGGAAGCTGGTGATGGGAATAGGATCCCGGGTGATAAGGATGGGGACGCGGGACATGGGGACAGGGTGCCAGGCACGCGGGGTGACAGGGATGGGGACACTGCACGTGGGGACGGGATGCAGGGGGCCAGGGATGGGGATGCCGGGCATGGAATGGGATTTTGGATGCCAAGGAAAGAGACGATGGGCATGGGAATGGGATATTGTATGCCAGGGCGGGGATGCTGGGCATAGGGATGGGATGCTGGGTGCCAGGGATGGGAATACTGGGCATGGGAATGGGATATTGGATGCCAGCGGTGGGGATGCTGGGTGCCAGGGACAGGGATGCCAGGGATGGGGATGCCAGGCATGGGAATGGGATGCCAGGTACCAGGGAAGGGAATGCCAGGCCAAGGATAGAGAGGATGGGCACAGGGATGGGATGCTGGGTGCCAAGCATGGGGATGCTGGGCATGGGAATGGGATATTGGATGCCAAGGATAGAGACGATGGGCACGGGAATGGGATGCAGAGTGCCAGGGATGGGGATGACGGGCATGGGGATGGGATATTGGATGCCAGGGGTGGGAATGCTGGGTGCCAAGAATGGGGATGCCAGGCATGGGAATGGGATGAAGAGTGCCAGGGATGTGGATTCCGGGCATGGGAACAGGATGCCGGGTACCAGGGACAGGATGCCAGGTACAGAGATGGGGATGCCGGGCACAGGGATGAGATGCCAGGTACCAGGGACAGGGATACCGGGCACAGGGACAGGATGCCGGGTACCAGGGACGGAGATGCCAGGCACGGGGATGGGATGCTGGGTACCAGGGATGGGGATGCCAGGCATGGGGATGGGATGCTGGGTACCAGGGACAGGGATACCGGGTACCAGGGACGGGGATGCTGGGCCTGGAGTGGGATGCCGGGTACCAGGGACGGGGATGCCAGGCAGCGGCCAAAGCCACCCGCGGGTGACGTGCCACCGCGGCCACCGCGCAGGTGAACGTGGGCGAGGGCAGCCACCCGGGCAGGGTGAAGGTGTACGGGCCGGGCGTGGAGAAGACGGGGCTCAAGGCGGGCGAGCCCACCTACTTCACCGTGGACTGCAGCGAGGCCGGCCAAGGTGGGTGACGCGGCGGGGGCGCCCGCGGGTGCCAGGGGGTGCCCTCGGTGCCGCCCTGCGCGCGCTCACGGGCGCCGTGCAGGGGACGTGAGCATCGGCATCAAGTGCGCGCCCGGCGTCGTGGGGCCGCTCGAGGCCGACATCGACTTCGACATCATCAAGAACGACAACGACACCTTCACGGTCAAGTACACGCCGCCCGGCGCCGGCCTCTACACCATCATGGTGCTCTTCGCCAACCAGGTGCCCGCCCCGGCGCGCCGCGCTGCACCCTGCACCCTGCTCTGCACCCATGGGTGCTCCTGGCAATGCCTGGCATTCTGCACCCTGCTCTGCACCCATGGGTGCTGCTGGGTGTCTGGGGCCTTGTTCTGCGCCCATGGGTGCTGTCCTGCATGCTTGACACCCTGCTCTGAGCCCCTGCACCCTGCTCTGCGCCCATGGGTGCTGTCTGGTGTGCCTGACACCCTGCTCTGCACCCATGGGTGCTCCCCTCCATGCCTGGCACCCTGCACCCTGCTCTGCACCCATGGGTGCTCCTGGCAATGCCTGGCACCCTGCACCCTGCTCTGTGCCCACGGGTGCTGCCCTGCATGCCTGGCATTCTGCACTCTGCTCTGCACCCATGGGTGCTGCAGGGGTGTCTGGCACCTTGCCCTGCACCCATGGGTGCTGCCCAGCATGTCTGGCACCTTGTTCTGCACCCCAGCACCCTGCTCTGCACCCATGGGTGTTCCGGGTGTGCCTGGCATCTTGCGCCCTGCTCTGCACCCATGGGTGCTGCCTGGCGTACCTGGTGCCCTGCACCCTGCTCGGCGCCCCAGCACCCTGCTCTGCACCCATGGGTGCTCCCCTCTGCGCCTGGCACCCTGCACCCGGCTCTGCACCCATGGGTGCCCCCCTCCATGCCTGGCGCCCTGCTCTGCACCCATGGGTGCTGCCCTCCATGCCTGGCATCCTGCACCCATGGGTGCTCCGAGCGTGTCTGGCACCCCTGCACCTTGCTCTGCACCCACAGGTGCTGCCCTGCATGCCTGGCACCCTGCACCCTGCTCTGCACCCGTGGGTGCTCCCCTCCATCCTTGGCACCTTGTCCTGCACCCATGGGTGCTCCTGGCATGCCTGGCATCCTGCTCCCTGCTCTGCACCCATGGGTGCTGCCCTGTGTGCCTGGCACCCTGCTCTACACCCCAGCACCCTGTTCTGCACCCATGGGTGCTCCCCTCCACCCCGGCACCTGGTTCTGCACCTTAGGGCACCCAGCCCTGCACCCATGGGTGCCCCCCTCCGTCTCCCTCCCCATTGCCATGCGTGTCCCCTGGCAGTGCCCCATGTCCCTGGCCCTGTCCCTCCTTGGCAGTGTCCCTTGTCCCCTGGCACTGTCCCTCCTTGGCAGTGTCCCTTGTCCCCTGGCAGCGCCCAAGTGCCACCCGTCTCCCGCTGTGTCCTCGGTGCCTGTGCTGTGTCATCTGCCCCTGGCAGCGCGTTGTGTCCCCCCCCCCTCCTCCCCCAAATGTCCCTTGTCCCTTGCAGTGTCACTTGTCCCTGGCAAGGTGCCCTGCAGCGGTGTCCCTCCTCCCTTGCAAATGTCCCTTGTGCTTGGCAGTGCCACCCTCGGCCCTGCAACTGTCCCTCAGCCCCTGCAAATGTCCCTCGTGGCTGGCAGTGTCCCCTGCAATGTCCCTCGTCCCCTGCAATGTCCCTTGTCCCCTGCAATGTCCCTTGTCCCATGCAGTGTCCCTCGTTCCATGCAGTGTCCCTCGTGGCTGGCAGTGTCCCCTGCAATGTCCCTTGTCCCCTGCAGTGTCCCTTGTCCCATGCAGTGTCCCTTGTCCCCTGCAGTGTCCCTCGTCCCATGCAGTGTCCCTTGTGGCTGGCAGTGTCCCCTGCAGTGTCCCTTGTCCCATGCAATGTCCCTCGTCCCATGCAGTGTCCTCTCTCCGCAATGACATCCCTTGTCCCCTGTAAGTGTCTCTTGTCCCCAGCAGTGTCACTCCTGGCTCATGCAGGTGTCACCCCCACGGTGCCTGTGTCCCCTCGGTGTCCCCTCAGTGTCCCTTGTCCCATGCCACGTTCTCTCCCTGCAGCAGTGTCCCTTGTCCCCTGCAAGTGTCCCTTGTCCCCAGCAGGTGTCCCTCACCCCCACGGTGGCCGTGTCCCCTCGGTGTCCCCGCGGTGTCCCCGTCCCCGTGCCACCTCCTGTCCCTGCAGCAGTGTCCCTTGTCCCATGCACTGTCCTCCCTCTGCAATGACATTCCTTGTCCCCTGCAAGTGTCCCTTGTCCCCAGCAGTGTCACTCCTGGCTCTCGCAGGTGTCCCCCACCCCAGTGGTGGCCGTGTCCCCCCGGTGTCCCCGCGGTGTCCCCGGTCCCGTGCCACCTCCTGTCCCTGCAAGTGTCCCCTGTCCCCAGCAGTGTCACTCCTGGCTCTTGCAGGTGTCCCCCACCCCAGTGGTGGCCGTGTCCCCCCAGTGCCCCCTCAGTGTCCCTTGTCCCGTGCCACCTCCTGTCCCTACAAGTGTCCCTTGTCGCGCAGGAGATCCCCAGCAGCCCCTTCCGCATCAAGGTGGAGCCGTCGCACGATGCCACCAAGGTCAAGGCCGAGGGCCCCGGGCTGAGCCGCACGGGTGAGGGTCGAACCGGACCGGACCGGGACCGGGACCGGGGGCCGGTTCGGGGTGGGTCCAGGGGCCGGGAGTTGCGGGTCGGGAGCGGAACCGGGACCGGGATGGAGTCGCGTTCAGGGACCGGGTCGGGTCCAGGGACCGGGTCAGAACCGGGTCTGGTCAGAGCCGGATCGGGTTGGGACCGGGATCGGGACCGGGATCGGGACCGGGGCCGCTCCGGGTGCAGGTGTCGGGTCGAGGTGCCGGGATCCGGTCTGGGTCTTCTCAGGACCGGGACCGGGGCTGGTCCAGGTGCAAATGCCGGGCCGGATGCCGGGTCCGGGGGGGTCCAATCCGGGTCCGTCCGGGACCAGAACCGGCTCCAGGGCTGCTGTGGGTACAGGTGTGGGGCCAGGTGCCGGATCTGTGGGGGTCCGATCCAGGTCTGCTCAGGACCGGGACCGGGGCCGCTCCGGGTGCGAGTTTCGGGCCAGCCGGGTCCATAGGGGTCCGATCCAGGTCTGGTCAGGTCCAGGTCCAGGGTTGGTCCGGGTGCAGATGTTGGTCCGGGTGCCAGGTCCATGGGAATCTGGTCCGGTTGGGGGCCGCTCGGGGTGCCAGTGTCGGTCCGGGTCCATAAGGGTCCAATCCGGGTCTGACCGGCTCCGGGTCCACTCCGGGTGCAGGTGTCGGTCCAGCCGGGTCCATAGGGGTCCAGTCTGGGTCCGCTCCGGGTGCCGGTGTCGGTCCGGCTGGGTCCATAGGGGTCCGATCCGGGTCTGGTCGGGTCCAGGTCCAGGGCTGGTCCGGGTGCAGATGTCACTCTGGGTGCCAGGTCCATGGGGGTCTGGTCAGGACCAGGACCGGCTCCGGGTCCGCTCCGAGTGCAGGTGCTGGTCTGGGTCTGGTCGGGATTGGGTCCACTCTGGGTGCCGGTGTTGGTCCGGCTGGGTCCATAGGGATCCGATCCAGGTCTGGTCGGGTCCAGGTCCGGGGCTGGTCCGGGTGCAGATGTCGGTCCGGGTGCCGGGTCCATGGGCGTCTGGTCATGACCGGGACCGGCTTCGGGTCCGCTCTGGGTGCTGGTGTCGGTCCAGCTGGGTCCGTGGGGGTCCGATCCGGGTCTGGTCGGGTCCAGGTCCGAGGTTGGTCCGGGTGCAGATGTCTCTCCGGGTGCCGGGTCCATGGGCGTCTGGTCATGACCGGGATCGGCTCCGGCTCCGCTCCGCTGCGGGTGCCGGTGCCGACTCCGGTGCTGACGGTGCGGCGCAGGCGTGGAGGTGGGCAAGCCCACGCACTTCACGGTGCACACCAAGGGCGCGGGCAAGGCGCAGCTCGACGTGCAGTTCGCCGCGCCGGGCAAGGGCCCCGCCGTGCGCGACTTCGAGGTCATCGACAACCACGACTACTCCTACACCGTCAAGTACACCGCGCTGCAGCAGGTCCGCGACGCCCCTTGGGCTTGCCCGGGTCCCCTCGGGGCTCCCCGTGTCCCCTTGGGGCTCCCAGTGTCCCTTCAGGGCTCCCCATGTCCCATCAAGGCTCCCTGCGTCCCCTAGGGCACCCCATGTCCCCTTGGGGCTCCCCGTGTCCCCC
>JAWLRI010000714.1:0-11800 GCA_034781795.1 Crypturellus tataupa | reverse complement strand
GGAAGGAAGGAAGGAAGGAAGGAAGGAAGGAAGGAAGGAAGGAAGGAAGGAAGGAAGGAAGGAAGGAAGGAGGGAAGTCTCTACTTCAGTCACAGAAAACTTTGTAATTCTTTGGCTTAGTAGCATGATTGAATTGTTTCAATGGTGAACTAAAGTTTATTTAGTATTTGCTCTGGGAGCATGAAGGTACACAACTTTATATAGAAAAGCTATTTTTGATCTTTAGAAGAGTGGAGAAATTGGCCTAGCACTGGCTGAGCGCAAGGTCATTTCCTTAGACTGAAGCTGGCAAATGAAAGCCATAGACCATTTCTACCCTCCATCTTCAATAGATATTTATGCCAAAATAAAGCAAGGAAAAAACATGTTTAAAATGCTTCCCATTATAGTCCATAGTACTTCAAGTTTACGTGGCACTGATTTAACTAATATCACATGCTATAGAGTAATATTCATTTGTGTCAGCATGTAATTTATCTATTTTGTCATGTACATTTGAGTTGAGAAAATACAAGTTTATTTTGGATTTTCCATACTAAAAATAAAGAAACAAAATGGATCTTTGGTTTATGGCAGTTTTGAAAGTAATAGGCAAGGAACTCAAGTGTTTTGAAAACAGCCTGTAATGCTGCTGTTTTTCTTTAATGGGAATAGATAATCCTCCCTATTTTCTCATTCTCCCAGTGATTTTCTTGAAATGGAAGCTTGCCAAATATGCTGCAAAATTCCTGACTCATTCCAATATCATTCAGGGTCTTCTTAAATTGATTGCAGGATATCTTCAAAGTCAGAGGAGGGCTCTTCTTTGATGCTGTAAAAGGCTTTCTAGGAAGTTACAATGTCCTTTTTTTTTTTTGTAATTTATTTTAAAGATAATGGGATCATTATCTTTAATAGACAAACCCCAGATTAGCTCATTTTAGAAAGACGTCACTTTAACACATCGCTTTTACTTCATAGGAGAGTTTTTAATGTTTGTTTGTTTGTTTGTTTATTTATTTTTAAGCTTTACCTCGTATGTCCACTATGGATCCTTTTCCTGCCCTTGTAGAGGAATAGCAAGCAACAGGTATATATTACATTGTCACAGCATTTCTCCTTTGTTTCAACCTTTAAATCTCCATCCTGTAAAAATGCTAATAGTATTTTACACATCTATTAGGTCCTCCATTAGGGTCTATTTGAAGTACAGAATAGTACTGAAGTTGACAATAGCACATAAAGCCTCAAAACACCCTGCTGAGGTATGTATTATTACACTGTACACTTAGGGGAATGTGCTATAGGAATCATGCAACCTGAAGACCAAAATAACTAGTCATCCATAGAAACACTTTGGTGGGACCCACTAACCAGAAGCTGAATCATTTTCTGAACGTGTGGATCTCCCAGGAGCTGTCCAGAAATGGAGGCATCCAAAATAACTATGCATTTCTGAGCGTTTTTACCTTTTTTCTACACCCCACCACTACATCTAATGAGTACTGCTTTTTATTCAGTGTATCATAATTCTTGAAACTTCTCATGATAGAACATAACGTTATATTGTTAAAAAAAAAAAGCAGAAAATGCTCGGGATTTTTTTTTTTCTCAGAAACATTTACCCTTACCCTAGTACCATCCTAGTTTTAATCAAAATTAACGCATAAACACATGTCGAGCAAAGCTGTGTCTTTGGAGTTCTTGCAGTCTTTTTTACCATGTAATACATGATCACATTTGAGTTATATTTGGGAACCCTCTCTAGAGATCTCTGATGATTCTTTTACCATCTAGAAAAAAAAAGGGGGATTTACAGATCTTGGTGCACATTATCCTTCATAAAAACATGTTGAAAACAAAAGCAATAGAAAAATCTCCCAATTTTTAGTTAGCTCTCCAGGTAAGTTGTAAGATGAGCTAGAGTTTCAATGTCATTACCAGGCCAAAGTGCACATTCCTGCTTTACCTTTCTGATAAGATCCCCTTACACGACCAGTTAGAGAAATAAAGAGATAAGAAAAAGTAAATTAGAGGTGAGACAAACTTATTTTTTATCAGTATGATATGCTTTTACTTTGGAAAGAAAAATAACCATAAATGTCATTTTTATCTGCTGTCATAAGAACAGATCAAATCTTCTCTTAAAAAGATAGCCTCATCTGGTTTGGGATTTTGGTAAAAGATATCACTTCATTAAGGATTAGCAATCTATTTATTAATTCTGCCATTCATTCAAGACATCTTAAGTATCCTTAAGAAATAAGGAGAAGGGAGAAGATTGAAAAAAACATGTTCTTAAAAAAAAGAATGATTTTTGATTACTGAAATAACAAAGAAAAACCAGCAGATGGCAGAAGAAGACTACAATGTTGAGAGGAGTGCTCGCTATTTTGTTCCAGTTACACCCATTAACCCTTAAAACAAATTATTGACTCAGTGTCCATAATTCACTGTAAACATTTTAAACAAATATAGGACTAGAATTGTTTAGATGATGCATTTTGTACTTAAAAACTAGGTGAAAGAGTCTAAGACTGATTTTGCCTAATGTTGCAAATATTTTAAGTATGGAAATTAAACTTCATTTTAAAGCTAACTGACAACATAATACTATGAAATAGTAAGAATAATAGCAAGAATAGTAATAAATCTCTTTAATAACATGATGGTGGTTGTTTTTATTTTGTGTCTGATGGTTGTTGGAGAAGGAGTATATTTTGTCTTCATTCATTGGTTGCTTTGCATTTGGCATTATGGTTCAGATGAGTGACTGAATATCCTCTTTGCATAACCCAAAGATGTAACAAGAAAGAAAGACATTACACTTTCCAGTTCAAATTTCTGTGCTGAGTGACAAGACCCTGCAGAGCTACCCTATTTCCAGCAGCTTTCTGTTGTGACTAGTAAAGACCTAAAATCCAGGAATATGTCTACTATAATCCCAAGAAATCTGCATTTAAGAGTGACTGACATTTTGTTTCATCTGATTCGTTCTTTAAATATCATTTATAGTTTCCATTTCTTGTTTATGTCTTGTAAAGACAGACATTAAGCATATGAGAGACAATCCAGATCAGAAGCACCTAGATTTTTCTGTGTAAAAGATGAACTACTATTAAAAATATCAGTGGAGAGTGCTACTTTAATTTTGGTGGCACTTTCAGCAATCGGAACGGACTTCAGAAATACCAAGATCGGAACGTAGGCAGGTGAACCTCTCTGTGCTCTGCTCTGGGAAAGTGCTTGGTGACGAGTTTTCTCTGAGGTGTCCATACATCTTACCTATTCCTCCCCGCGGTTAGCCCCAGGGTTGGCCATCCCAGAGGCACCTCGAGCACTCCTTGGCCTTAGCAGCAGGCCCATAAAACCACACAGCTTTCAAACAACTGAGATTATCTAACTATGAAAATAAAACAGACGGGAGTGTAGGCCCTTTTTTGGTTGGTGGACTTCTTAGCACCCCTCCATGGGAGGCGTGCACCTCTTGCTGTGTGGCCCCAAGTGGCTCGTGGAAACAGCTGGAGGGCTCCCGACGCTCCATCCTGGAAAGCTTGGCATTGCAACACTGCCTTCTACAGACTTCCAAAACAAATATATATCCATACCTAGATATATATAAATATATACCCATAAAAGGATATATTTATTAAGGTGCTCTTGCAAGGGCTCCCAAAACATGCTACTGACACGTCCTTCTGCCAATTGTAGTTGGAAGGGGAAACTGGAGCGACCACGGTGCAGCCAAGCTGCTGCCCGCTCCAGCCTGCGGCCTCCCCGATAGCAAGGCTTTAATGTTAGAGCTCTTGCTCAGTGCCTCATGTCTTGCTCACCAAACACTTCCCAAGGTGACATTATCATGTACCTAAGTGTCCATGTCCATGACAAGTCCCAGTTGGGCACCTCACTTTTGTAACTTTGCTTCTGCTGCATTCAAGACAGCAGAATTAAACATAAATAACACAGCCTGTTTATACCCACAATGAGCCATTGCATACCCTTCACATCTGCCTCATTACATAGATAATGTGCCACTTTTTTTTCCTGAATCTTAACTTCTTTTGGGAGCAAAGACACGTTCCTCCATGCCTGAAGGGACTGTTCTTTCATGCCTGAGTATGGTATTCTCTGGAAGGGGCTTGTTGTTGGAGGGAGCACAAACAACTGTCTTCCGGTTGGGTTTTTCAGCAGTGTGTTTTCTATTCTCGTATTCACTGCTCTTTTTCTTCTGCTTCGATCTGTGCCCTGCCAATCATCTCTCAGCAGAGTGCGTAACTCACTGCTATCTTTACGTCTTCTGTTCACAGCAGGTTAATATATACAAGGTTTCACTGAAATACATATTTACAAATGCTGCACTACAAGAGCAAGGACTCATCTGCTCAAGAAAATGATCTGCCCAGAGGAAATAGTTTTGATATAAATACCTTCGCCTGGTGGTAGTTATGGTTAAGTATTTATTTCATCTCTCACAAGAGGCTTTGGCTTTTACACATTTCTTCTGGTTGTGATTCCTTTCATTGCTGCTAGTCATACTAATGGTACCACTTGTCCAGGCATTAAGAAATGTGAGCAGATAGAGGTGGGCTTTGTGTGAGATCATTTCTCCATTCAAGAACAGTTACATTGTGTATTTTCCGAATGTTCTTTGGTATTAGTAAAATTTTAGGGATTTTAAGCACCAATTTAGCTTTGCCGTTTGGCGGCAATACTATGGTGATAATTGAAGCGAATGAATTTGAAGATGAATTACAAGCAAACAGATCTGTGTTCCCACAGCACAGAAAATTCTTCCTGCTAAAATGCTTCACTGCTTTAAACTCATTCACTGCCCAGAAGATTGAATAGCAGCCAACAGTAACCAGATTTGGGGAGGTAGCATTTCCATTCTCCCCACAGACCATGGGGATGCTGTGTGTTCCCACTGCTTCTTTTGCCCACACATTGCACAACTGACCATCACATGTTGGATACTCTCAGTTACATTAGGTCAAGATAGGGTATTACTGGCTTTCTGTACAACACCGCAGTTCCCGAGAGTTTCCATTCCCTGCAAGTTGGATATTGTGTTTTCCTGTACTCTCAACCTGCCATGATAATTGCAATACTCTTGAAAGGCAGTGGGGACATTTCTCCCCTGTTTTCTGTTCATTCCAACATAAAAAATCGAGGTGAGCACATCATTTACTCACAGATATCTTCAAATCCCTGAAGAAGTGACCTTGGCTTGGCTGAGGCTTCTGTGTCTTAAAATCGTTTCTGTCAGATTCACATTCAGCTGCCGTATTTTTGAGTGGTGTGCAGTGGCAGCTATATCCATGTCAGCCTTTTTCTTGGTTTTGAATACTCAGAATATAGTGTGGATGCTTCAGAAGCATGTGCTGAACATGATGTGGGGCTGTCAGCATCAATTTAAAAATTGTTGCTTATTCATTACCTGCTCCATTTGTAAAGACTATTGAAAGATGCAGCTTTTCAGCTGGGATGTAGCTGTCTTATGCTGGAGATACTAAAACAGAGGTAAAGCTTAATAAGGGGAACCTGCCTTTTTCTGAGGGGTAGCCTTCTTCCTTAGCAACACGTTACATATCTGCCTTTTTGTTAAAAGTAGGATAATTCATGAACTGCTCTTACATGTGTGATAGCTGCATTCTGTGAAGATACTAAATGTTTATACTGCATCTTTGTCCAGTAGCTATATCAATGATCTGCACATATGTGAAAAACATGGAAGAAATTTTGTCAGGTAAGTCACAAATCCCAGCAGACTCTGAATGGACTGTGTGTATTTAAGAGTAGGAATCTGTTGTATTGCTCTGTTTTGCTGATGTCAGTTCCAGCCTTTGGGAGATCAACAGATGTCTCGTGCAAGGCACTGCAAACCATTCCAATACCATTAGGTTTTTATTCAACTTTAGATCTATTCCCTGACTCTTTTTAAATGACAGATGAGGATGCGAGCAAGATATATCACAGCTTCTGCCACATGATCTCTTGTTCCATCCTCCCGAACATCAGCAGCCATTACACTGATCCCTCAGCATCCTTTTAATATATCTTGCTGACAGTGTTGATGCTCTTCCCACCTCAGGGCTGATCCTGGTGGCATTCTCAGCCATCTGCATCTGGGCTTTTGGGATGTGGTGAAGTATTTGCTTTCTGTAGGCAACAGTTATCCCATGTGCCATGAATATATTTGCTCTTGCCAAGCTGAGTATTTCCTCAGCTATAGGAATTCAGCTGAACATGTTTTTAGTGCTTGTTAAAGCTACCTCAGCCTTTGAAAAGGGATAGCCTGTCTGGCTTCTCAGCAGCAGACATACTATTCAGACATACTACTTATGTGGCTTGTAGCAGCCCCACGACATTAGCAAAGATGCCTTCCTTTCCCATTCCCTCTACTGCTCCAATTATTTTTTCCCTTTAATGCTGTAGTTACTCCTAGAGGCAGGAGTTGTAAAGATGGAAATAGATGAAGGTGCTTATATGCCTGGAAGACATCCTCCCCTTTAAACACCTCTTCATATGCCTCCGAACAGATTCATTGTAGGGATGCTGGCGAATATTGCCAGCTCAGCATTTTATTTTTAATTTGTTCTGCTTGCACTGACTGTGTGAATTGTTTGCCTGAAACTGACTGCTGCTGTGTGTTGATGAATTCACTGAGTGTAGCTGAAAACAGAGGATTTGATCTTCCTTGCAAGACTGAAATATCACCACTTCCAAGGAATTTGGGTTGCAATTTACTCTGCTTAATGGCATGAGGACATTACATTGCTTTAATTCAGCTTTTTGAGGTTTTAATTCCCTTTCCCTCTCTAGCAAACTTCTCAGGAAGCCTTTGCAGCCGAGCACATTTAGTAATGTCCTCCTGTCTCCCTAGCACTCACTCTCCTTCCTGACTGTTGGGAGTGCTGCTGCTGCTGCTGTCTCTTGGCACACAGCTCAGAGCTTTATTTTTGCCCTTTTGCACCATATTAACGTCATCACTCTGCAAACTTTCCTATCCTGTGCACATTTTTCTCACAGCACCCAAGGTCTTCCCTTACATTCTCCTCTTCAGATTTATGCATTCACTTCTGATGTTATTTTGTGCATCTGAGTTTTACCTTCTGAGCTGGTTAAGTCTACCCCGCTTAAACTCTGCTTCTGGAAGGCTGCTTTTGCAGTAGTTTTAGCCACACCTGTATTTCAGTAGTAGTGAGGACAGCTTTTCTTTCAGCAGTCTCTCTGCAGCCTCTTTTTTTTTCCCCACTCATGAATCCACCACTAATTACTTCAGGTTTTGAGATCTCACACTCACATGAGTCAGCCATTTTCTGCACAGTTTGGCAGCACACCAGGCTATTGTTTCCCCAGATCCCTGATTACACAGTTGAGGGACAGATACCTTCTGTATGTGTCATTTTCTGAAGGCTGGAAATGCTTCTGAGACATTGCTAGGATTTTACGTGGGCTTCTTCCAGTTTGCAGTTGATATATATCCAGATGCAGCCGGAGCACGTGGGAGCCATCGCCCATTGCAGCCAGCAGTGTGAATGGGTTTATTTTGGCTTCCTGTTTACCCAGCCCCACGGCAATGCCTTAGATTTCCTCTGGGACTTTAAAGAATGGCTAGCTGAGCTATTGCTAATATTTCCTTTTTCATTTTCTGCAGCTTTGAGACAGGAATCTCGTGTGGACCCATGAGGTCCTCTCCGTATCTCTATGTTTTGTGCAACTATGAGATTATCTATTTTCTTTTTTTTAGTCTTCATAGCTACCTATGGTGGCACATGGCAGATTAATCTCTTCTGCCAGCATGTTAAATGTCCAGACAGAAGAGAGAGTCAACACTGCAGTGTTTTGGCTTTATTCTTACCTCCTTACCCCTGCATTTACCACCATCTTTCCTCAAGCACTCTGGGTGTGAGATGCTGTCATGCCCGTCTACTCCATTATGTATAAGCATAAAGTCCCCATCTCAGCTGGCCCTCAATCTGCAGGCAGGTCATGGTTTCCTGTCTCCAGTCCACTGCTCATGCGCCTGTGCATCCCCTGCGTCTCTAAGAAGTCCGACCCACTTGAACTTCTTATCTTGCATGCTAGGAGATACAGAGCCCACTTCAAGCAGTCACTGGCCTGGGTAATACAAGCATCCATCAACAGCACAGCTGGTGTGGAGCAGGAGAGAGATGCCTACTAATGAAATAGCAGGTTCATTACTGTGTCTCAGGTAGGGTCAGGTGAATCCTGATCTACGTATGTCTCGAGGTACCTCTCTGCCTGTTGGTAGCTCCCCTCCTTACAAGCAGAGACATCTTCTCTCTGTCTAGAGCTCCCACAACCCACCCCAGAGAGAAACTGCCGCTGTTTCTTTGTGGTTCTCCAGGGGGTTAGGGCAGACGCTAACGAAGCAAGCGGGGAAGGGTTGCTATAATGGGGACTGTGGATTTTGTGCAGAAGCCAAAGCAAGAGACAGCTGTGCAGTCTGAAAGATGATCAGAAGATAAAATGGCAAAGGCTGATTTTTTAAAGACATTCTTATACCAATTACAAGCCTGAAATCTTCCTGTCCTGCCCTGCCCCTGAAATTCAGATCAAATCATTCGCTGAGTTATTCCCACAGAAAGAACTGGAAACTGAACCGGTCAGATTACCAGCTAGAATAAATCCACTGACTTCAAGGGAGCTGCTCCCCCTCTCATCAGGGAATCTGGCCCCATGACTGTGAGCTGTAGATTTTCCACATGGCTGTTTCCTTGGGGCTTGCATCATCTCTCCGCACAGCAAGGGGAGTCCAAGGTCCCAGTGTAGGAGGACTTTAAAGGAAGCAAAGCAAGAGACCCAATAAAAGCCCAGGTTCACGCTGTGCCTCCACTACACCACCTGGTTTAGTAAACTCTGGGAGCAATATCTTCCCACAGACCCCACGTGACTGGTGCAGGATCTCAGCGCCGAGCCTTTAACTCACTCCAGAAGTGGGGGAAGTCAAGGCCCCACGGAGCAGCTGCGCCGTAGCTTTGCTGCCAGCCATCTCCCCATCACCTCAGCTACAAAGCAACACTCACAGGAGCAGGGTGCTCATAAAGAATGCTTTAAAAGCATTTTTTTTTCCTTGACCCTGTCTTCTGGCCTGGTTCATTAATATAAAAAGGCATATTCTGTATCTCAGCATTAAGATGAGAACCCAAGTCATAAAATCATATGTAGGGTTTCTAAGGAATAATGCCAATGGAAATGAATTTTAGAAAGGCTGCCTGAAATCCCCAAAGCATGACATTCACCCCTGGGCAGGCAGCCTACAGACACTTCTGTGCATCAATTAATAGGTGTTAAGTCACCCATTCAGCCTCATGTGCGCTGCTCCATCAGTGAGATTCAGCTAAAAACCATAGTTAGGAAGAGGAATTTCAGTGCTACTATGAAGAAGAATGATGATTACCTAATACACCTCTCTTTGCAAAGGCATGAATTCTGTGATTTACTAGTTCCTTCCTATTACTGACTACTGTGATCTTGTACACTGTATATCATATTAACAAAATAAGAGCTTTGGTGTGATCCCTCCCCACCCCCTACTGTCACCTTGAGCCTTTTTATGTGAGAGCTGAAATTCTAAACTGCTTGTTTAAAAATTGTCTAGATAGCAGAGAAAAAAAGTCTTAAAATGAGCCACTAATTATTAATGTGAATGCTTTTCACATCCATCTCCTACTAACTATCTCAATGGAATGATTCAGTTGAACATTGCTTTGTGAAAAGATCCATTTGTCATACTTCTTTAATTTTTTATCCATTTGTAAAGCATCCCAAAACCTAGCCAGCAATAAAACAGAAAAGAAATTGCCCAAGGCACCCTCTTAGAGAAGCGGTATGGGCTGGATTCTGTTCTCTCACAGATCAGTCTCAGTCAGTAGTTATTCCATGATGTCAGTGAAACTGAGCTGCCGAAATGCAGAGGAGAATCTGGCCCCATGATCTAATTCCATGATGAAATTGCTAGTGTAAATAATGACTGTTGCTATTCAGCTCTTTTTCCCCCTAAAGTGCTTTAATGAATAATGAATTTTATGAATAAGCTTTAATGAATGACTGAGTACATTTTAATGGCTAAACTAATAAGATCGTAAGTTAGAACACTTTCCTTCACACTTTCTTCCTGCACCCCCACTGCCTGTTACTTCCCTTGAAATAGAACTACCCCTTCTAAACTATCCATCAATCACATACACAATTACCACATCCTGATGTGCCAGTTTATAATTCCAGGAAAGGATGTTCCATGTTTGCTTTAAACATACAACTTACATTGTATTTCAAGATGCAAGTGTTTAAACAGAGCAAAGTTTTAAGCATGTATTCCTTCATTTTTCCCCCCGAGATTAAAATCCATTCATTTCAATCAAGTCATTCAGAGGAGGGCTGTAAAATGAATGACATAATTAGCCACTTAATATAGCGCATATGGAATCTTAATTCCAACTCAAAATCAGAGAGGCTTTTCTGAGGCTCTTCTCTGAAAAAAAAAGGATGGGAGAAAAAAGTGGCATTTAAAGACAGCTAATATTTTTCATTTTAATGCTGCTCATCATGTCTGGACTTCCTACTTCTACAAGCATTAATGAATGAAACTTCTTGACTTCCATGGGAAGGTAGCATATATGCCATTGGAGATGGGAGAAGTCAGGAATGCAGTGAGACTAAGGAGCCAGTTTCACCAGGTTATATTGCAACCACAAGGAATCGACTGTCTACACTTCTTGTTAAGTACCAAGGGAGTCAGTACTGGGGCCAGTTCTTCTCAAATTCCTTTCAAGTGGCTCAAGCACAACGCTCAAAAATGGAGGAACATCCAATCAGTCAATACTCCTGGAGGGACTAAGTCATACACCCAAAAGTGTATCTGATCCAGCAGCAGTTTTCACCAGCGCCTGCTGACCAAAGCAATGGGATGTTATGGGTGGGGCTTAAAAAATAATCAAGATAAACAAATAAAACACCCCTCACAAGAGAGCTGAAAGGCACCTGGGCAGTTTGCTATCTGATGTACTTGGCTGTCTTTGTAACCGGTCCACCCTGTATAATCCTGCTGGCCCCCCATTTCTGTTCTACTTGTATCAACATACTCTGCAGGCTTTTAACAATATCACTAAGTCATGGAACGCTAAAAGATGACCCATTAGCCAGTTAGATTAAATAAGAGACACCAAACAGCAGGCAATAGCCAAAGGGTAGGGATTGAGAACAAGTCAACATTACTCAAGGGGTTAGCAAGATGTTCCAAAGTGTAATCTTAGTGCTCATTTAGTTAAGTAAACATACAGTCAACCCCCATTTGCCCAAACCTTCATCATATGAAGTAATCGTTTCTCAGGAGAACTACCACATAGCAGTGTGGGGCATTGCAATGAAACAGTCTTTCCCAACACACCCTCTTCGGTAGCAACTTCATTTACCTGCATTACTTTGACTTCCCATCCATTTCTTTCTGATACATTTGCAATTGTCACAACTGTCCCAGAAGGAAGTACTATATGGAAAAAAAAAAAAAAAAAGGCTCATGGAAAAAAAAAAAGGCTCATGAAATGATGGGCAAAGAGGGAAACTATGTTAAAAATACAGTTTTAAAGAGTTGAAATCCCATGGCATTGCTTTGCAATCCAGATTACCTCAGTCATACTCTTTTTTTTTTTCCTTTTTTTTTTTTTGTGTGTGTGTGTGTGTGAATCCCTCAAATGCACCCAAATTTTGCTTGTTAATAAGAATGCGATAGGAACACTTGCCCAATCAAATTTTAATCATTCTCTTTTAATTTAGGAATACTCTGAAATCTGGGAAA
>JAWLRI010000710.1:0-15954 GCA_034781795.1 Crypturellus tataupa | reverse complement strand
GGTTTTTAATTCATATCAGTTGCAGTGTTTCTGATATTCATGGATTGGAAGATATAAAACTTAAGCTATGATCTATATTTTACCAATCAGAGTAATACCAGAGTAATCTACACTCTGCCCTTATTTTTTGTGCAGATCATTCACAAGGAAGAACTCAATGTGATGTGCCTTTTTATGCAGAGCTACTAACGTGATTTAGAAAAAGAAAAAAAAATTCAAATGAGATTTATGTGTGATTAAATCCTCATTAACACATGAAGTATTTCATGTATCATAAATCAATTATAACGGTCATGTTTGTGTTTGCAGCTATGTCCCCTAATCAGGACTTCAAAAACACAGGGATTTCTATTGCTCTTCATCAGCTTAATCAGTCAACAAGAATGTTACTTGACTTCAGCAGTATGTCTCAGGCTTTGTATCATTCATTTTGGTACATAGATATTAAAGAAGGTGAGGGAAAAGAAAGACAAGCAAACATAAAAACCTGCATCGATTAAGATTTTTTTCTTATGAATAAATTATTTCAGCAATATGCACACATTTCTTACATAGAGCTTCTACAGGTACATAAAAGAAAAATAAAGATTTAACTAGATTGGAATAATTTCATTTCCTTCCACCTTTATTTTGTCTAATATATTATTTAGGCTACAACATGTAGTTTGGTTTAGCCTGGTAACAGTTGTAAAAAATAAAATCTCCTTCCACCAGCCCTACTTTTTCTGAACATTCAGATTTGCAGTCTCATTTGTTTACATGCTAAAAGTGCTGTGTGCAACTAGAACTTATTAAAAGACAGACTCTCTTGTAACATATATATATGGCTCTTATTTATATCCTCTTAATTTTGACCTACTCATCTGCAAGGCCATTGAATATGTAATGTTGAGTCTATGAATATCTAATTGTGACCACATCTAGAAATCTAATATAATAACTAAATGCCTGTAAAACTACTTTAAGATCTTTTCCATTCTTTCAGAAGCAAGTCATTTTGATCTTTAGTCTGATTTTTTTTTCAATGTTTGCCCATTTTTTTACAAGCATGCAGCTTGAGAATTGATTAGTGACATTGCCTTCCCAATATACAATCTTTATAATATTTCTTTGTAGGAGAAATATTATAAACTGATGGATGCCTTTCTTCCTACTTTCAAAGAAAAACGAATAAAACAACAACAATAAAAAAAGGTAAAGGATGAAACAAGATCTATATTTTTGACATGCAATCACAAGGACAATTTCTAATGTCAGTCTTTCAAAAACTGCAGGTTTCCCACAGCTCCTCAAGACACTAAGTTAGTTGTTTGTTACTGGGTGAAACCATATTGCTCTCTGCGCAAGAAAAAATAACAATCTGTCCCTTAGCATCTTCATAGCTCAAAACTCTCAGTTTAAACTGTCAAAATGGTTAGAGTTTGTCTGAGGAAGTAAAAAGAAATATTGATCTGAATTGAATACTTGCAAATATCCCTGGAAAAAAAACACATCTTACATTGTCTGAGCTGCTGTGAAAGCACGTTAGATTTTCAATATAAAAGTTTAGACTTCATTCTTATTGGGAATGCAATCATGAATCTAATAAAGTTGATTTAATATTCATGGATGCCTAAATGAAACAAATAGTCTTCTACGACAGAAGGAATGAATGATATTAAATTGGAAGGCATTACTAATCTCCTGAATTTTACAATAGTGTGAATGATCCTCAAAACAGTTTATGATGAAGTGCAGCATTATAGCAGACTGAATATCTAATTTGACTGGATTGGAGAGAGATATCTTTATATAATTGAGAACTTATTTAAAAAATACTAGATAAGAAAAAGATATGTAAACATCTTGAGAACCATTCTAATAAGTAATAAGAAATTCTTAAAAGTATTTTTTTTCAATAATGCGTATTTCTCAATAAAATGAAGCCAACTCCTTTTTCGAACTGTGATGCCCCTATTCCACCCTGGTCTTTCTAATGTTCTACAACACTTTTGAGAAATCTCGGAGGCTTTTTGCCAAAATGTAGTTCTACCTTGATCCTTGCTGGAAATCATGTATACAACCCCAGCAAGGATCAAGGTAGAACTACATAATTTGGAGGAATGATAAAACACATCTTTTTTTTTCAGTTTTGATGCAGTAAGCTTAATTTAGTATTTATATTTTCTGTTAAAATTACTGTAAGCCCTATGGAAGATCCATATAAACCCAGATAATAAATAGTGACTGTATGATTGCTAATTAAATAAAACTCTGAAAAGAATGCGGAAGTAAGATATAGACCATGAATTCCAAAGTCATTTATGATCTTTTTAAATATTAATTGCAGATTAATTTTACTCCCAATGTGGTTCAGTCATATTTGGAGTCAGCTAACATTGCTCTTGTTTCAAGCAGGAGATTGTTATGAAAAATATATGCAATTATCACTCGTTTTAGGATGTAAGATGTCAGACCGTTGTCATAATGTTGCAAGTCAAAATCCAGGGCTGCGAGGGAAGACTGATTGCTTTCCATAATATTGTTCTCATCATCCCACACTGTCTCAGAAACGTGCAATGTAGTAAACAGTATGTCAAGCATCATTTTACTGTGTCTGACTAAAGAAAACTCTAGGGAATATCTTCCTCAAGAGGAAGGGAGGGTGAGGGATAGATCATGTGGAACAAAATATCTCTACATGATTAGCTTTTTATTCCTTTTTACTATGCTCAGATGACCTCTGATGGCCTGTTTCACTTTCCCAAACTCTTGGACAACAGATGCAGCAAAAAGTACGAAAAAAAAGATTCCTGGACAAGAATGCGCTATCTCTAAATAAACTGAAGCAAGCAAAAAGTGTCTTTTTTTCATGGTGTTTTATATAGAAATAGTATGTGGTACCATTATGTGGTAAAATACAATCCTAGTCATGCTTGTTCAGCTTGTAGTGAGTCTTCACAGTCCTCAGGCAGATACAGCTCTTGAGTCAGCTTACTGGCTGTGTGGGGCTGACGGGGTGAAGAATCGGTGTACAGGTAGCTGCACCAAAGATTTCAACAACATAGTCCACAGGCAGCTACACCTTTTAAGAACTCAAAAGTTGTGACTGGGGGACTATCAATGTCATACATGCAACAAACTCTCCATATCAACAGTAGTATGTGCTGCAGTTAACCTTGCTTGTTTTCATAGCGGATTACAGAATTGTAGACTGTGAGAGAGACTCAGAATTGTGATATATAAACACAGATCATTTTAATCAAAAATAAAGTAAAAAAAAAAAAAAAACCCACAAGTTAGTCTGAAAGTGAGATAAAAGCCTTTATCCATCAACAATTTTAACAAGCTGATCAGTATTCAGCTTACTTAATGCCTTTTCCCCAAGCTGCTTAACCAAAGACAAACATTGACCAGAGGAATCTAGTGTTTTTTGTACTTCCTACTGTAGTTACTTTCCACCTTCATTACAGAATATCTATATGATGGCCATAAGGAGGGAAAAAGCAGATAAATTTCAGTCGTGATCTTTCCCCAAAGAAATGCTTCTTTCATCTTGATATATTTTAAACTTTCTCACAGCATAAATGCATAAATATATATATATATATTTCCATTTTGTAACCCTTAAGTTGCTTAATATGTTGATAGTTGCAGTTTAGCTACTTTCAGAATGTATTTTTTACTTTGTGCTTCTCCTCTCAGTGTTTTCACAAGAAGCCTCAGTAATATTTATTTTAAAGGTTCTGATTATGAAAAATGTTTTGGGAATATGTAGCAAGATTCTGCCATTTGCCACCTACTTCATCAAACAGATTTAGAAATGCATTAAACCAAAGTAGGGAAAACTAAGGAAGATGCACCATTGAAACTTTCTTCATTTATTTGAACAAGGCTACATTTGCTTAGACCTTCTGTTTTTTCACTCAGAACTTGATTTGATGTTATAACATGCACACACTATTACATGTAAAGAGAAATTTCAAGATCAACAAAGCAATAGAGTGATGTTATTTTTCTTGTTTTCTTAGACTGACAGTAAAGCAATTTCTAACACTTCTTTCAAGCCAGTTTGCTTGCAGAACATCCAAATAATAATGAAACTCTTCAATGCGTATGTTTTTGCTTAAGAAAACAATCAGTCAACCAAAGGAGGCTCTGAGGTTTAGTAGTTTTAATAGTCTATGTCTTAAAAAATAGGGCTGAGACTCATGCAAGTTTGTGATACAGAAGCAAATGCTCTGGGACTGGGATGTCACTTTCTTTTGCTTGAGAGCTGTGTGTGTTAACTGTTATAACTTAAAGGTACACACAAAAGGATAGTGAAGTTTAATTTAGTTTATCAGGCCCCAGGCAGACAGGGAAAAAGTATGTGTGCACCTAGGGAGCCAGTTAAACTGTATAAAGATGGGCATTCCCATGAGGTGTCTAGGATGCCAAACCTGAAGTAATTCTTTTTACAAGCAAGGAAATCAAAACATAGATGTTTAGATAGTGGTGTAAGGAAACAGAAGAAACATTGGCATCACAATAAAAATATTTTTTTTAAAAAAGAAAACACAAGCAACGAAAACTGTACTTGTAATATATTCAGAAAAATGAGAGATAAAAATATTTCAGATAAGTTTCATAATCTCCATGTCTTCTGCAAGCTGCATGAATCTGTACCTTCATTTTAAAGGATGATGATTGAAGTAAATTAGTTTTTCCGGCAGCTAGTTCCACTGGAATTTCTTCTAAAAGCAGAGTTCCATAAGTATTCAGACAAGCATGTAGGGCCTTTTAGGAGCTATCTATAGCATGGAAGGACCTAAAATGCCTACGATATGGCCAGATGGATTTTATATCCATGATTCTGACCCCACAGTAGACTTTACTCACCCAAGGAAAGACATATGCAACTTACTTTCCGATTGCTGGGAAAGTTGGAAGAATAAGCATTAATGTTTCTCACACAGTGTGCTTGGTAGTACCACTTTCTGACCACCTATAAGCACATGAAGTCTGTTGACATAATCAAAGACTTAAAAGATGTGCAGAAGATGGGTTTTCATGTATAGGTTTGATATGTCTAGCTGTGGTAGCAGACCTGTTCCGTTTGCCCCAGTGCTCTGCTGGATGTTGACAGGAGAGTGGCTACAGTGCAAGGTAATGTCAACCTCCACCAGTTTGGGGCACAATGGAAGAAAAACAGCAAACTCTGGTGAAATGTGGAGACAGACTGCCAGCCAGAGCAAAAATGCTTCTCGTTGTGTGGTGTCACAGCTCGTGTGAGGAAAGACTGCAAAAAAAACTCACCTCTTGTTGCTTTATTTTCCTACACACTGTAAGATGAAAACCTAGGAATGAGAAAGAAATGACAACAGCTTCCTGAGGGAAAAAAAATAGTGTACTGTGAAACCAATCTAGTGGGCCAGCATCAGCCAGCGAGCACCAGTTCAGCTGGTAAATTCACTCAGCACGGTGCTACACACAGCAGACAGATTGGGTCTGAAATAAATGCAGGTGCTACCCCTGGGCCTGGCCCTGCCCGCTCTCTGCTGCATCAGTAGCTGGGGAGCAGCTGCCCTTCCAGGACTGAGTGCTCACAAAACCTGGGAAACGCATGGGAGTTTTCAGGGTGATAAACTGTTGGCACAAGAGACGCGTGCCAGGCTTAACGCGAGAGAGTTATCAGACTTCTGAGAAATGAATTGAGCTCTTAAGGCACCGGTTCCAGACACACCAGGGCAGGGAAATCAATACACTCAGTGCTAAAGCCACAGCACTTTCATAGTGGACCCCAAAATGCTGGGAAAACAAGCAAACAAACAAAACTATAAATGAGTTCTGTGGACATAAGTAATCTCAAGAGTTTGTCTTGCCATGCTTGATTTGCACACAGAAATAATACCTTGCTTCTTGTTTGGGTTTAAAACATGAGAGTTAAAACTACCTCTGATTATCAGGAATGACACAAATAATCTGTCTATCCACCTGTACAACGTTACACAAATACCTAGCCTATAAGGAAGCCAACAAGGAACCGATTTAGTTTATCTTACAAAGTGGTGATGGTAAAGAAAGTACACAGAGGATTCTAAAGAGTGTTAGCAATTATCTAGGAGAAATATAGGAGAAAACATTTTTGGAGTTCAGGGAAAATTTTAGTATTAGATCAAAACATAGCAGTTCTCCCCAAAAATAAAAACAAGAGACATAAATGGATAAATGGAAAACAAAACATGACAAATTAGTTGAGTTTATGTTTTTTTTTTTAACATCTATGCTCCTCTACCAACTCTCAAACCTTTTAGAAGCTGTTTCTTCTAATGATCTTAATAGCTTTCTATGCTATATTAACTATATTCATTATCTTCTAAAGAAATCTTCCTACCTTCTTTTTTCTATATTTAGTATTTCCTTATTCCAGCTCAATAACTTCCCACTTTGACATCTCTGTACAGCTACCTCACTGAGATTCCCTTCATTTTTTTTTTTATACTTTCTGAAGAAACAGAAACTCACTGCGTTCTCTAGCTTTTCTAAAGATCCATTATCTTCTGGTCTCTGTATCTATCTCATTGCCATATGCTTTATTTTCTTCTTTACAATATCATCCATTCCACAGTTGAATGTGAAGAACTGCAAACAGATTTGCGAATGTAGCTTCACCAGCTTCTTGAGCAAAGCTAATTTCCAGATCTCATAGTTGATGAATGTATATATGCATCTTGGAACGGTGTTGATCTTATTTTAACAGATGTTAAGCATTCTGCGGGGATCTTACACTTTATCCACCGCTACCCTTCATTCCTACTTTACATTTAACAACATATGGGAACAACGCTGGGTATGTAATATGGCTCAGTAAAATAAAATAAAAATGCATAATAGCCAGTAAGTCTGATTATATTCTCATTTGGTTAAAAAAAAAGGACATCCATTCTACAGTGAGGTGCAAAGTGCTTTGAAGTTCACGTACCTCGTATAGGAGTGTTTTCATTTGCAACATGAAGTAACTGGGAATTGATGCCTACATGCAGTTTAGCAACCATTTCTCCAAGACCGTAAAATACCATCAAAAAGTTACAGTATTGCAATTGATTTAAGAATATACCAACACTATAACACTCAGACACGTGTACATGTGCACACGTATGAACATGCATGTGCATACACATGCATACGTACTTAGATGTGTATGTTTGTGGATATATGTGTGTGCCTCTCTCTCTCTGTGTATATAGACACACACAAATACACACACTCACAAATGGCTTAGTTAACAGCATCTCAATATGACATATGGCCATTAGCTTCAACAACCCCTCAAAGATCAACTAAGGCTCTCTGAAATTACTATCTTCTGTGGCATTTTACTGTAGACATAGTTATTTGCATGCTGATAAAGACGTAATGTTTGATGCATAAACACCCAGAATATTGCCATTAGAAATAGATTATCTGAACAAACTGTTTCCGGGAGTGGCTGATACATTTTGTCTGAGACAGAAAATTATTTTTAATCAGCTAAAAATTGTTGAAAGCAGTAAAGAGAACAGCCTGTTGAGAAGAAGAATTTTTCACACACAAGATGGGAAATAATGAAAAAATAAAGTCTCACACATTCCCTCAGAGATTCAAAATGATTTTTAGTCCAGGTTTTAATTTCAACTTTATTTAAAAAAAAAAGATTATGTATAGAACATCTTGAATGCAAAGATGAACAGTTTCATCCCACAGGTATACAAGAGTATAGAAATACAAGAGACAGCTATCTTATTTACGCTGAAGGTCTTCTACATAATCACAGAAATATGACTATGTCTAAGCCTAATGTCTAACCATAAATATTCAGAGCTGGCATTTTCTATCATAAAACATGCTTTTTGACACCATACTTTAAAAGCTGTCAGCCATACATAGTAGTACCGTACTACACGGTAACTGTAGAGCTATGAAGAGGTTTTAAATTTTAAAGAAGTATCACTGCTGCTCCATACATGTTACCAGCAGCTGCTTATAGATGCGTGTTTGCGGGGTCTTCCCCTAATTCATCTGAGGTGGCACACGAGTAGATTCCCATCTCCTGTGTTTCCAGAGAATTACGATCCCTTAGATCACACCTGACTGCCAGCCCAGGCAATTGCCATTCGCAGGAGACCAGGAATCCTACGCACGTGCACCCACCCCCTTCCTGCTAGTGAGTTCAGATAAAAGGCTTTCTTAAAATGTAAAACAACACCACGAGGCAAAATACTTCGCAATACAGAGTCATGCTATTGTCTAAACATCAGGAATGTTTCTTAAGAATAAAACAGAGTGTAGGAAATCTCTTGTTGTCTTTCTTCACTTATAGATATTTCTGTGTTGCTGACCTTTCCCTAATGTTAGGAAAAGGTGTGTATCCATACATACACATATATGAATATATATATATGCACATAAACACAGCCTGGTACAATCGTGTGTGTGCGTATACATACCGACACATACATACCTCTATTTATCTTTTGGAACATGCTCCTGTTGTTTCCAGTGCCAACTCCTCAGTAAATCAGGATGATGGCACACAAAGCCAGTTTTGACTTTTCCACAAAGATACCTGTAACACCCAAGAAAATGTTGTTAAGACCTTCTGCAACCAGAGAGAGTGAAAACTAACCTAAAAGTCAAAAAAACTGTAGGAGAAAACTAGAATCCGAGGAGAATGGGAAGTAAGGAATTGCAGGAAGGAAGGGGTGTATTTGTGCAACAGAAAGGATCTGGGTGGCTGGAGGAGAGGTAGAGAGGATGCCTACTAAGGAGCAAACATGACATGGAAACTGGTACATTAACACAGGCTGAGGAAACAGCAACATTTTTCCATCTTTTACATTATTACTCTTGCCGGTTGTTGTTCTCATACTAAGAGAAATTATTAAGAGACATATAGAGTACAAAGGTCTGAGTCTCCTAGTGCCCTGGCTAAATACTTCAAGAAGTCCTAGATTACCTTCCTCTGAATGTAATATACCTTTTTGAAATACCTAAATACCTTAAGCAATGGCAGCCTTTTGCTGTCATTAAAATAAGCAACAAGGATAGTTTTAGTTAAGAATGAATATTCAGGAATATACAAATAGGTGATCATATACTTCAGAACAAGACGGGAAGAGATTTCTTTGAAACAGTTTTTTCTTCACATTAAGTTGGAAATAGCAGTATGCAAAATACGCAGGTCCTTAAGATTTTAGATAGATTGCAGTAGGCATTCTATTTTTTAGTAATCTTGTTTTTTAGTAGTCTTGAATATACAACACAAGCACAAATTGCAGGTGGAGGCTGCATTCAAACTTTCTAGAAAACTCACTGCAGTTTTCAGAGAAGCAGAGAAGCAATTACTAGACATCAATGCAATGAACCAGATTAGTAAAATCAATTCACTTAGCATGCCTTTCGGTTGTTCTCTCATATATGCATATTTCATCTTTAAATATATTTAAGAAAAGAAAAGTATAAAATGAAATTTAATCCACTAGTTAGATCATCAGAGTTTTCTGCATATTTGTCTGAGGATGAACATGGTAAAACTGAAACAGCAAAATTACACTGATGCAAGCTAAGGCCATAGAAAGGTCAAATATTATTTGCATTTTGAATGAAACAATTTTAAACCTGACCTTGATCTTTAACTTCTTTTGAAAGTATTTACATTTTTAATGAAACAGTCTGACAATCTTACAGAAAAATTACCCAAATCAAACATGATGTCTAGTGGTGTTAGCTTATTAATGATATTTTTATGATTAATTTATTAAATAGCTTTGTTCTTTTTGCTGTACATTCATCTGTGTTAGGGCAAGTATCCTCTTGAGGTAAGTTTTATATTGCACAGGAGAAAAATTGGAAGCAGACTTAAAATGATAGAAACAGACTCCTAATTCTTAAAATGTAAAAGCAGACTCTTTCGACAAGAAAATTGCAACTTAAGCTCAATTCTATAAGCAGTGAAGAAATGCATCATGTATTTTTAAAAAAGACTTAGGATATTAGAAAAAATATGCGTATGTGTGCATATCATTTTATATATTTATGCATGCAAAATTTACCTGTATAAAATTGTTTCAAATTTTTAAAGAAAATCTGCAGAAACTTGGAGGATACAAATACACATATGTGAGCACACAGTGTTCAGACTCATTGAAAAAAAGAGTCATGTAGCATTTTATAACATCCTTAAATTGTATCCTTCGTGTCTCTACAGGATTAAAATTTTGTTTTGCTTATATCTGAATTATCCATTTTGTGCAAATGTATTCACTTGCATATATTTTAATTGCGCAGCTATAATTTGGTATAGGGCTGGGAATGGACCACAAACATTTAACCACCAGGCAAGGCTGGATGCCCCTAGGCTGAAGTTTCTTGCCCCATCAGCTGCTGCCCCGCGGAGTGTTCTTAGCGTGTTGTTGGGAGCTCACCCTGTCCCCCTTGCCTACAGCAACAGCAAGCAAAGGCGCTGCAGCCAGCTGCTGAGGCAGCTACGGCTCGCTGGCATGAGGATTAGCTATGGTATCCACAAGGTCAAGCTACAAACACAATGAACAGGAGAATAACAACATTATTCTGGGGAATTTAGTGCAAAGGTGCAATATAAGGTTGTTAGGAGGGAAAAAAAAAACAAACAAACAACAACAAAAAACACTTAACAGCCTGGATAGATTTTCTTGAATGCTTTTCTAGCCACTCTTGATTTACTTGTGATTAATTTTTTTTTTTTTTTTTTTCTCCCAAGAACCCTAGTGCAAGGCAATAACATATTTCTTTAATTTCACATGTTGGTCTAATGACATTTTTTTCTATGCCAACTGTGAGCTCAAGGGATCAATTTATTATAGACAGAAGTCTATGGTTAGCTGAGTTAATGAAAGAAAATGAAAGCAGCTTACAAACTTTTGCTTATATAGGCTGCTATCAGGAATTATTTTATACTGCTTTATGCACTTACTAATTTTTAAAACAAATCATTAGGACTATAACCAGCCTTTTTTGACAGCTTTTTTTCAAAGGTAATGCAAGACTAATTATCTTTTTTTTTTCTTTTTTTTTCCATCCCACTTGAACACCAGGTTCTCTTTGAGAACATTTTGTACTGTAATTTCTTGGCTGACTTTCAAGCTACTGATTCACATCAATTTTCACTAATCAGGGAACACTCTGTAATTTTTAAGAGTTTATTTCCAATTGTGTACCATCTTGCATGGTCGCTGGAAAGAATAAAGAAATGGATGATTAACCGTCTTCTTGGCAGTTAAAAGAGTGCTGATGAATGCGAGCGGATGCTGTAGAGAATATGGAAGAAAGGATTACACAGAAAGTTTTATTTTCAGTGTAAATCTGAAAAAAGGAAGGTTTGAAACTGGATATTAGGTATATGCATGAATACACAAATATATATGCATTCTTTTTTTTCATTTCACAAAATGAATCAAAAGCAGAAAAATCAGATGCTGGTTAGTTTTTGTTAATGATTTTTTTCTTGACTTGGGACTTTGCTCTGATTAGTTGCAACCTGAAGCAGATTTTTATGGTCGAAAAAAAAAGTTATAAATCCCTTAAATTATGGGTTCATAATGGGAACTGTGACATATCCTTAAGTAGAGCAGCAAGAATGAGAGATACTATAATACATAATAATATATCTCCTTAGAAAATATAATTGTAATGCAATTAGGCATGAGGCTCACTAACTCCCAACATTTTTTTTCTCTTCCAGGAGAATACTGAAAGCAATATTAAGATTAATTTAAAATTGTCTAGGAAACAATCAGGTTGGCTCTGCAGGGCAGTATTACATCGTGTGCCCTTGGAAAGCTGGTTCCATTCCCTTTGAGACTGCTGATACTACATCCCTAATGCTTTTGGAATAGAGGGAACTACACTCCTCGCTGAAGGGCTGCTGTGTTACCAGCTCTGGATAAGTCTCTGGACAGTGTTCGTGGTTCCTGGAGCGATCTCCTCAGGAAGACTTGGAGCAGGGTGCCAGCCTTGGCTGTATGTGTCCTCGGTACCCATCTGGACACTGGAAAAACTTCTGTCCTCTCCTCACCCAACAGTACTGCTCTGACCAACCTGTCAGTTCCTTCCAGAGGAAGGAATGAAAGGAATTCCTTTCGTTAACGCTACTTCATTACAAAGGATACGGAAGGCACAGAGGTCACCTTAATACAATACAAGAAATATACAGACTGAGCAGACGTAATAGCTGAGCTTCATGAGCTTTTGTGGCTGCGCACCATCAGCAAGGATTACAACCCCCTCTGGACCTATTAGCTCATGTCTGTGGCGCAATCATGTCTCAGGCCAAATATTTCTAAGCATTTCATAAAGTCCCAGTGTTATCATTTAAGTTTTCTCCAGACACTTGGCAGAGCTTACATCCTAAAAAATCCATACAAAACCCTATGGTAGGGCTTCTATGAACCTCCATCCCATGAAATTTTTCCATCTAAACAAGTGGCTCACAGAGCCACTGCCCTGGCCCTGCAGAACTCTTAGAACTACATCTGTGTTTCAAAAGGCATTGCAGCTTGACAGTGGACTGTTTGGTAGCAGTGCAGAGCTTGGTGAACCCTTATAATTCATTCAAATTGTAGTATATGTTTATTTTTTAACCAACCAAATATTGAAGTGCCTACATGCACACACACACACACAAACAATAATAATAAAAATCCCCTTGGAAAAAATAATTTTGGCATCCTCTGAAAATGCCTTTAGAAAGGAACTTAAATAGGTTTAGAAAGATACTTTAGGGATACCATGTCAGATAATCCTATTAAAAAAAATCAGCAGACTTAAAATCTTTTCAAGAGCAAGACTTTGGAAATTTATCAGCTAAGCAAAAGTACGGAGTCTGTGGCAGTGCTGAAAATCCTGTTTCCATATAATTTCTCAGACAAATAAGAACATTCTGACTAACAAAATCAAACTCATTGAAGCTATAACATGGAATGTATTGATTTTTAATCACTTAATGCTAATCTATATATTTATATACCACTTTATTTATATACCAAATAGTGGCATTTATTCTTAAGGCTTGATGTGAAACCGCTCAACATTGAACCTGTATCATTATGGCAGATGCCAGAGAATCTAAAGAGGATAGTTTGCCTTCTTATTTTATTTTCGTAAAATATATGTAAAGTGGTTTTAACTAGATAGAGTTTGAAATAGAATTTATATTCTACATTATATTCTCTTAACAATTTTAAAATTTTAAAATTGTTTTATTTTCAAGTAAAATAATTAATAAACCTAAGTAGCAATGCTGAGACCATTTTATGTTTGCGCATTTAAAATGTTCAATAAAAACTTTTCAGCGAATTTTTATATTCACAGTCTTTTTCTTTTAAAGGTTTTTTTTCTATGAGAGCACACTATATGATTAATAGAAAGCTTAAGTAGAAAGTGCATGTGTCCTGTTAATCTGCTGATTATGGGCATACCCTCATGCTGACCTGAAGAGCTGGAATTTCATACATAAGGTACATGCTGGATCCCTACTGAAATGCTTGATTTGCTTTATTGGAAAAAAAATGCTGGTTATGATGCTAGACTCTTTGGTATTTCAAACCAAACTAATTTGCACTGGCCGAGTCACAGAGGAGAATATTTATAAACCTTTCTGCAATATTCACTGCACTGCATGAAGTAATGAACATGTGGGTCACTATATAAAGTAAGGGCTAGGGAATACATTGTCAACTGTGCCAGGGTGATGCTATCAGAAAACAGCTTATTGCTTTTGGTATGCAATATCTTATTTTAAAAATAAATACAAATTAAAAAAAAAAAAAAAAAAAAAAAAAAGGAAGAAGAAGAAATCCAATCCTTTACAAAGGAATCATGGTATAATGCTAGGATTCAAGCTACCATGAAATATTTTTTGAGTCCAGCAGCTTGACATATGGAATTTATCAAGTCTTTGCCAAAGTACAACCCTCTGCTTGCAGAGATTTCAATTCATCTCTAGCTGCTGCACAAGTATTACGGCTGTGTTCTGTAGGAAATAAACCTCATCTGTACCAGTTATCCTAGCAGATCTTGGGTGGTAGTAATGCTGGTGAAGATCATGTCTTATGATGTCACCAGAAATAGGCTCTGTGATTTTAGTAAAACTCAGTATTGGGCTCCAAGGTAACATTCCTTTCTAATTCATCACAGGCAAATTCTTCAGGAAATGGTTATTACCAACAATATCTGCATACATGGAATTATTACCAAGAAAAAAAAATAAGGCAGCAGAATGTACATAGATTCCTATGATATTGTCTGTTTCTCCTCATTTCTTATGAAGAAGCAACTGAGAAAATATTGAAAGATCAGAGAATAGTGGTCCATAAGAATTCAAACATATCACACTGGCAGAGGTTTTGTCTGAAAAGTATTTCCATATTTACTTAATATATTGAGTACTGCAAGGGTCTGAAAAGTCTAAAGTGAGAAAAGTTCATAGGATTGTTGATACACATAATCCACCCCAGTAATCTTTTACCTAAAATAATTTTCTGGCTAGAAGAGTAGACTTTACAAATAATCAAACAAAAATATGACTAAAATTTTATACTTACTTTTGTGGAAATCCACAATTTCTACAAGACACAGGTGTTCTCCATGAGAGTCTGTTTATTTGCAAGCAAGGATATTCCATCAATCTGACAGGAGGAAAATAAAGTATTCCTTGTTATTCACTACAGATGCCACACCATCAATTTTAAAACACTGGCTACAACATGAACAATCCTATACTTGTAAAGATAGCAAGGGCCAGAGCATGGTTTCGATTCCAACACATCATGGTGTTAACCCTTTGGAATCTCCTTTGGAAAGGGTTCCCTTTGGAACAGGAATCACCCAAGTAATTCTGAAATAGCTAACAGGTTAGATGGGCTGATTGTTTTTTTGGTTTTGTTTGTTTGCTTGTTTTTATTTTGGGGGAAGGTGGTAAACAATTGGTAAAGTCAATAATGCAGTAAAAACATACATAAAAAATTGTGTAAGTCCATTGGTCGCATGTGATCTTTACTACATTATCCTAATAAATGCATTTACCTGAAGTGGAAACTGTGCATTAGGGCTTTGTTCTGCGCTGCCCAGGCTCCTCACAATGCTTCCCCTCCTGGAAGCATGAAGGTACCTCATAAACACGGGCTTTCTGGAGCAATATATCAGACTCACATTCCAAGATGGAGAAGAAACATCTGGGTTAGAAAGGCCTCCTCTGTTCTTAGAAAAGTAGACATATCTATGGAAATTATGTCAGACACGGTTGTGGGAGTCCACTGTGGTGCTCTTATAGCTGTGACGTGTGGCCTGCTGCTATAAGAACACCTTTGCATCCAGCTGGCTCTGGTTGCTTAAGAATATCACCCTATAAAGCTCCATTTTTGTGTGTTTGCTCACCAAAAGCCACAGGATAATTGATGTACATGGCAAACTTTGCAAGAGCGATTCCAAAACTATAATTCATTTTTATTTGTTTGTTTGTTTCTTATTCTAGATTCTAGTGATGTATAGTTCTTACAGTAAAAGATAATGTTCCTCTATTTCCTTATTTTCCATTTGGTAATTTGAAACGCCACTAATAGCTCTTCTGTAATAAATATAGTTACCCTTTTAAAAAAGAAACAGAATAATAAACTTCAGGAGTTTTTAGCATTGGATAGGATGGAGAAAGCCCAAAATTCTTTAAATTAATTGCAGGTGGATATGGAGTAATAATTTGATACTATAAAAATTACTTTTCTCACTGAAAGGTCTAAGCCATGACTATGAAGCTGTTCTAGTTCTGAGCTGAGCATATGGCCTCAGCTTCAAAAAGATCTGAAAATAAAATCTGGAAGGAAGATAAAATTGGCATGTGTCCCTATTGTAACACTCTTACTGTCCCCATTATTTTTCATTGTCAGCCATGTATTATGGATGCTTCTTTCAGGCACATACTCC
>JAWLRI010000709.1:3645942-3660878 GCA_034781795.1 Crypturellus tataupa | reverse complement strand
GGCAGGGGGGCCGGGCCCGCCCGCCCGGCGCTGGGTCCCCACGTCCCCGCGGTCCCCGGAGCTGGGTTCGTGCCCGCCCCGCTGCGGGGCTCTCGGCTCCCGGGCAGGAGCCTCTGCTCCATCCCCAGGGCTGCGCCTGGCCGTGTCACCCCGGGCACAGGGCTGTGGGTGCCCGCGGTGGCCCTGGCACCCAGGTGAGGACACACGGGCAGTCCCTGGTGCTCAGGGATGTTGTCCATGCCGACCTGGATGCCGCTCGGCTCTCCCTGGCACGGGTGGTACCATGGGAGGGAAGCACCGAGGCAGGGATGCACCATGGCAGCCTGATTGCAGTCCGGTTCCTCAGGCTGCCAGACCCCGCGCAGATACCACCGTTAGCCCCAGGACCAGATAGCCACAATGCTGGGACAAATGGACCCGAATGGTCCGTGTCCTGTGCTTCCCCTCCTGCCACCTGCCTGGCTCCCCAGCCATTGCTGGAGCTCTGGGGGGCTGCTGGGCACTGGGCACGGAGGGGGCGCAGGGACAGGACCTGCAAACGCTCCGCTGCTGCTGCCCTCCCTGCGGAGCCGGCGAGCCTTGGCCAGCAGCGCCGCGCGGCTGCCCCACTGCTGCCCGCGCAGGTCAGCGTCACTTGTACAGAGACCCAAGCAACCCCACGAGAACCCGCGGGGCAGAAAGGTGAAGATAAGCAGACGCCTATACCCCATGTCCCCCACACGGGCTGTCCCCTGCGCATGTCATGGTGCCGAGAGCGCGGCAGAGCTGCGGGACGAGGGGCGGCACTGCCCACGGCGCTGCGGTGTGCGGGTCCCCTCCTTCCCCACGGCCGCAGGGAAGGGGCCCAGGCCGGGCTTGCCGGGACCATCCTGGGATCGGAGAGAGGAAGTGAGAGCGGGGGCAGCCAGGAAAGAGAGTGGGGAGAAGGGGGAAAGGAAGGGAACAAGACGGGAGAAGGGGGAAAGGAAGGGAACAAGACGGGAGACCCTGTGGCCCTGGGTGCACAGTGGGAAAGCCGAGCGGGCAGGATTGGGGCTGGCAGAGCAGGCGCGCGCGGCCCGGCAGGCAGAGCGGCCGCCCTGACGTCAACAGCACTTTCGGTTTCCAAGGAAGAGATGGGGCAAGGGAGCGGATAGAGACGGAGAGAGCGGCTAGCGCCGGAACCGCCCGTCCCGCCGAGCCGCGCGGCCCAAGGGGACCAAAGGGATGGAAGAGGAGCGGAGCGGGGACGAGGGGCTTTCCCCGACGGCTCGCACCATGGAGCACCCCCAGCAGTCCACCTTCCTCGTCCACATCTGGACTATCACGCATAAGTTTTGCTCCGTGCGCGTGAGTCTAGATGACACCGTGGCTGAGCTAAAGGCCAGGATCCCACTTGACCCGAAGGAAGTGAGGCTGATTTATAATGCAACGATGCTGCAAGACAGCAGGACCCTGCGGGACTATGCAGTAGCCCCCGACAGCAAAATACACTGTATACTGCGTCGTACGTATGGGGCGGCAGCGGGAGGAGTGGGGAAGGCTGGGGCAGGCCCCGGTGTCCCAGGAGGAGGCCGGCAGGCAGGGAGGGAGCTCTGTCCATGGAATGGGAACACGGTGGGGGCAACACTTCTGTGACATGTCCTGGCCCTGAGGTCTCCTCTGTCTTCTGTTGTGTTGCAGTTCGTGGTGGTGATAGTAGTCTGCTCCCTGAAGGCCCTCAACCTTCAGGTAAGACCACGTCCCCATCCTTGACCCAGGGCTGAGCCTGATGTTCCAGTGCGCTGGGGTGGCAGGGGACACCCATCCAGTCCTGGGCTGCATTACAGGGACAGTGACACTAGTAGTGGCACTGCATTACAGGGACAGTGACAGAGGGTGCCAGGCCCCTGTGGGACTGTGCAATAACTCCTAGTTGCACCAGGTATTGGAGTATTGGAGTACTGGGCTCGTAACACAGGTATGGGGCAGCAGCGGGAGGAGTGGAGAAGACTGCGGCACATGCAGGAATCCCAGGAGGAGGCCAGTGGGGATGGAGGGGTTCCAGACACAGAATGGGGAAGGGGCTAGGGGGAACACTTCTCTTGGCATGCACTGACCCTTGAAATCTCCTGCCTTCTGATATCTTGCAGATCCTGGTGCGGCTGGTTTGCTGGTCTGTCAAGGTGGTCTTCCTTCAGGTAGGACCATGTCCCCAAGCTTGATCCAGGGTTGAGGCCAACGCTCTGGTGCGCTGGGGCTGGGGGAGGAGGACTGTCCATGGGTGTTTTCCGTTTCTGGGAAGAGATGAGGCTGGAAGCTGTGGCATGTACTGGTCTTGAGGTCTCCTCTGCCTTCTTTGGGGTTGCAGATGGTGGTGGTGGTGTTGCGATCCAACAAGTCCTTCTTCCTTCAGGTAAGACCATGTCCCCATCCTTGATCCAGGGCTGAGGCCGACGGTCCGGTGTGCTGGGGTGGCGGGGGAGGCCCATCCAGTCCTGGGCCGGTGACGCTGCATTGTAGGGACAGATTGATGGAGGGTGCCAGGCCCCTGCGGGACTGTGCAATAACTCCCAGCTGCACTGTATATCGGGTACCATAACATATGTAGGGGATGGCAGAGCGGGGAGTGAGGAAGACTAGGACAGCCTCAGAATCCCGGAAGGAGGCTGCAGGGCAGGCAGGGGGGCCAGCCATGAGGGCGTCCATGAAGACTGTGGGGGAAACTCTTCTCTTGGCATGCCCCAACCCCTGAGGTATCCTCTGTCTTCTGTTATTTTGTAGATGATGATGATGACGATGACGATGATGATGATGATGATGACGAAGGTGAAGATATTCTATACTTTCTACAATGTATCCAGGGCGGAGGCCGACGCTCTGGTGCGCTGGGGCTGGGGGAGGAGGACAGTCCATTGGCGCTTTTCATTTCTGGGAAGAGACGAGGCTGGAGGCTGTGGCTAGAGGCCTGGGAGAGCTGGCAGCGCAGGAATTGCCACCCTGGGGGCCACTGGCCCCAAGGGTCCATCCCAGGACGGACAGGGACGAGGCAGTTTCCCCTGCAGTGGGCACCCCGGAGCGCCGCGGCAGCCCGCCGTCCTCGGCCACATTCAACCGCTTCAGCAGCGTTGCTGATGCGTGAGGGCGAGGCCGCAGGACACCGTGCAGGAGCTGAAGGGCTGGCTGCCACGCGGCGCTGGGCACGCGGGGCTGGGTGTAGTGGCATACGGGTGGGCAGGACAGGCCCCCGCGGGACTTGCAATACCTGCCAGCCGCACCGTATAGCGGGTACCACCTCGTGCGGATGGGGCGGCAGCGGGAGGTGAGCAAGGCTGGGGCTGGCCCTGGTGTCCCAGGAGGAGGCCTGCAGGCAGGAAGGGGGCTCTGTCCATGGAATGGGGAACATGGTGGGGGCAACACTTCTGTGACATGTCCTGGCCCTGAGGTCTCCTCTGCCTTCTGTTGTGTTGCAGTTCGTGGTGGCGGTGATTGGTTCCCTATACACAATATTCCTTCAGGTAGGACCATGTCCCCACCCTTGACCCAGGGCTGAGGCCGACGCTCTGGTGCACTGGGGTTGGGGGAGGAGGACTGTCCATGGGCGCTTTCTGTTTTTGGGAAGAGATGAGGCTGGAGGCTGTGACATGTCCTGGCCCTGAGGTCTCCTCTGCCTTCTGTTGTGTTGCAGTTCAAGTTGGTAATAATAATCTGATCACTGAAGACCCTCATCCTTCAGGTAGGACTATGCCCCCATCCTTGACCCAGGGCTGAGGCTGACGTTTCAGTGCGCTGGGGTGGCAGGGGACACCTATCCAGCCCTGGGCCAGTGGCACTGCATTATAGGGACAGATTGACAGAGGGTGCCAGGCCCCTGTGGGACTGTGCAATAACTCCTAGTTGCACCAGGTATTGGAGTATTGGAGTACTGGGCTCGTAACACAGGTATGGGGCAGCAGCGGGAGGAGTGGAGAAGACTGCGGCACATGCAGGAATCCCAGGAGGAGGCCAGTGGGGATGGAGGGGTTCCAGACACAGAATGGGGAAGGGGCTAGGGGGAACACTTCTCTTGGCATGCACTGACCCTTGAAATCTCCTGCCTTCTGATATCTTGCAGATCCTGGTGCGGCTGGTTTGCTGGTCTGTCAAGGTGGTCTTCCTTCAGGTAGGACCATGTCCCCAAGCTTGATCCAGGGTTGAGGCCAACGCTCTGGTGCGCTGGGGCTGGGGGAGGAGGACTGTCCATGGGTGTTTTCCGTTTCTGGGAAGAGATGAGGCTGGAAGCTGTGGCATGTACTGGTCTTGAGGTCTCCTCTGCCTTCTTTGGGGTTGCAGATGGTGGTGGTGGTGTTGCGATCCAACAAGTCCTTCTTCCTTCAGGTAAGACCATGTCCCCATCCTTGATCCAGGGCTGAGGCCGACGGTCCGGTGTGCTGGGGTGGCGGGGGAGGCCCATCCAGTCCTGGGCCGGTGACGCTGCATTGTAGGGACAGATTGATGGAGGGTGCCAGGCCCCTGCGGGACTGTGCAATAACTCCCAGCTGCACTGTATATCGGGTACCATAACATATGTAGGGGATGGCAGAGCGGGGAGTGAGGAAGACTAGGACAGCCTCAGAATCCCGGAAGGAGGCTGCAGGGCAGGCAGGGGGGCCAGCCATGAGGGCGTCCATGAAGACTGTGGGGGAAACTCTTCTCTTGGCATGCCCCAACCCCTGAGGTATCCTCTGTCTTCTGTTATTTTGTAGATGATGATGATGACGATGACGATGATGATGATGATGATGACGAAGGTGAAGATATTCTATACTTTCTACAATGTATCCAGGGCGGAGGCCGACGCTCTGGTGCGCTGGGGCTGGGGGAGGAGGACAGTCCATTGGCGCTTTTCATTTCTGGGAAGAGACGAGGCTGGAGGCTGTGGCTAGAGGCCTGGGAGAGCTGGCAGCGCAGGAATTGCCACCCTGGGGGCCACTGGCCCCAAGGGTCCATCCCAGGACGGACAGGGACGAGGCAGTTTCCCCTGCAGTGGGCACCCCGGAGCGCCGCGGCAGCCCGCCGTCCTCGGCCACATTCAACCGCTTCAGCAGCGTTGCTGATGCGTGAGGGCGAGGCCGCAGGACACCGTGCAGGAGCTGAAGGGCTGGCTGCCACGCGGCGCTGGGCACGCGGGGCTGGGTGTAGTGGCATACGGGTGGGCAGGACAGGCCCCCGCGGGACTTGCAATACCTGCCAGCCGCACCGTATAGCGGGTACCACCTCGTGCGGATGGGGCGGCAGCAGGAGGTGAGCAAGGCTGGGGCCGGCCCCGGCGTCTCAGGAGGAGGCCAGTGGGCAGGAAGGCGGTTCTGGCCATGGAATGGGGAACATGGTCGGGGAAACACTTCTGTGGCATGTCCTGTTCCTGAGGTCTCCTTTGCCTTCTGTTATGTTGCAGGTGCTGATGCTGGTGGTGCGAGCGATTCTGAAATACTTTCTCCAGGTAGGACTATCCCCCATCCTTGATGCAGGGCTGAGGCCGACGTTCCGGTGTGCTGGGGTGGCGGGGGAGGCCCATCCAGTCCTGGGCCGGTGGCGCTGCATTGTAGGGACAGATTGATGGAGGGTGCCAGGCCCCTGCGGGACTGCGCAATAACTCCCAGCTGCACCGGGTATCAGATATCAATATGTAGGCGTGGGACAGCAGAGGGAGGAAGACTGGGGCAAGCCCAGGGGTCTTGGGAGGACGCTGCCCTGTGCAGCCGGTCCCAATGCTTCACCGCTCCTGCCCTGTGGAAATTTGCGCTAATGCCGAACCTGAACCTCCCCTGGCGCAACCTGAGGCCGTTTCCTCCTGTCCCGTGGGTGTTTATAGTGGAGAGGAGACCGACCCCCCTCACTGCGACCTCCCTGCAGGGAGCTGCAGAGCGACCAGGTCTGCGCGGAGCCTCCTCTGCTCCGCTCTGGGCACCCCCAGCTCCCTCGGCCGCTCCTCGGGGCTCTGTGCTCCAGCCCTGCTCCAACCTCCTGCCCTCCTCCGACCCCGCTCCAGCAGCTCCGTGTCCTTCTTGAAATGGGGCCCAGACTGGACACAGGGTTCGAGGGGCGGCCTCAGCAGCGCTGAGCGCAGGGGGCTGATCCCTGCCCTGCTCCTGCTGCCTACACTGTTCCTGACACCCACCAGGAGCCCGTGGCCTTCCTGGCTGCCTGGGCTCGCTGCTGGCTCCTGCTCAGCTGCTGTCACCGGCACCGCCAGGTCCCTCTGTGCCGTGCAGCTCTGTAGCCGCCTGCCCCAGCCCGGAGCGCTGCACGGGCTGTTGTGACCCAATGCAGGACCCAGCCTTGGCCACCTTGAACCTTCTGCAATTGGCCCTGGATCCAGCCTGCCCACATCTCTCTGTAGAGTCTTCCTTGGTAGCCCACCTTCCTTGGCCACATTTGGATGAATTCGGGCAACGATGATTCAGGCCAGTGGACATGGATGGATTCCGACCAGGAAATGGGGAAGGTGGTAGCGGGGAAGACTTCTCTTGACATGCCCTGGCACCTGAGGCCTCCTCTGGCATCTGTTATGTTGCAGGGTATGATGATGATGATGATTTGATCTTCGCTGAAGGCACTTATCTTTCAGGTAAAATCGTAGCCCCTTCCTTTCTTCTGGCCTGAGGCTGACAGTCTGGTGCAGTGGGGCTGGTGGAGATACATACATTAAATCTGAGACCTGGGGCACCAGTGAGGAAGACCCTAGGGTTGGGGAGAAGGCCAGCATGACTGTAGCCCTCTGGGCTATGCCATGGGAGCCCCCATGCGACACGTTCCTGGCCATCACTGGGGACATCGATGTCCCTTGCTGCTCACTGCTGCCATAGCACTGTTTGGTGGCAGGAGCTGATCTGGGCTGCCCTTAGTGCTGGCAAATGGACTTCACCCTGAGGACAGAGGAGACTGGCACGGCTCCACGGCTCGCTGGAGGGAATGCAGTGCCAGCAGTACACATAATGCTGCCGATGCTGTTCATGTTGTCACAAAGTCTTCTCTTACACCTCCTTAAAAGTGGTTTCCACTACGTTCTCCTTGCCAGGACAACCAAGGCAAGCTGCACTTCTCACTCCAGAAAGTTGTCTGCGCTGTGTGAGGAAGGTAAGGGCTCTCCAGCCAGTCATGCCCCAGGTGCCAGCTTTACCATTCCTTGCAAGCCACTGTCTCATTCAAAGAAAGTGGCACAGCAGTGAGCCTGGGATGGGAGTCTTCCCAACTGTAATGTGGGAAGCTTAAATACCTTCACAACCCTGGGCCAAGCTGCATCTTGCTTTGCCGTTCCCAGACCCCTTCCAATCACATATATCTAGTATGCAGCATCTGATTCATTCTCAAAGTAGCATTGCTTGTGTTACAGCCCCTTCCAGAGGTGACGCCAGAGGAGACTCGGAGATTTAGGAATGACGAGCCCAGTTATCGGTAGGAGATGCTGAGCAAAGCAGAACCCCCTTCCTTACAGCCGCAGTTATGCGTGGCGTAACTCTGTTCTCCCCTCCTGCCTGCAGAGCTTACCTTCCCGGAGCAGGCTCCTTCCAGTGCTCCGTGACAGGCCTTGGCTTTGAGGTGAGCTCAGCGATGACTGTCTCGTACAGCTACAGATCCTGGGTCAATCACCTGGACGCCTCTGCCCAGGTGGAGTACGTGGTTGCCGGACCCTTGTTCTCCATCAGGGCACAGTCAGGAGCGGTTCGTGCAGTGCTTCTGCCCCACTTCGTGTGCCTGGCAGGTAGAGCAGCGCAGCGCCTGTGCTTCCCTCAGCTCCCTCCACTCCCCTCGGCCACAACAGCTCTCCCGACCACTTGCTCTCGGGCCGTCTGCAGCTCTCCTGTCCTCTCCTCCAGCATCTGCTCTGAAAGGGCCTGCCCAGTGCAGGGGTTTAGCAAGATGACTCCTCAGGGAGATGGCCTAGGACCTGTGCATTCAGATTTGGGGCCAAATTCTTCTTCCTCTCTGTTCCTTTGTATTCTCCAACTTTGCTTTGCTGTTCTTCAACCTTTTGTTTACTTTCACCCACGTTTTGCTAAACTTTTGCAATGGTCCCTTCCCTGTCACCACAGCCCCAGCTCCTGCTTTATTCTCCCATCCTCTATTTCTCTTCCCCATAAGCTCCCTACTGCTAAGATGAGACTGAACTGCCCAGAATCTGGGACTGCTCTGCTGAAACAGAGCGTGCCACAAAAGTCATTGCTTGCTGCATGGCTCCACCTCCTGTTCAGGACTTGGCAAGCACCGCTGTGTCAGCCAAAAATGCGTCTATGAAGCAAAAACATGTGATTATATTAATTTATCAAGTTTTACCTGTCAGGTTAACAGCAAAGTGTGAAGAACTTCAAAGATGTAGAAGGAGGCTGGTGAGCAGCAGCAGGGCTCTACCCCAGGAAGCAATTGTCGCTGCTGGACGTTTGCTGGGGATGGACCTTGCCCTTCAACCTGCTCTGCTGATCAAAACCTAGCATGATTCCTAATGCAGGAACGTGACATGTGTGCACAGGATGCTGCACTGCATGGTTGTAGTCTAAGGATTTTCATGGTCCCCATCTCAGACTTAGTGTTTTGAACCCAAGGTGACTTTGCTAAAGGGCCACCATTCCCTGCAGGGCAGAAGAACTCCACAAAGCCCAGGGCACTCATGGTCCCTAAACCAGATGGGGTCATTTTTTATGGGAGTAGGTCTTCCTTCTGCTGCTAAAGGCTTAAAGAGAAAGAAGTAACAGAGGATGGCATTAGGAAAACAAAACCGAACCTTGTTGTTTTTCCTCTCTTGTAGAAGATGTAGATGTCAGCGACTGCAGAATTGCCCATTTTAAAGATGGGAGCATGACCCTAGAGAAACCAACAAAACTGACTGCTTTCTACGCTGTCCTGGAAAACCCCAGCTTCTCACTGCTTGGAGTGGTTTGGCGAAGGTTACGGTCAGCCTTAATTTCACTCCCCATGCATTCCTTGGTGCTGATCTTTCAGCAGCTCAGGGCTGCAAATACAACTCTTCATCTCTACCTGATCCCAGATGACAACTCGGTGAAGCAGGTAAGATGGAGGAGACGGGGTTAGTTTACAAAACGGGTGGCAGATGGGGTGGCTGCAGTAGCAAAAAACGGAATTGGTAAGCAGGGATCCTTCATAGTTTTGTCCTGGCATTCAGCATGGACGGATACAATGTGCCCCAAGCACCAGGCAGTTGGAGGCAGAGCAGGACCGTGAGAACAGGACTGCAGATCCTCCCTGGCCAGGACAGCAGAGCAGGGAAGAGCTCTGGCCCTGGCCCTGCAGGGTCAGCCAGCAAGAGAATGGGGGAAGACAATGTGCCAACCACTGAGGAAGGACAAAAGACCAAAAGTTTTGCCAACAGTGCTCGGTTGATGCTGTTGTCTGGTTTTCTGGACATGAGGCTTAGGTAACCACATTGCCTCTTTCTGGACACCTCTGTGTTACCTGCACCTCCCCGAGCCTGTGGCTCCACTCCAGCCAAAGAATGACCCTCCGCAGCGGAACCTCTTAATGCCACAGCAGGGAGGACAGTGAGATGTGTGACCCTGATGCGCACTGTCATCTTGAGAACTGTCAGACAGAAGGGACCAACTTTTCCTGCTTGGCCCTTCCTTTCATTCCACAGTCACATTTCGGTGCCTCTCAAAATTCACTGCTGGCCAAGGTTCACGACCTCCAAGAAAGAAATCACACATCAGTCCCTTATTTCTGCAGCTGCATATCCGAGAATGTCACCAGCCTCTAATGCAGACAGTCTCTTGTCCCTGCTGTCAGCAGCCAGCTCCAACCTGGGGACACCACCGAGGACAAGGACGTGGCAGGGGCTGAGCTATGGCCCGGCTTGCTCTGCACAGGGAGCAGAGCAGCTTTGGGGACTGCCAGCTGCTGCCCCATGCAGCCACACGAGTATCAGACGTTCTCCTGTTTGTGCAGATCACAGCTCCTTTCTGTATTTCTCAAAAGTGATGCTTGAAATTTACAGGCCATTGAAAAGCAAGAAATCAACTGGAATTCGAAGCTTATTCCCAAGCCGTCTCCCCTCAACCCTCTATTCTTTGGCTGCACGTACCAAGTCTCCAGCACGCCTCAAGTAGAGATAACACCTGAAGTAAGTGAGATTGTTTCTTTTCTGCAGTGAAATCGCAAATATCTGGCTGTGCTACCAGAATCTGTTTTATTGGGTTTCAGAGACATAGAAGCAGCAACTACACTGATTACAAATGACAAAGATATTTCATGATATGCATCCCAGTAATGAGATGGCATGAGAAAGATCATGGAGTCCACCCCCAAAACTACACTGGCAAAGCTAGAAAGGGTCAGACTGTTTTTCTCTATGGCAGGACATAATTTGGGACTTGTTATAGTTTTGGCTTCTTATTAAGGATCTTCAGAGATACTGGCTCTGGGGTGGTCCCAAGTCTTGTCTGCAGTAGGGTTACTTCAGAGTAGGAGAGAGACTCCTCCTTTCTTCCCTTTGCTGCCATGAGGTGACATGACTTCTTTAGGTTACTTTGAGGGAACTCAGCTTGAGAACTTCTGTGTCCTGTGGCAATCAGATTATAATGGCTGGAAAAAATCAGATTATTTGCCCTCTTAGTCATGCTGTCACTTTTTTTGCACAGGAATCTGTGATTTCCTGGTGACAATCCAATGTCATGTCCATGGCTGGATACCAGAACCTTCTCCTTTCACGAGCCTCTACTGCAGTATAACCATGATAAGAATCACAATGATTTAGATTGGATGGGACCTCAGGAGGTCTCCAGTCCAAGATTTTGCTCAAAGCTTTCCAACTTTGACGTCAGATCTAGTTGCTCAAGGCCAGCTCCGAGTTTCTCTTCCAATGGTGTATCGCCCTGCTTGCTTTTTATTTTGTTTCTTCCTTTATCTATTTGGAATTTCTCTTGCTGCAGTTTGTGCCTGTTGCCTCTTGTTTCATCACTCCACATCTCCAAGAAGAGACTAGCTCCATCCTTTTAATCTCCCTCAGGCAGAAGGTAGTGATTAGACCTCCCCTTAACTTTCTCTTCTGTGGGTTGAACAAGCGCAATTCCCTGCACCTCTCCTTGCATATCATGTGCTCCAGCCCTGAGCTGACCTTGCTCCAGGATGTTCATGTCTTCCTCAGGCTGGGCAGCTCCAAACTGGGTAGACCCTTAAACAAATGTGGTGTCACAAGTGCTAGGAAGAGGGCAGGAATCCCTTCCCTCATTTGCTGACGCAGCCTAGGACGTGGTTGGCCCTCTTTGCTTCCAGGGCATTGTGCTGACGCCTGCTCAGCTTGTTGTCCAACAGGACTCCCAATCCCTTACCTGGCAAATCGTTTTGTATCCGTGCAGTGCCCAGCCTGCTCTGCTGCACGGGTTCCTCCATCCCAGATGTCACATCTCTGCATCTGCTGTTGTCCAAGTGCACGAGCTTCCCGACAGCCCTTTGCTCCAGCCTCTCAAAGGTCTTCTGAATGGCACCCCTACCCTCCAGGGTACTGATCAAACCCCGGGGTAACTATAACCTGCTACTGAGCAGCCCTCAACAGCTTAATTGGGAGACAGTCTTAAATCCATGAATCACTAATTAGGAATTGCCCTTGACACTTTCTCTAATGACTAAATTGTAACTGGGCTCCCTGTCTTGAAGAGCAATTATAAAGATGACAGAGCCAAACTCTTCTGGGCAGTGTGAGGTGGTTTAGCAAGAGGCAACGGCCATAAATTGGGAGGTTCAGACAGGACATTAGAAAAAAAAATCACTAAGTGGTGACTCAAGCAGCATCCCCTCAAAGAGGTTAAGAGAGGTGTGAATCTCCATTCTTGGAGGTTTTCAATGCACAGCTTCACAAAGCTGCAGCTGAGCAGATCTGGAGTCAGCAGTGATCCTCACTGGAGCGGGAGGTCAGATGAGACGCTCCAGATGCCCTTTCCAACCAACATCCCCCATACTGGAAGCATAGCAGAGCCCTTACTTTTATATCTTGTTTTTCCCTTTCCTGGTATGGCCAGTAAGCCCAGGATAATTTACATGAACTCACTGCAGCTCCATGCGATGAGAGACTCATCTTGCTTCTTTACAGCCACACTTGCCATTCTGCTACAAGAGTCCAAAGGAGCAGCAGCTCTTCATTGAGATCTACATCAGGAATATGGCAGAGGAAATTTGCCTCCATATGACGGACATTCGCAACAACAGCCTGGTCTGGAAGGCATCCCTGAGGTCAGGTAGGATCGGCACGTCCACGTGCAAGAAGGAGATGGAGCAGGGAGCTGAACTCCTTGCGAGGGCAGGCTGAGACATCCACATACTCTGATGCAAAGGAGACAAGGGAAATACCAAGATTTCAGTGAAAAAAAATCAACATCTTGAAGTATATATATTCACACCCTGCATTCATATACTTTTCTCCTTTTGGTGGGTGCAACATCAATGTGTGAAACACCACCAGGGTGCAAAGGATCGGGATGAGACCCTATTTCCCTCGGGGAAGGCAGGCAGCCAGGCCAGACGGAAAGACAGACCTCAGAGGGCTTCTCCAGAGGCCCTCTCATGGGATTGCCTCTGCTGAGGTTTTAGACCACTGAAGGGAGGTGGGGACATGCCTCCTGAGGGGACGATCATTTCTGAGTAGACCAGAGCCTGCTGTGAATGTGTCCCACAGCAGGCAGGTTTGGGGGACTGCTCTGGGGGCATCTGCTCACCACCAGTTTGTCCCTTCTGCAGGTGACTGTGCTGACGTGGAGAGCTTGCCGCATCTTGGTGCAGGTCAGTATGCGATGCAGACACAAATGGCACGATCAGAGCTGCCAAGAGCAGTGTTTGCATGTACAGAAAAGTACCCAGAGAAACGTGGCTGCTCGGGATCCGTGCTCCTGGGGGTAACGTACCGCCAGAACTAACACAAATGCACAGAAAACAGGATCTCTTATTGCTGGTTTCTCCAAAAATGGCCAGAAAATATCTGTGGATAGGAAATAACTGCTTGTGGCTTAGTGGAAAATTAAGCACTGAAAAAAACAACAACAACACAAGATTTTAGCAAGTGTCTCCATTGCAGTGGCACAGCCAGTGATCTCTCTGCTTTCTCATATCTTACTTCTCTTGCCACTGCCTCCTGGTCCCTTTCAGTTTAATAGTTTTGCAGAGCTGCATTCCTGGAGTCTGACTCCATTTTCTGCAGTTGAAGGCAACTCCAGCCCTTCCCTTTCGGACAGAAAGTCCTGCCATGCTCTGGGTACAAGTACCCTGTGGTGCCTTCAGCCTTGCCCAGGCTGCAGCCCCGGCCCCCTGAGCCCGCCCGCTGCCCAGCAGCCCCCAGAGCAGAGGGGGACGGGACACCTGGCCATGGGACAGGGGAGGAAACCCAGCGTAAATGGGGGCAGGATGCTGTGACCTGGTGTCCCTAGCGGTAGCTGGGGCCACCTTGCCACACGCAGCACAGTAACACAGCCTTGGTGTCCGGCAGGTGCAGCCTTCGTGAAGAAGCACAAGAAGCAGCTGTGTTGCAGGATGGGGAGGGTCTCCCCTATTCTGCTGCACTTGCAGGACGCCAAAATTATCAACAGCGACGAAGAAGAGGAAGTACTAAGCCAAAAGACGCGTCAAAAGAAGAACAAAGCTCTGCTGGAGCTGGTTGAAAGGAAAGGCTGCACGGCCCAAGAGCAGCTCTATAAGATTCTCCAGGAGAAGGACCCGTTCCTCGTCAGAGACTTGGAGAACTCCAGCTAGGCAAAACGGGCGGCTTCTGCGCCCGCGCTGCAGCTAAGGGAGCAAGAGGAGAGTCGGGCAAGAGGAGGGCTTTGTCGCTGCCCGAAGCAGAACCGCTCAGCCCCGAGTCAGCATTAAAGGCAGCACTAAAGCCTCCTGCACCACCTGCTCTCTTGGCAGCAAGGGAAGACACCGTCGTGCCGCCCCTCCGCCGAGAGGCTGCTGGAAGGAGCCCGGAGGAGGAGACACCTCGGTGCCTTATGAGCAACATCCCCAGAGACCCTCGGCCCCGCCGATGTCACAGGGGAGACGGGCCCTGTCCGAGCGGAGGAGCCTCCGTCACAAGGTGCTGCCCCGGCTGCAGGAACCACTCGCTGCTGGAAGCCATGACCTCCTCAACCCGTGCGTTTCCCTGCACATCCATCTCCGGGATTCCTTCCAGCCTCGTCTTCCCGAACTACCCAAATACCCCGAAGTAGCCAACACAGAGACCAGGAAAAACAGCACAGAAAAGCAATACACTAGCCGACTTCAGGGAAAAAGCAGGAGCACCTGCAGTTGCTTCACGTCGCGAAGACACTCAGTATTTTTACAATTTACAATTTTACAATTTACAATCCGGGCTCTCCGTGGGAAGGCAGAGCCCCGAATGAACCTTTCTCTCTTTTTATTTTCCTGTTTTTAAGGAATAAATAAATGCAAGCAGATAAATGCAAAATAAGCAAAAATAAATAAAAATAAATAAATAAATAAATAAATACCCCATAGCGCCCCCGCCCTTACCTTGCAACCCGCTCGGCAGCGGGCGCCGCCACCGCGCACGCGCAGAGCCGCAGGCGGGGCGGGGCCTGCGCGGGGAGGGGCGGGGTCACCGCGGAGGGGTGGGGCCTGGCGGGAGAGGAGAGCTGCGATTGGCTGCTCGCCGCTCTGTGATTGGTGCTCCGCCGGGGGGCGGGGCTGGCGGGCTCCCCTCTCGCGGGAGTTGGCGGCAGCGCGCGAAATCCCTGTAACGGCGGCGGCGGCGGCGGGATGGGGCTGCGGGGGGGCGACCCCGAGGGGGCGCGGTGAGTGACCGGAGCGGAGCGGACCGGACCGGATCGGGTTGCACCGGACCGGATCGGGTTGGACCGGACCGGAGCGGACCGGGCGGGCGGCGGGATCACGGGGAGGAGCGGGCGGCCGCGGCTGACGCGCGCTGCCCCGCAGGGACGATGGCTCCTCGCTGTCCGCCCTCAAGCGCCTGGAGCGCTCGCAGCGCACGGACCGCCTGGAAC
>JAWLRI010000709.1:3615259-3645842 GCA_034781795.1 Crypturellus tataupa | reverse complement strand
GAGCGCTCGCAGCGCACGGACCGCCTGGACGCGCTCTTCGGCGTCGAGCGGCCCGCCGAGCCCGGCGAGCGCACGGGCTGGCTCGTCAACATGCACCCGGTAGGAGCGGGGGGAGCCGGGCGGCACCGGCGGCTGCGGGGGGACCCGCACCCGGCGGGATCGGGAGGCGGCGGGGGACGGGCTGGGGGCGGCCCGACACGCACCGAGTGCGACCGGGACTGGGGGTGTCACCATCTCGCACCCACTGGGTCCGGTTGGAGCGGGGGGGCATCGCTCCCACACACCGGGAGGAGCGGGCCGGGGGGTCCCTCCTACCGGGCCGTTTGCACGCGCAGACGGAGGTGCTGGACGAGGACCGGCGGCTGGTGAGCGCCGTGGACTACTACTTCATCCAGGAGGACGGGAGCCGCTTCAAGGTGCGAGCGCTTCCCCGGGGCCGCCCACCACCCCCGGCGGCATCGCGGGGCCCCCGGGCATTGGCCACGCGCGAGGAGGGGGCAGCGGGGCCGCGGCCGAGGCGCCCGCGCCACTCACCGTCCCCGGCTCCGCTCTCTCCTAGGTGGCCCTGCCCTACAAGCCCTACTTCTACGTGGCCACCCAGAAGGCAAGTGTGGGGCTGGGAGCCGCGCGCGGGCCCCAGCGAGGCAGCCCTGGGGTGGAGGGTGCCCCAGGCAGCCGGGAGGCCTGGAGCTCCCCTTGGGTTGGTGGCAGAAGAACATAGTCACGGGGCGGCTCTTGGCAGGGTGGGAAGCGGCTCTGCCCATACCCTGACCCCTTCAAAGTTTCTATAGGGGGGTTGGTTCACTACACGTTGAGTTCTCCCTTCAAGGACCTGTCACATACTTTTTTTTCTATTCCCTTTTTTATCCCATTTCACTCCCCCCTAAATCCAAACAGGGTTAAATGTCCACTCGGTCTTCTCCTCTGGTGAAGTGTCTGGCTGTGGTGCTCATTCTGCAGCTTCTTTGCAGGGCTGCGAGCGAGAAGTGTCCTCCTTCCTCTCCAAGAAGTTTCAAGGGAAAATTTCAAAGCTGGAGACCATCCCCAAAGAAGACTTGGATCTGGTCAGTGTTTTTCTACCTGCTGGGCTTTTGAGTGCTGATTCCACCTCAGGTTGACCCTGTCCTGTTGCTCTGTAGCCAAATCACTTGGTGGGGCTGAAGCGGAACTACATTAAGCTGTCGTTCAACACGGTGGATGACTTGGTGAAGGTGCGGAAAGAGATCTCTCCTGCTGTGAGGAAGAACAGGGAGCGAGACCAGGCAAACGACGTCTACACATCAATGCTGTCAAGGTGAGAGCTCTCCTTGGGGTGCCTGATCCGTGGGTTTAACAAGGTTCCCTTGGTCACGCAGCCTGTTGCTCCGTTGTCCCCTACCGTCAAGCCTGGTATGTTGGGGATGTGCATAAACCTGCTTGGTTACACCAGCCGCCTTCCTCTGCTCCTTGCAGTGCTCTCGCCGGCAGCAGCCTCACCACAGACGATGAGGGACCCTCCAAAAAGGTTGCCAACCAAATGGACAACATTGTGGACATGCGGGAGTATGATGTACCCTACCATATTCGCCTGTCCATTGACCTGAAGATCCATGTGGTAAGAAATGTGGAAGCCAGGAGAAGCTTAGGACGGTCATTTTCCTACTACTGTGTTCTTGAAGTGCAGACATGATGGAAATATTTTGTCTTTCCAGGACTTGTGCAAAGGATTCTGTGATAATGAGTTAATCTGTGACATCTAGGCTGGTGTTGCAGGGCCTTTTTCCAGTTACTGACACACAAAAAAGTCAGATAATCTGATGTATATTCACAGTTGGTGTCTTTCCTCAGAATTGCAGCTAATTCATGTGCTTCTGCACCCAATATGTGAACAAAAGTATCCCTAGCATTCACATTAATGGACTTCCTGCGATTCCCTCTCCCTGTGACAGGCTCATTGGTACAACGTGCGATACCGGGGCAGCGTTTACCCCCCCGAAATCACCCGCCGTGATGACCTCGTGGAGCGCCCGGTGAGTGCGAGCCGGGCAGAGTCCCACTGTGCCTGATCGGGGCTGGTTTGTTTGCAGCTGGCAGCTGCCCCCAGCAAAGCAGTGCATGGATTTCCAGCCGGAGCTGGCATTATATCGCAGTGTTCACGGAGCCAGTTTTGTTTAGGGACTTAGGTAGTGATCTTTTTAGTTTGGATTAATAAGGCACATTCTAAAATCATTATCAAGAAAGGTATGAAGTACTGTGCTAGCATTGAGCCTAATGGAAGCTGCTCTTTAAATCATACTCTCCAGCTGACTCCAGGTTAATGTGTTTGGTCATACACAGGATCCTGTTGTTCTCGCCTTTGACATCGAAACTACTAAGCTCCCTTTGAAGTTTCCTGATGCGGAGACAGACCAGATCATGATGATCTCCTACATGATTGATGGGCAGGTAAGGGAACAACAGTTGTTTTCTTCACACTTCAGAGTGACGTACTAGGCAGCATGTCACCTTCAGCCACCTCATTCCAGGCTTGCTTTGCTGCCAGCTGCTTGGTCGACATGTGACAACTGTGAACATGATATTGAAATCCATAAAAATGTCCTAGTTTTGTTTGTTGTGGAACTCAGCTAAGGCTCCTGTGACTGCTTCAAGAGAGCAGTAGTAATTTGTAGAGCAGAGTCCTAAGATGTTTCCCCTGGGCCTCCCTAGTTTATTGTAAAGAAGTTGTTCAGAAGGTGACTTCCTACTAGTTGTTTGCACCTGACAAAAGCTCTGTCAAGCCACACAAGGGCTAACGCATCCATGGAAGACCACTTCATCCTTTGCACAGTGTATTCTGGTGGCCTGCAGACCTGTCCATGGCGTGGCAGGGTTGGGAGTACTCAGTAACATTATTCCTGTCAAATTCCTAGGGCTACCTCATCACAAACAGGGAGATCGTCTCCGAGGATATTGAAGACTTTGAATTTACTCCCAAGCCAGAGTATGAGGGTCCATTCTGTGTCTTTAATGAACCAGACGAGGTAAGAAGATTCTGCTGGAGAAATAAGGCTATCTCTTATCTGCCTTTTCTCTTTTTTAGGTCCAAGAAAGCTTATCACCCAACAGTGCTATTGGGTGAATATCGCCCATCATGGGGCTGGTGGTACTTTTGTTTCATGGTGTAATGATAGGACCGATCTGGTTCTAGCTAGGTCAAGAGCAAAGGGGAAGGACTGTGTAAATTGTACTTCATCCAGCGCGGGATTCTCTCCACGCAGGAGATGAAGTTGTTGAGCATTATTTGTTGCTCTTGCACCCTAGGCTCATTTAATCCAGAGGTGGTTTGAACATGTGCAGGAGACCAAACCTACAATCATTGTCACCTACAACGGAGACTTTTTTGACTGGTAAGATCAGGAATGAAAATTAACCTGGTTTCTAAAGGGAAATATCATCTGAGCTATGGGCAAAATCAGATACCAGTCGTAGTGTCCTTTGTCCGGAGCTGATGGGGGGCCATATGTGCTCCTTTCTGTGCTATCCATGCATTTTGGGTACCGTTCACATCCTGATGACGTGCCCTGCATCCAGGGTGCTGCGTCTTGGACCCCAGGCTGTAGAGGACTGTTAATGATGGGGAGATGGAACTCGAAACGCAGAGCTGTGTTCATGGCCCGAGAACAAGGAAAGGCTTGAGGAGAAACCTGAAATAACAGAGCCTGGAGCAGCCAACCCCTCAGAAAGCAAGGGAAGATGAATGATAAAGTTCTGCCTCCTGGTATAGCACTGGGGCAGCAGCTTCGCTGCTTCTTTCATGTGGTAGTTGTGCTCTACAGGGAGGTTTCACTGGCCAGATATTGCAGATACGGTCTGGAGCAAGGGAGAGTTCACAAGGAAAAAGTCTTCCTTAAATAGCCCATAACATAGCAATTCTGAAACCACTGTGAGGAGTGAAGGAAAGTGACTTTTTCTTCTTTTCTACATCATTTTTTTTTCACAGGCCTTTTGTCGAAGCAAGAGCAGCAGCTCATGGAATTAATATGTATCAGGAGATTGGATTTCAGAAGGACAGTCAGGGGGAGTACAAAGCACCGCAGTGTATCCACATGGACTGTCTGAGGTACCTCATGCTACCACTGTACCGTACTTTATCCATTAAATGTATATAAAAAGTCTATATATAGTCTATATATATAGTCTATATATAGTCTATCTATAATTAAATTTATATAAAAATGCTGTTTGTGCAGTCTACTCGTGGCTGTTGTGGGGTGTTGAGAGCTGTCCTGGATAGCAGATAAAAGACAGAGTAACATCAAGCTATTGCAACAAAAATGGGATCATTCTGTAGCCCACCAACCTGCTGAGCATGGAGAGGAAAAAGAAGGGCAGGTACACGAGCATGTGCCAGAGAGAACTGCCCACCTTGGAAGCTGTGACTATGACGTTAATGTTTTTCCCACTGGACTAGTGTCCAAATTCAGGAAAATGTTTATTTTTAAGTCTTTGAAATATGCAGGTTGAGAAAAATCTGAGCAATTGAAAGGATTTAGCAGAGTTTGTAACAGCCAGAGTTTCAGAGCTGCAGAATGGCTAAAGCTATGTAGCCTTCTCTTCCATAGTCCTTGATGTTCTGCTCTCACTTTTCGTGTTTTAGCAATTAAAATCCTTGCTGTGTGCCTCAGCCCTTTCCAAAGCACAGGGCCATTTCTCCATACACTGGCATCTTCCTCTTTGTGCCTAGGTGGGTGAAGAGAGACAGTTACCTCCCGGTGGGAAGCCACAACCTGAAAGCAGCAGCCAAAGCCAAGCTGGGCTATGACCCAGTGGAGCTGGACCCTGAGGAGATGTGCCGGATGGCTACGGAGGAGCCGCAGGTATTCCCACCCGGTGCCGTGTCCCCAGGAATTTGCTCTATTACCCAACCTTTGACTTAGGGCTTTATGAAACACTTCTGCTTAGTGCAGTGGTCTTGGAGAAGCTGCATCTTGCTGGATTTCAGATGCCTTACAGAAAAAATGAATGAAAAGTTGTTATTATTATTGACCTGCTGCTTATTGAATATAAGTGGGATTAATTTGTCTCTCTCCTCAGACTCTGGCCACCTATTCAGTGTCTGATGCAGTTGCTACCTATTACATGTACATGAAGTATGTGCACCCTTTCATTTTCGCGCTGTGCACCATCATTCCCATGGAGCCTGATGAGGTGAGTGTTTCCCTGAAACTATTTGTTTTCTGGGCAAAGAGCTGCATCCTCCATGCAACAGCAATACACTGGCAATAGAGCTGATTTTCTGATACCTTTTTGTCAGGTAAGGAGAGAAGGAGGAGTTTCCAAAGAAATTTCTGTTCACAGTTCTCCATTATGTGTCAGCCCAAGTGAAGGAGATGGTTACGTTTTCTCACTCTGCTCCTTCCTGCGTGGGGCTGCGATATTGCCTCAATGACACCTCATGTTGGACACCACTTCAAGCACTTCATTTCAGCCCAATTCCAGCAGTGCCCTGTGCAGCACTTCTTCCTAATTCCCATTTTTGATGCCTGTGTCTTACAGGTGTTAAGGAAAGGTTCCGGGACACTGTGCGAGGCACTGCTGATGGTTCAGGCCTATCACGCCAACATCATCTTCCCCAACAAGCAGGAGCAGGAGTTCAACAAACTGACGGACGACGGCCACGTGCTGGACTCCGAGACATATGTCGGAGGCCACGTAGAAGCTCTGGAATCCGGGGTTTTCCGCAGTGACATCCCCTGCCGCTTTAAAATGGTGAGGGCACGACCAGGGTGTTGCAAGGGAGGCTTTGGAATGGCAGGGCAATGATCGTCATCTCTCTGGAGCACCGAGCAGTAGGGAATAATGCTCTACTGGAATTAATATCCCGTGTTAAGGGGTAGAGAGAACTGCTCTCTACCTATACTGAGAGGTGTCCTAGCCTGTCCAATATTCCTGAAGTCACCCTAGAACGTGGATAATCCAGTGGTGTCTGTCACCCTTGTGTGGGCAGCGTGCGAGGATGGACGTCAGGGCTCGCTCCCATTCCCGTCTCCTTGCAGAATCCTGCTGCCTTCGACTTCCTGGTGCAGCACGTGGAGAAGACGCTGCGGCACGCTATCGAGGAGGAGGAGGGCTTGCCGCTGGATCAAGTCACCAACTTCCAGGAGGTACATGGTGCCAGCGCACCTGCGGGGGAACCGAACCCTGACAGAATCGCAGCATGTTTCTTCAGGCAAACCTATGTCCTGTGCACAAGTATTAGCGTTGTATAATGTTTTCTGCAGCTCTGAGTTCTGCTACATGCACATCTCTGCCTTATTTCCCACGTTAATAAGGAGCTGGCAGAGGCTGGAGGCAAAATACAGCATATGCTGTATTATATCATTAATTCCTTTCTGTTTGAATTTTACTTTTATTACATTTTGCCACAGGTTTGTGATGAAATCAAAGTGAAGCTGAATTCTTTGAAGGATGTTCCCAACCGAATCGAGTGTCCACTTATCTACCATTTAGACGTGGGGGCCATGTACCCCAACATCATTCTGACCAACAGGTTGCAGGTGGGTAACATCAGGGCAGTCAGGAATTGCCTCCTGCTTTGACCTACAGGTTATCTAGGTTGTTCCTCTGATTTGATCCCCTTAGAGTGAATTTTCTGCTCTGAGCAGGGGGATAAAATAAGGTTGGGTTTAAAATCCAGGCAGGCTACCCCAGTAGCCAAGTGTGCAGAAAGGTCTGGCCAGGATAGGGCGATAGCTTTAGTTGGTCTCTTCCGAAGAAGAGTGATTGTTTTTGCTGTAGCTTGTGTTCCCAAAAGCTTCTAGAAAGGAAAAATTATTGAACGTGACCTCTGTGATGTTCATGTTTGTGCTCTTCTACAATCCAACACCTGATTAATTCAGGCCTATGTTAGAGGAAATAGAGATAGTGTGAAAGGCTCTTTGGAAATGGAGCTGTTTCCTCTTTGTTGTGTCTTTGACGTGTATGCAGCCCTCAGCAATGGTGGACGAGGCCACGTGTGCTGCCTGTGACTTCAACAAGCCGGGTGCCAACTGTCAGCGCCGGATGACATGGCAGTGGAGAGGGGAATTCAGTAAGTGCCGTTCTGCTCTCCGCTTCTGAGTTTCCCGTTGCTTTGCAGCACGGGTAGACCTTGTAGTTGGAGCTGAAGTTAGAGACCTCCTGCTGCTCCTCCCCTGGAGAGCCCAGAGTTGTCCCTGCTTTGCAGTGCCCGCGAGCCGCAGCGAGTACCACCGCATCCAGCAGCAGCTGGAGACTGAGAAGTTTCCTCCCCTGTATCCCGATGGAGCACCCCGGGCATTCCACGAGCTTTCCCGTGAAGAACAGGCCAAATATGAGAAGAAGCGATTGGCAGGTAAAAACAAATGGCATTGCCCTGAGCTGGGTTTTTTGCTAGACTACGAACACATCATTAATTAATTCTCAGATTTGGGGCTGCTTCATTCCTGCTGGCTCAGACTAAATCTGAGCTCAGCTCTGTGCCCTGTTGGACTGTGTTCATCCTCCCCATCACAGTGGGCACTGATCTCTGAGCAACCTCTCTGTTTATCCCCACAACCAGACTACTGCCGCAAGGCTTACAAGAAGATCCACGTCACCAAGGTGGAGGAGCGCGTCACCACCATCTGCCAGCGCGAGAACTCTTTCTACGTGGACACCGTGCGAGCCTTCAGGGACCGCCGCTACGAGTTCAAGGGGCTGCATAAGGTGCTGGGCTTCAATTTCTGGTTTATTTGTCCTGCCAAAGCTAGGAGGTTCTTTCCTATCCCTGAAAACTCGAACCCTAGAGGATCATTTTACTCAGTCTATATATTCAATAAGAAATAATGTATTTCCTGACAGCTCTGGTGCAAGTGCAGGTTTTTTCATTGCTGGATCTTGCTCGAGCACCTGCAGCCACAGTGATTGCCAGCTCTATGAGGCAGCTGCTCTCAGTGGTGGGAAACAAACAGCTGTATTTCTGGCTACTACTAGATTGAGAGAATCCTCTACTGAACTATCTCATGTCCTACCACGATACTTATATGGTTTGTGTTCAGTGTGGGACACATTTCAAACAAAGAAAATAAAACAAGCAGAGAAACAACACCTAGACTTCAGGTTAAGAAATGATTGATTCTAGGAAAAGGAAGAAAAAACGTATTGTAGGTCTCCATGGTTGGAATCTTGTGGCAGAGGGAGGAGATTGAAACATTATAGGATAGTAATGTCATATTAGGATTGAGGTGGAGGGAATACCTGTACCTGGATATTAATAGTGCCAGTAGTGAAATACAGGGCTGTCCTGACTCTACCCCTTGCCCTCAGGTGTGGAAGAAGAAACTGGCCGCGGCCGTGGAGACGGGAGATGCCTCAGAGGTGAAGCGCTGCAAGAACATGGAAATCCTCTACGACTCCCTGCAGCTGGCCCACAAGTGCATCCTCAATTCGTTCTACGGCTACGTCATGCGCAAAGGGTGAGTCTCGCCCGCTGTCACCGCGGGAGTCCTCGAGAAAGGAGCCTGGTAAAATGGAATTGTTCTAGTGAAGTCATCACCATCTGAAGCACAACGGAGGGGGACAGGTGATCCCTGTAATGCTCTTCTTTTGCTCCTACGAATGATCTTTTCGCACCAAGACTTTCTTTCAGGGTGTCCTTACACCCCGGCACAGCTGTGTTTGAGGGAACACTGTGTACTCTCAACTCTCCCTCCTCCGTTCCCAGGGCTCGCTGGTACTCCATGGAAATGGCTGGGATCGTCTGCTTCACTGGAGCAAATATTATCACACAGGCGAGGGAGCTGATTGAGCAGATCGGGTGAGTAGGTACTGGGCTGGGGAAGAAAGGGTCTTCTGCACCCAGCGCAAGGGGTGGGGAAGGGCAGAATTTGACTGGCAGAGAAGAGGACCAGTGGGACAGATGTAGGAGACCAGTGGGACAGATGCAGGAGAACATTAATAACTCAGAGCTCTGGGTTTGAAGTTGGAGTTTCAAATTTCTGACCTTGCTGTGGTTTATTAATACAGAGCTGCTGCTGTGTTAAGAGGGTTTTGGTTCGTTTGTTTATTTTTGCAGAATGGACACTGCCTGAATGGGGACAGAGCTTTTCTGTGTCATATTTTTCAATCTCTTCCTGATAATCATTCTTTGCTTTGTCTCTTAGGAGACCTCTGGAATTGGATACGGATGGGATTTGGTGTGTCCTTCCTAACAGCTTCCCAGAAAACTTTGTCATCAAGTCAACCAATGCAAAGAAGCCCAAGGTGACCATCTCCTACCCAGGGGCCATGCTGAACATCCTCGTGAAGGTGAGTCTGGCACCCGCAGAGGCCAGCTCTGCAGTCTGCTAAAAAGAGAGCGACAAGGGAAGTGTTTTGCTCTTCGGCAGATGCCAGTGGGGCAGTTCTTGGGAATGGTGTAACTCTCCTGGCAGTGGAGGACTCATTTCTGCTCTAGGAGTGGGTTTCAGCCCAGAGGATGGCTGGTTTCAGCCCTCTCCTCTCTCTCTGGTCCCTTGTGTAATGAGCAGGATGTTGGGGCCTTGGAGTCCTACCTGCTAAATTGTTCTGCAATAAAGACTACTTATCCTAGCTTAGCAGAGATGGAGAATCTATCCTAGAGAATAACCTGTTCCATCAGGAGAGCAGGGAGTGAGCTTTCCCATCATCCAGAAGAGACAGAGGTCCTGAGTGATCCCTTCGGACAGGATGTGTCTGGGGGAATTACATCTCCTGATAGGATCGGCCTTATTGGTTTGATAGTCGATCAAACCCAGTAGTTGGTTTCATTACTAGCTGTTAAGTGAAGCTGTTCTCTTGGGGCTGTGCCTGCAGGAAGGCTTCACAAATGATCAGTACCAGGAGCTGCAGGACCCAGCCTCGCTCACCTATGTCACGCGCTCGGAGAACAGCATCTTCTTTGAAGTGGACGGGCCATACCTGGCCATGATCCTCCCGGCCTCCAAGGAGGAGGGCAAGAAGCTGAAGAAAAGGTAAGAGTTGGAAACCTGAAATATTCTCACTTTGCATTTCAGCTCTTGTCTTTAAATTCACCCGTCCCTGTCAGTCCATCTCAGAAGTTCACAGACCTATAGAAATACTTCTCCCAGCGGTTTCCAATTTAATCTCCTTCTGGGAGGAGGACCGCCCACAGACCTCCAAACAGGCAAAGTTTCCTTCTGCTCTATAAGGCTTTTGGTAATATTTCACTCCATTTCTGTACTCCTCTAACCATGACTCACTTCTTGGCCCCTATTTGTGTGTATTTAAGAACATTCTGCCATTGATATTGGCACCTTGGGGGTACAAGTGCTCCTGCAGTTGGAGTTGATAACATTGTGGCCCCTAGCTGAGTAAAGCTCCCTAGATGATCCTCATACAGAGTCCCACAGCTTAGGTCCACCTGCTGCTGGCTGCCAAGCTCGGCACTGCCAGAAGTGCCTGGTGGGAGGGCAGTGAGCAGCATCCCGGGCCGTGTTCTCCGTGGCACTGGTTTAGCACCAGCTCCATCCCCCAGGTACGCGGTCTTCAACGAGGACGGGTCCTTGGCCGAGCTGAAGGGCTTCGAGGTGAAGCGACGCGGGGAGCTGCAGCTGGTGAAGATTTTCCAGTCTTCCGTGTTCGAGGCCTTTCTGAAAGGCACCACCCTGGAGGAGGTCTATGCTTCTGTAGCCAAGGTGGCTGATTACTGGTTGGACGTGCTGTACAGCAAGGTGAGCGCAGGGCTGGCAGGGTGTGCACAGCAGTGTCAAAGCTAATCTAATGCTGCAGGGTTGGGTTTTGTCAGCAGAGAGTGCGTGGTCCACTGTGCCTCAGGCTCTTCCCATCTAATTTCAGCCTCTTTGATTTTCTAGGGATACTATTTAGGGGCTTTTAGCACAAGGGCTCTTCCAGTGGTCTGTTTTACAGCACTTTTCAGCTGGTACCGCTCAACAGAGCATCAGCATCATCCTGCAGCCCCCTCTTATAGAGGTAATGGAATGGCCCTCCTCCTCCAAGGACTTTCTCTAAAGCCATTCACCGAGGCAGGTGATGGCAGAGCCACCTGCCCGCAGTGTCTTCGGAGGAGCCTAGCAAGATTAGCTTTAAAACAACTGGCAAGAGCAGAGACATTGCCAGAAAACAGAGCCTCAGCAAGCGGGGAGCAGGAAACACCCCCCTGCATGCCAGTTCCTTGGGAGCACTTCAGCACCCTATTGTGAACTCTTGGTGAGCCCAACGCTGCAGCACCAGGGACACAGAGTGTCCCATTCACAGCAAAAACTCAGACACAGACCTTGTGTCCACAGCCTCTCTATTCCATGGGCCATGTTGGCAGCTGGAATGGAGACTTGTTCACACACCCTTCCTAAGGACAGCCATGTGAATTGGCTTGGATGTTCCCTAATGTTCCCTAATAGCAGAAGAGCGGTGAGATTTGATTATTAGGTGCCTGATGGTGGATTTTTTTTCATTCTCCCTTCTTTCAGGCTGCCAACATGCCTGACTCGGAGCTCTTTGAGCTGATCTCGGAGAACCGGTCCATGTCTCGCAAGCTGGAGGACTACGGGGAGCAGAAATCCACGTCCATCAGCACTGCCAAGCGCCTGGCAGAGTTCTTGGGAGACCAGATGGTGAAGGATGCAGGGTTAAGCTGCCGCTTCATCATTTCTAAGAAACCTGAAGGATCTCCGGTCACAGAGAGGTAAATCTTGAGGGGCTGGGATTTTGGCCAAGGTGTGAAGGGAACAGATACGGCCTAGCCAAGTAGTGACCTGTGTAGTGGCTCAGACTGTAAAATGAGACTGTAGTGATGAGAAGTGCTGTGCAAGCGCCTGCAGTTTGGTGCTGCAGCACCAGGGTGAGAGGGGAAGCCCAGAGAGGTGCCTGCAGGCCGGGACATCGGGGCTCTGGGCTGCCGGGAGCTGTTTGGCGCTTCCCTCCTTCCTCCAGGGCCATCCCTCTCGCCATCTTCCAAGCGGAGCCTGGCGTGCGGAAGCACTACCTCAGGAAATGGCTGAAGAGCCCCTCGCTGCAGGACTTCGGCATCCGCGCGGTGAGTATTCCCGGGAGCAGCACGGCCCCGCGCTCTGCGGAGCAACCGCAGCTCCTCCCTGGTTCTTGCAACACAACGAGCCCCCACAGAGCCCAAAGTGACGCCTTTGCACTGCATTTCCTTCGCTCTCTGCCCTTTCTGCTGCGTTTCCTTCACTCTCTACTGCTGTCCTGCCCCTCGCACAGATTCTGGACTGGGACTACTACATTGAGAGACTGGGCAGCACCATCCAGAAAATCATCACTATTCCTGCAGCGCTGCAGCAGGTAGGGGACGAACTGGGACAAAACGGCCACAGGTTTGTGGCGGTGGGAGGAAAAGCAAAGGCTTTGGGGACTTTTGGGGTGATTTCACAATTTTCTCCAGGTAAAGAACCCAGTCCCGCGAGTCCGGCACCCTGACTGGCTGCACAAGAAACTCCTGGAGAAGAATGATGTGTACAAGCAAAAGAAAATCAACGAGCTCTTCACCTCTGAAGGCAAGAGACAGGTAATAAGAGTGAGAAAAAGGAGCTGTTGGACATGGATATCTCTTCCTGGAACTGCGGCTTCAGCCCCTGAATCCTCCTGCTCTTGTTTTCCTCAGGTCCTTGCTAACCAGCCCCAGCAGGGACCATCCAGCTCCCAGGTTGGTGACATAGAGGATTTTGGGTCTGCCAAGACCCCTCAGCCGCTGGTTGCGGTCGCACACAAGCGGAAGCGGGTCCCTGTGGCGGAGGAGAGCCAGCAGATGTCCCAGTACCTGGAACTGTCCCAGTCCTGGCGAGAGATCCTGGGCCCACCTCCTGCTATGGGCACTACTAAGGTAAGGCAACAGGCTGGGCAGGAGGAAGCAGGAGCCTCCTAGGAGCATCTTCATCCACCCAGACATATAGGGGATAGGTTGGAGCAAACTGTGTGTCTGCTGAAACCCTCTGTGCTTCCGTGGCTTCCGTGGCTCGGAGCTACAAAGGGAAATAAGCCTGGGAGAGTCCCAGGAAGGGAGAAAACTGGACCCAGTGGCAGCTTCCCAGCTCTGACAGCAGCTGGAGGTGGAAGGACCTTGCCTTATGGTGCCTGCTGCTCACGTATGGGAAATGGGTGCTGATATTTGTGGTTTCTGCTCACCTACTCACTGGCTGACGCTGCTTAGGAGGAGCGACTGGTTTGGCTGCGCTACCACAAGAAGAAGTGGGAGCTGCAGGCCCGGCAGCGGCAGGAGCGGCGCAAGAAGCGGCGCCTGGAGGACGGCGGGGCCGTGGCGGGCGGCGGTGTCATCCGGGACACCCTCTCCAAGGGGCTGGGCAGCTACTTGCGCCGGACAGCACGCAGCATCCTCGACCTGCCCTGGCAGATCGTGCAGGTACTGGCCAGCAAGGCGGGCTGCTCCTCCTCTCTGTCTTTGGCAGGACAGCTCAGGGCCCTAAGCCTTGGGTTTGCAATATCTGTGGTCACTCACAGACCTTCAGGGACAGCTAACTCGATCATACTTGAGTTTTACGTTCCAGGAGATCACGTGGGACTGCATAGCCTCAAGCTCAGAGGTGCTTTGTATGGAAATGAAAACAGTTGTGCTTGACTGCAAATCCAGGGTGTCTGTGTAGATGCCATGTGGGACAAGCTCAGGACCTTGAGCAGAGAATCACAGAATGCCTAAGGTTGGAAGAGACCTCTAGAGGTCATCTAGTCCAATCTGCTGCATACGCAGGGCCACCTAGAGCACGTGACATGGGGTGGCATCCAAGCGGGTCTTGAAGATCTCCAGAGAAGGAGACTCCACAACCTCTCTGGGCAGCCTGTGCCAGTGCTCTCTCACCCTCACTGTCAGGAAATTTTTCCTTAAGTTCCTGGGGAACTTTTGATGCTTCAGTTTGTGGCAGTTTCCACTAATTCTGAGCACTGAATCCTCAAGTTAATGCAAGCGTAAAGAGGTTGTGAGTGCTACACTCCAAGCATTTTATTAAATCCATTTTATGCTCGGTTACCTCTACTATAGGAGCCCCAGGCCCTGATGCTACTTTTGTTTTCTAGAAAGATCTTGTATTGTTGAGGGTCATGTGCAGCCCTTGCGTGTGTAACCTTGAGCTTGAGATGGAGCAGCTAATCCAGCAGGTCTGAATGGTCTGGCTTAAGTTAAGTGCCAGCTTGAATATGCTGGCTAATGTTAGCCCAAGACTGAGAGACATGAAGCTCTTTCCTTCCATACCATACTCTTCCGTTCAGAATCACAATGCAATGTGCTACCTGCAGATTAGTCAGATTTAGCTGCATTCATTCTCTTTCCTCTGACAGGAGAACTTTCTCCATGGTACTTGTAGGACAGTCGCAGAATGTGGTGAGGTCAGAGCTGTAAGCAGTGAATCTTTGGGTTCATGGCAGTCTTTGTCATCAACTATTTCTTATTTTAGGAGCAAGACCACAGGTAGTGCAGACTTGGAAGGTCCAAGAAGCTCTTCTTGGCCCATATGTAAAACTGAGAATGGGTTGCATCTCTCTACTAAAGTGAACTTGAATCCCTCTCTCCTGCAGATTGCTGAGACCAGCCAGCCTGGCCTGTTCAGGCTGTGGGCAGTGATCGGAAGCGACCTGCACTGCATCAAGCTCAACATCCCCAGGGTGTTCTACGTCAACCAGCGCATCGCGAAAGCAGAGGAGGGAGCCGTGTACAGGAAGGTAGGGTCGTGTTTTCAGTCCCCCTGGTTGGATTTATGTAAGTCACTTTGGCCGCTGCAAGCACGTACTATGGATAATCTGCTTCACAGGGCCATGCTGCACACATGCTGCCCCTTAATCCAGTCCCTTGTCCCTGCTGCTGTTCCCAATCTGACCAGAAAGCAGGTTAATATTGCTGGGATTTGCAATACAACAAAGCATAAATCCCCCTAACGCCTTAGGAATGACCAGCACTGACAACTGGATGGTCTTCTGGTTCAGCAGGTTTCTGGGAATGTAGAGCTGGCTCAAGCTACAACTCCCTGCAGCCTGATGAGAGCTCGTGCTGGAGCAAGGTGTCCTGCTAAGTGTGTCCTTCTCCTCGGCAGGTGAACAGGATCCTACCCCGCTCAAACTTAGTCTACAATCTCTATGAGTACTCGGTCCCTGAAGACATGTACCAAGAGCACATCAATGAAATCAACGCAGACCTGTCTGCTCCAGACATCGAGGGTGTGTATGAGACCCAGGTAAGCTTCCACCCGCTCGCTTTCCTTCCTCGCTCTTGAGGAGTGCTCAGAGGTAGCTATTCTATGCACCGAGGGCACAGGAGGAGGCACTGACGCTCAAAATTAAACAACGCACTAGGATATTAAAATGAAAGACCCTCTGCAATAGCTGTCTCAGGAACGTGCTGGGATTTGTAACATGTTAGGGAAACAGATTCAGATTTATTTTGAACTAGGAAACTCTGGGAAAAGAATACACTTGAGCAGGAAGAGTGTATTTTGCCTAAATCAAATCAGAACCATCCTCCTAGCAATTAAACCCCAAAGGTTATGGGGAAGAAAGATGAGGAAAACCCAAACATGCAGCATATTTTGTAGGCCAGGGTGCCCCATCTTCTGAAGTGCAGGTATAAAAGCTCTGTATTCCAAAAAGAATAGGATACAACTTTTTTTTTAAGTTCAGAAAGAGCAGACACAAAGCTAGAGAATATTCTAGTTCTGTAGTACACATACAAAAGCAGTGAGATCGAGACCAAATTTATCAATGCTTCCAATGCTAGAAGTCTGAAATGAAGATGGGCAGCTGCCATGCCTTCTTGTATTTTATCTCCAAAGATAGAGATTTGTTAAGCAGCTCCAAACTTGGTGGCAGGGGTATAAGGAGATGTTGTAGTGTCAGGGCTCAACCAATACGGATGTGGCAGAGTAAGTTGCAAGATTTTAAGAGTGGAGCTGTATGTTAAATAAAATAGTCAAGTGAATTCACTGTGAAAATGCACCATGGAATTAGAGATGGAAATTGCCTGAGTAGGAAAAGGTCAGTGTTTCCACTGGGACAGTTACCTGGTGGTTCACATGACACCATCGTCTCCAGGGTGTGCCAGACCCCTGGTTAGTGAAGTCTGAGAATACCCAAATATCACTCCACGTACCTTCCTATCTAAGCTCTTTTCTGCTACCTTTGGTCATGGGGTTTTGGGCTAGTGCCCTGGACATGTTCAGATTTATTTTTTCATACCTGTTCTTGTGTCCAGTATCCCTTGCACCTCAACGCCCGCGGGACTGACAGCACCAAACGCGTGCCGTAAGCACCTTGGCTGTTTGCAAGCTGTATTTTGAGGGCAGCTGTTGTAGGGCTGACACCTACAACTCTGGGAGGAGTTTCACAGAGGTTTCCATGAGGGTCTGCACTGCCGCAGGTGCCGTTACTGCTGCGGGCGCTGATCCAGCTGGGCTGCGTGTGCATGGTCAGCAGGCAGCTCGTCAGGCACCTCACGGGGCGCGAGACCGACACCTTTGACATCGAGCACCTGGAGATGCGCTCGCTGGCTCAGTTCACTTACCTGGAGCCAGGTAAGGCACCCAAGAGAAGCCCTGTCCGCGTGCCCGGGGCCACATACCTCCACGATGCTCCTGTTGCTGTGTGTTTGCTCTGTGTCCCTAGGAAGCATCCGGCACATCTACCTGTACCACTGCTCCCAGGGCAGCAAGGCGCTCTTCGGCCTCTTCATCCCCTCGCAGCGCAAAGCTGCCGTGTTTGTGCTGGACACGGTAAGAGCAGGCGTCAAGGTCTGGGAGGGAGCACGAGGGCATCATAAGGGCAGCAGTTTGGAGCTGAGGGGGTTCTTGGCACGGACAGAGATCTCTGTCCTGCTCTGCAGCAGGGATTCTAGGAAGGTTCTGGTATGTAGTGAGCAGATCTGTTCCCAAAATTGTGTGAAACGTGGTGGTGCGTAGAGGGAAGAGCTTCCTTGCAATCTGGGGCCCGTCCTTCATCCCTGTCTCCCCCGTGTGGGTCTGCGTTTGGTGCAGGTGCGCAGCAACCAGATGCCGAACCTCACCAACATGTACTCGGCGGAGCGCAGCGCGCTGCTCGAGAAGGTGGGCGAGGAGCTGCTGCCGCCGGACAAGCACACGTTCGAAGTGCGCGCCGAGACCGACCCCAAGACCGTCCACAGGGCCGTGCAGCGCCTGCTGCTGGGCTACAAGGTAGGAGCTGAGGCACAAGGAAGGTCCTCGCTGAGACCTTGTCAATGCAGGGGAGAAAGTGACTGCAGGAAAGGCTGGCCCAAAGTTCAAGGGTAAAAATGGATATTGCCTGAGCTTGCATAGTGCAATGCAAGCAGTAAGGGTCAATCACACCCCCAGCTCTCAACTGTGGGGCTGGTAATTCAGCAGTAGCTGCTTCAAGAAGACCTGAGAATGCTGTCCCTGCTGTGCAGGGCACTGGGAAGCAGTACAGGAATGGGGCATGACTGCTCATTGGCACTGCAGGTCTCCTGCTGAGCGGAGATGCTGGCTGGAGGGTCCCCCAGGACACATCCTCTTCTCCTTTGTGCAGGATGAGCGCCGAGGTCCCACGCTTATCGCTGTGCAGTCTAACTGGGACCTGAAGCGGCTGGCGAGTGGGATTCCCATCATCGAGGAGTTCCCCTTGGTCCCCGTCCGAGTAAGAGACGACATCAGCTACTCGGTGCTGGACTGGCAGCGCCACGCAGCCCGCCGCATGATCCGCCACTACCTCAACCTGGACACGTGCCTGTCCCAGGCCTTTGAGATGAGCAGGTGCTTGTGGTGGCCCCGTCCCTCTGGGGAGGTGTTCCTAGTTGGGTGGGAAAGGGAGACAACAGGAGCCTGAAGCCCAGATGAGCCCAGGTGCTGTCACCTTCTATTGGTGTATTTGCCCATGATGACTGTCTCCCTTTCCTTCCCTCAGGTATTACCACATCCCCATTGGGAATCTCCCTGATGACATCTCCACCTTTGGCTCGGACCTGTTCTTCTCCCGCCACCTCCGTCGCCACAACCATCTGCTGTGGCTGTCGCCCATGGCCCGCCCGGACCTGGGGGGCAAGGAGGCTGATGACAACCGTCTGGTCATGGAGTTTGACGAAAGAGCCTCCGTGGAGATAAACAACCCGGGCTGCTACTCCACAGGTAGGACAGCACCACCAAGAGCCCAGTGCTCTTCCACGAGCACAGGAGAAGGATGGACGCAGTGTCCAAGCGGCTCTGCGCTGTCTGCAGCTGCCTGCAGCTTCAGTAGGGGTTTGGTTTTGCTGGTTTTGGTTTTGCCAGTGGTTTTGCTGGCAGCTTCAGCAGTGGTTTGAACGGGGTGCATCATTGGCATCTCCTGGCGAGGAAAGTCCTGTGGCTCTAGAAAATGTGTGTAGGCATCTGAATACTGATTCCTTCCTAGTCTGTGGCCTCTCGTAGCAGCACTCAGAAGAGTACATGTGACACGAGGACAAAATGGCCCAGTGGTAAAACTCCAACTGTCACCCATAGTGTCCCTAGGATGAATCTTTCCAAGCAGCAGAGCAAGGTGACTGGTCGTTCTTCCTGCACCTCCCGTGCAGCTTCCAGAAATCTCAGTGGCCGCCAGCAGGGCAGTAGATCCAGGCTGTGTTGGAGCACTGTGCTGCTCCGCTGTGCAGTGAGGGCAGCCAGCCATGGGCAAAAAGTGGCCTTTGAAGCCTGTGAAACAAGGTGTGTGGGAGCCACAGCTTCACCATGGGAATATCTCACCATTTCCCAGTGTAAATATCTCAGTTATGCATCCAGTAGATGCCAGAACATGTTTAAATAGCTCTTACTAGGTGTGAAAAGTGCTTCCGGCAAGTGGGTGCCATCACACCTGGTGTGGGGCTGGTGTCCCTGCTGCCCATCTGCCCTGCTTGCCTATTGACGGGCTCTGTTTGTTCCCAGTGTGTCTGGAGCTGGATATCCAGAGCCTGGCTGTGAACACAGTGCTGCAGTCCCATCACATCAATGACATGGAAGGAGGTTCCAGTGTGAGCATCAGTTTTGATGTGATCCAGCAGGCGTCTCTCGAAGACATGGTGACAGGGAACCAAGCTGCCAACATCCCTGCCAGCTATGACGAGACTGCCCTCTGCTCCAACACCTTCAGGTATGGCTGGGAGGGTCAGCAGGAGATGGAGCAGCTGTTCTCCATCCTGACGCATTCCCTCAAGGTCCTGCCTCTCCATTCTGCTGGCTGGATGAGCTCCTCATTGAGCCTCTCATCATCAGGTTGGCTTGGCAGAGGGAGGCCAACCCCTGCTTTGTCTATTGGTGTCTCCTGCATCAGGCTTGAGGATCAGATCTACCTGGTGGCTCAGCCAGCAGGTGTAAGAGGATGCTCTAGAAGAATTTGCCCTTTCCTGTTTCTTTCTTCATCTCCACAAGCTCATAGGGATGCATATTCACCCAGTGGCTTCTGTGCTGAGGGCTCATGCATCTCTGCTTTGGCAGAGTTCCCCCTTTCTCTAGCATCACCTGCAAACGTGTCACTGTCTGGAAGGAGGAAGGGCTCCTCTGCCTGCTGTGATACCTGTCTCTGCTCCCGGCAGGATCCTCAAGAGCATGGTGGTGAGCTGGGTGAAGGAGATCACGCAGTATCACAACGTCTATGCGGACAACCAGGTGATTCACTTTTACCGCTGGCTCCGCTCTCCTTCCTCGCTGCTCTACGACCCGGCGTTGCACCGCACTCTACACAACATGATGAAGAAGCTGTTCCTGCAGTAAGTGACCATGGAGTTTGCCATGTCCTGTGGGTTGGGCAAAGACATAATCATGAGGGGGATGCAGTTGGCACCCCTAGCCAGGGCTTCTGAGCACCTTTGGAACAGCCTCTGGAAAGGTCTGGTGATCCCCAAAGGTGCAGTAGGTCCCACTCTAGAAGTACCAACCATGCTGTGGTTGTAGCTACCTTAGGTGACATCTCCTACACATTCATCTTCTGGCTGTGCCGGAGCAGCATGTTCTCCATAAATCAAATGTGGTCCTGTGGTTTGCTGTTCCCTGCTTAACGGCAGCTCAAGAGCAGCAGTTCCTGCAGGCTGCTGAACGCAGCTCCTGTGTTCTTCTTGTAGGCTAGTGGCTGAGTTCAAGCGTCTTGGCTCTTCAGTGGTTTATGCCAACTTCAACCGGATCATCCTATGCACCAAGAAACGGCGGATTGAGGACGCTATCAGCTACATGGAGTACATCATCAACAGGTGAGATGTGCATGGCTGCCGAGGGGTACGTGCAGCAAGCCAGACCTAGAGACAGTCTCCTGGATGCCAACCTAAAACACGGCTCAAGGAAAGGAGGGAGGATGCTGATTTTTGCCATCTGTTGGGCCTTGTCACTGCATTTCTCCTTGAGTTAACTGAAGGGACAGGGTCACCTGTTTCTCTCACCATCATACCTGGAGTAGGGGGACTGTCTCATAGCTGTGCTGTATGGGGCAGTGTTTCAAAAATACCTGTATGATTCAATCCAGAAGAGACCTTTAGGAGTTCATATGCAGTTGCATTCCATCCAGTCTCAAACTCTGGCGAGTTCTCAGCATCCAGCCATGATGTCCAGGCTCCTAAGACAGTCACCCTTCACACACACATAGGTTTTCTAGGCTTGGGTATGCTTCCTCCACAGCTGCTGGCACTGCTACTAGCTACCCTGCAGCATTTTGTGCCAAGACCTTTCTCTGCAGTGTGGTTGCATGTGAGAAGTGACCCCTTTTCTTCTTGCTACCACTCGCCTGTTCCTTACCTGGGGAAGGGTAGCAGCTAGAGAGGGTGCCAATGTCACGTGTAACTGTGGTCTCTTCCCTCCAGCATCCACTCGAAGGAGATCTTTCACTCTCTGACTATTTCCTTCTCCCGCTGCTGGGAGTTCCTGCTCTGGATGGATCCAGCAAATTATGGAGGTATCAAGGGAAAAGTGCGTTCTAGCATCCACTATGGGGAGGTAAGAGATGGCAACAAGGTGCTATCGGTTGAATTGAGCACCCCTGGGTGTTCACCAAGGGCTGGGTTGATTTTGGGCATGGGAAATGCTGTGATGTCCCCTACCAAAAGGGAAGCAACACGGACATGGCTTGTGCTCTGTTGCAGAAGGACACCAGCAAGAGCCAAGTATTGGAAGAGGACAGTGAAGAAGAGGAGGAGGAGAATGGGGAGGAAGAGGAGGAGAATGGAGAGGCAAATGTGGAGGACCTACTGGAGAATAACTGGAATATTGTGCAGTTCCTCCCCGAGGCTGCCTCCTGCCAGAACTACTTCCTCATGATCGTGTCAGGTGAGTGACCCTGCCAGTCCCTGGTCCTGCTTTGAGTGGTTCCTCTGACTAGAGTTGTCCCCAGCCTGCTGCCCAAGCCATACATGCAGCAGCCCCTGCATCTCCTTATAGCTCTCAGGATCTGATGTTGATCCAAAGAAGCCCTTATAGTGCAAGACTGCGCCGTGCTGGGTGCGGTGCAGAAGGAGCCACCTCCACATCTGTGAATATCATGGGTTGGGCTGTTTCGGCTCCAGCATGAGCTGTCACAGAGAGGACACGTTCCTCATTGGTGCTGCAGGAGAGTCAGGAGGTGCTTGTGTCTCTCTCCCGTCACGGGCCGCGTGTTGAGCTCTGCCCTCGTGTGTGTCTGCAGCCTACGTGGTGGCCGTTTACCACAGCATGAAGGAGGAGCTGCGGCGCAGCGCGCCCGGCAGCACTCCCGTCAAGAGGAGGAACGCCAGCCAGGTCTCCCAGGAGCCCGCCGGGGAGCCGGGAGCCATGCCGGGTGAGACTAAGGAGCCGGGAACGGCCAAGAGACGCGGGGCAGCTGTGACACCCCTCATGCTGCTGGGCTCGTCCAGCTGCAGGGGACAACTGCCCGCCCTGCTGTCCCCACGTGCTTCCCTTTGCCTCAAGTGCTGTCTCCCCTGCTTTCCAGGCATGATCACTTTCTCACAGGATTATGTGGCCAACGAGCTCACCCAGAGCTTCTTCACCATCACCCAGAAGATCCAGAAGAAGATGGCTGGTTCCCGCAGTACTACTGAGCCCTCAGACATGTTCCCAGTGCTGCCTGGCTCCTACTTGCCGCTCAATAATCCAGCTCTAGAATTCATTAAATATGTCTGCAAGGTCAGTGAGGTGGGCTGGGCAACATGTTTTGAAGTTTTGTTCTACGGATATCTGATTTGCCACGGATTTCCTCCTAGAATCTGCTGCAGTCCTACAACCAGTTTGTTTTACCTCACCAGCACTCTCACATTACAGAGTGAGTCCCCGTGAGGACCCTCTCCTCCTCTCTACTTGTGGGCTCACGTGGCTCTTTCCACTGTAGGTGTTGTCCCTGGATGCCAACATAACGAACCAGGTGAACAAGCTGCGCAGGGACCTGCTGCGCCTCATCGACGTGGGCGAGTTCTCGGACGAAGCCCAGTTTCGGGACCCCTGCCGCTCCTACGTGCTCCCTGAAGTCATCTGCAGGAACTGCAACTTCTGCAGGGACCTGGACCTGTGCAAGGACCCTGCCCTCTCCCAGGTACAGCCTGCCTTTCCCAGGGCAAAGCCCTGGCTGTGTGTTTTCTGCCCTTCCTGGGGACACCAGAGGCCTGGGATGGTCCTGCTCTAGCCCTGTCACACTCTCGTGTGTTGTCCATCTTCCTCCCTCTCAACCCTTTTACTTTGCAGCTCTACTTGGTTCTGTGCCAGTGATCGACCTCCCTTAAGGGTCATTTTCTGCTCAGCCCCTTTCCTAGCTGCCTGCGATAGTTTTAAGGGTCCGGGTGCTTTGGCTGATGATTCATGCCCCCCAGAAGCTGGTTCCACGTCCCTGGCACTTGGGGCTCTCAGGATGCTCTTGCTTGGTGGCCAGGGCTGAGCCTGGACCCTGCTCCCTCTCGGGAGGAATCAGACCTGTGCTCAGCTGCTTCCCCCTGTCCCTAGGACGGCTCCGTGCTGCCCGGCTGGGTGTGCTCCAACTGCCAGGCACAGTATGACTCTGATTCCATTGAAATGGCACTGGTGGAAGCGCTGCAGAAGAAGCTGATGGCCTTCATGCTGCAGGACCTGGTGAGTGCTGGGCTGCTCTGCTGCAGGAGCCCGTCCTCAGTGCCGCAGCTGCTGGGGACAGAACAGCCCAGGGAACAGAGCAGCCCACCCTTGTCCCCAACTGACGCGGCGCAGGGGGTAGGTGGGGAGGAGGGTTTGGCTCCCTGCTTCTGCTCAGCCCGTAGCTGTCTGGATGATGCTGTGTCCCTGGTGGTGCCCAGAGAGCCCTGATGAGGGGCTGAGCTGCTCAGCCTTGTCTCCTGTCCCTGCTGAGACTCCTTGTGCCTCTAGGTGTGCAAGAAGTGCCATGGTGTGAAGGAGACACACATGCCCGTGTACTGCAGCTGCGCTGGAGACTTTGCCCTCACCATTTCCTCCCAGGTACGGGTGCACCAGGTCTAACCCCTTGAAGGATGAAAACCCCTGTGATTCCCTTGGCCCTCCTGCCCCTTCAGCTCGCCCTTGCCTGGCGCAGGGTGTGCGGGGCAGCCCTCCCTCACTGCCTCCCTCTCCCTCAGCTCTTCATGGAGCACATCAAGGTCTTCCAGAACATCGCCCGGCACTACAGCATGGCCTACCTGCTGGAGACCATTGAGTGGCTGCTGCGCATGAACCCCCGGCTGCAGCACTGAGGGTATGGATGTGTCCTCGTCTCCTCTTGACCACCTTTATTTGTGGCATCAGCTCGGGGCATTGCTCTCACCTCTGAGAAGTGTTTGAGGAGCAGGCTCTCCTGTGCTCCAGGAGGGACCCTGACAAAGCCAGACATGTTTCTGCCACTGTGAGACTGTGTCCCCCTGCACTGGGGACACCAAGAGGTACTGGGGCCTCTCGGAGATGCTGGGGCTCTTCTGCTCCCAGCCTCGTGCTGCGCTGGGGGAATTGGGAAGGCGCCGAAGGAGCTGGAACTGCCCTTTGGGGACCATTTGCTGGAGGCCTGCAGGAGCCCAGTTTGGATTGGGAATCTGCGCTGTCAGCAGAAGATCTTTATGGTTTTAACATGGAGTTTTATCTAATTAAATGCATCACAGCACGTCTGGCTCTCTGGGCAGGGAGCTGCGGGCACCCTCTGCACCCGCCTGCTCTGAGCCCGGGGCAGGATGCCTGGAGGAGAAGGCCAGGCTCTTGCCTGCCAGGAGGGGAGCAAGGGAGCTGTCCCCATCTGAGCCCTGCTACAGCCTTAGGGGGACAGCACTGGGCTTCCCCCGCAGCCCTGAGAAAGCAGAGGGGGCCAGAAATGGCTCTTCTGAACCACCAGTTGTTCAGCTACTTCTGGCCTTTCCTTTTTTATTTAATGCCCTCCCCAAACTTTATTGAAAATTCTTTTATGCGCTTTCATTCCCTTTTGTAATATACCTGTTTGTTTTAGTACTATTTTGTGCTAGTCCTAGTTTGTATTAGGGCTGTTGGGCCCTGGGCCCTGTCCTTCACTCTGTGCCCTCCACCCAAGCCTGCTGAAAGGGGAGTGGGGGGTCTGCACCGTGTTCGGAGTTTCAGTGTTGGACCTGGAGGAAATGAGCTGGCCTGGAGGGAGAGAAACCTGACCCTAACTCCATTGCGCGGAGCAGTGATCGCATTAAGGGCGGCTGCAGGGCTGAGCTTTCCGGGAACGGGGTCTCCGGGGGCTGCAGCCTGTGCCAGGCAGCTCCTCTCAGCCTCCATCCTTGCTCCCGGGGGGATGAGCTGCTGGAAGGGGAGCAGCTACTCGCAGTCATCTGCTGCATCCCTAAGCTCCCCCTCTCCATGTTGCCCTGGGTCCTGGGCTCCCCTTTCTGCGTTGTCCTTGGTCATGGAGGAGGCAGCTTCTGCTCTCGCATTGAGGACAAGGCTGTCTCCTCTTGCACCCCAGCAGGGAGGGGAAGGACACGGCCCAGCTCCGCCAGGACAGCGCGACGAGGTCTTGGTGCTGCCCTCCACCTCCCCAACCTTCCTCCTGCTCGTCCATGTCCCCCCCATGTCATCCCCAGCCCCCACTGCAGCAACCAGCCCCAGGCAGCGATGCTGAGCAGTTGTGCTTTATTGGGTGCCAGCAGGACCTGCTCCCGTCTGGCACTGCCCCCCGTTCAAGCCCCAGGGCAGGGGGAGCAGATCCCCCTCCTGCTGGACTCGCCACCCCCCAGGCTCTTGCAGCAGCAGGACCTGCCTGGAGCTGCTTCTTGGAGGGTAGGGAAGAGGAGGCGGCTCCTGGGGGCCATGGCAGCACCGTCCCCACATCCCGCACGGCTCCGACGTGGCAAAGCGGCTGGCTCAGCGCAGGGCCAGCTCCTCGTCCCCACTGCCCGACCCCGCAGCTGCCTCCAGCTCTGGCTCTACCTGCAACAGGGACATGGGCACTCGGTCCCTGCGGGACGGCCCCAGTGGAGGCTGGCGGGCCGGGCGCTCTCGGTACCTCCTCGAACTTGCGGCTGCTGTAAACCTGCTGCTTGTTCATGCAGCTCAGCAGGATCCAGTCGCAGAGGAAGGAGCCCTGCGACGGGGTAGAGGGGGGACGTGGGCGCCGGGCGCTCACGGGCGGCCCCGGCTCTGCCCCTGCCACCACTCACCAGTCCCAGCGAGGTCAGGGCCGTGGCCACGTTGATGGCAGTGGGGACCAGGCTGAACTTCCCTGCCTGGCACCAGGGGACACGCTCAGCCACCAGCACAGCCCTCCCTGTGCCCCCTCGTGCAGGGGGTGCCGGGAAGGAGGCTGCGGGGACACACCACGGGGACACGCGCCCCTCGCCAGCCCCTGCGCCTCCCACCTGGCCCTGCACCATCACATCAATGCGGATCCCGTAGGCCTTGACCAGCACTCGCCGGGGGCTGCCCTTCCAGCTGTAATCCTTGGTAAACCTGCGGGGGACACAAGGGCCCGGCGGTGGCATCCCGGTGGGACGGAGGAGGACGTGGGGCACGCTGCCCGAGGCAGGGCTGTCACCTGTAGTTGTAGCCCGGGGCAGCCGAGGCCACCCTGGCGTCGAGGCGGCGGAAGGAGTAGCGGGGCCGGCACTCGGTGCCCGGCAGGTCCAGGTTGCAGTCCCAGCTGATGATGACGCCGATGACGCCGCCCTGCGGGAGGAAGCAGCAGGGCTGGCCCAGCGCCCGCACGGCGGCCCCTGCTTCCCTTGTGCCACCCGCGGAGCCTTGCAGCAGCACCATCCCCCCGGGACACGGCACCATCCCCGGGACAGGGCACCTTCTCGGCCAGCTCCATGAAGTCCTCTCCCGCCTGCTCCACAATCAAGCCCAGCTTGAAGATGGGGCAGTAGAGGCCGGAGGTGGCGTTGAAGGTGCAGCTCTTCAGGTAGTTTCTCTCAGCAGCCTGGATGTTGCTCCTGTGGAGAGAAGGGCCAAGCCCTGGTGCACGACAGCACCAGCCCTCGTGTGTCCGCCTCATGTCTTGATGCTCCCCAACCAGCCCCGCTGCCCATCCCATCCGTATGCAACCGACGGAGGAAGAGTCTTCATTTTGGCAGATATTTGTTGGGTTATCCAGGATTGGGAAGCACCAGGGGACATTCAGATCGTGACCATAGTGGTGTGCGAGTACAGGGGCTGCCACACGCCCAACCATGAGAATGCAATTATCCGATAACGTCGTGACACTGAGGGACACCATTGGCTTCAGAGGAATCACCCCAAGGCAGTAGCCCTGATGGTGGTTTTTGGACACACTGTCACACCGACGGGTTTGTAAGGGTCCTGATAGCCACAAGGCTGTGGATAAACTGCAAGGAGCATGAGAGCGCCTGAACACAGCTGCGTGAAAGCGGCGCAGAAGGTAGGAGCTGAGAGCCACGAGGCAGATTGTGCCAACGAGGCAGGACGAAATACCAGCACGAGAGATTCCTATGGAAGTGCAGTTTGGGTTGACGCACTGTAATTCCTATGAGAAGCACAAGCCCAACAGTAATGCAGATAGTTGCTCCAGCGCACATAGATGCTGGAAGAAGCTGCCAGGAATTGGCCATGTTTCCTCCCCTAAGGGGGCAGTTTGGAGGTTGTTCTGGAAGCAAAAGCTGTTCCAGATCCTCCGGGGCCGGAGGGGTGATTAGAGCCATAGGCAGCCCCCAGGGATACAGATGCACCAGGGACTTTGCCCCAGGGCTGCTGGCCTTGTCCCAGGTCCGGTCCTGTTGGCAAGATGGCCAGGGCGCGCGGGAGGAGCAGCGTCACTGCCGGCCCCGCACCGGACACAGCAGTGCGGCCAGAGCGTGGGGCGGCCCCCTGCATGTCCTGCTCCGTGCCACCCACCTGTGCCCCTGCGGCCACTTAAGTGACACTGCCCTGTCACTGCCCCAAAGAGCAGCCCTGGACGGAGCGGAGTGCGAGCCCGGTCCCTTTGGGTTTCTTGGCTCTGTGATGCAACGCAGGCTGCTCTCATAGCACCTTATCCACATTCTCCCCCGCAGCCTCCCTGAAGGCTGTTGCCCTGACCCGTTGCCATCGGCACCACCCCGCTCCTGCCCTCGGCCCCGTCTGTGTGTGGACCCGCAGTGTCCCACGCTGGCGCTCACCTGGAGAAGCCGAAGCGGGGGAAGCGGATGCTGTTCTTGATGAGGATGGTGAACTGCGCTGCCCTCCTCGCCAGGGACTCGCTGTGGAGAGACCTGAGCGCGGCTGCCCGGGGAGCAGCAGCACCCGCTGGCACGGCTGGCGCCAGCCATCCCAACCAGGACCACGTCCCATCGCTGCAGGGGCCAAACCCCCCAGGACGCCCCAAGGAATGTCCCACCCTGAGCATCCCTCCGTGTCCAGCAGGACATGGAACCACCAGGATTTTGGGTCCTGCTCCATCCCGCTGGAGGACAATCCTCCCCGCTGCCCAGTCCCGTCCCTGGTGACGGTACCTGACGCTCCTTCCGTTTACCGGGCACCAAGCCAGGATCTCGCAGCTCTTGCCGGGGCCGGCAGCGCTGGGCACGCAGCGCCCTGTCCTCTCCCCTGTGGGGCCGGGCGCTCCGTGACGTGCTGTGCGGGGCAGAGCGCCGCTCGCTGCCCGGCCCCGGCTCACCATGGCCCAGCACGTCCATGTCCCCGGCCGGGCAGTCCTGGTCAGAGCTACACTCAGCACCGGGGACTGTCAGGCTCTGTGGGGTCGCAGGGGCACAGGCAGGTCAGGACATGCCCCATGGTGGCTACAGAGGGGTCAGGGCACCTTCATGCCCATCCACCCCTGCAACCCACATCCGCGCAGCCGGGGCCACCTCACCTCAGGGCAAGTGTCCATCATCTGGGCAGGGCTGACCTCCACCCGGGTGATGATGCTGAAGGTGCTGCCACCCTGCGAAGCAACCAGAAGAGCTGATGGCCACCAGGGTGTTGTTCACACGGCGGTGACAGCCCACGCATGCACCCACACTTTCTGGCACGCTGTGACAGTGCACGGCCGTGGAAATCACCCGGCGGCAGCACTTCACCGAACCCCGAGCGGATCCTGCAGCAACACCCCGGGGAGACCTGCTGCATCCTGCACCCCCGGGGAGACCTGCTGCATCTAGCAGCCTTGAGTCAACCTCAGCCCTCGGCAAACAGCAAAATGCTGATGGCAATGGCAGTGACAAGAAGAACCTTCCCATGGGGCCTCACTCATGCCAGCGTCATCACTGTCCCCCAAGTCATCTGCATCCTGCAAGCTCCCATCTGCCTCAGTGCAAGAGCAAGGAAGATTTTGTCTTCAAGGTCAGTTTCCCACAGCTTCTTGCACTTTTTAATAAGGCCCTTACTACTGCTACCTTGAGGGGGCTCATCGGGCTCAGCATCTCCATGGCAGACTGTGACCCTGGAGGTGCCCCAGACTCCCTCAGAGAGGCCATCAGCCCCTGTCACCCCTTCCCAGGTGATGCTGGATGGAGCTGCAAGTCTCGGCTGGACCTTGTCTCTGCCTGGTCACCGAGCACGGCGTCCAGGACTGGTTATTCCTCCTAGCAGAGTCTGGCAAGGCTCAGTGTCACCCCAGCCTTTGGGGGACACGAAGATGATCCCCCTGCACTACAAGGAGCTACAGCTGGTAACGACTGCACGGGCCGTCGACAAGGTGAACATCAGACCTTCTGGCTCTTATCTGAGGATCCCCTCTTCTGCCCTGAGGTCCTGAACCACAGAGGCCCAAGACAGCCCGTGCAGGGAGGCAGGACCTGGCTGGGTCAGGCCATGGGGCTCTGCCAGGGCTCTGTGCCAGCCCCCGACTGCCTTGGCCTCCCCCCAGCACCGGGAATACACCCAGAAACACGCAGGAGCCAAGGACAGAGCTGGGTCCAGAACGGGGGACATGGGAGTGCCCATGCAGGCAGCATTGACCCCATTGCAGGGAGCACCACACAGCATGACTTAACCATCTCTGGGGACATCTGGGGCACTTTACAAGTCCTTGGGGGAAGACACAGTCCCTGCCCAGGGCCACGGTGGCCACGTGCTGCAGTAAGGGAGGCAGGAGGAGACGAGGGGGCAGCAGGGCCAGCACCTCACCTCAGGGGGGGACACGTAGCCCCCAACATCCCACACCTTGCTCGGTGACTCTGTCACGCCCTTGACTTTGGTGACGACCGAGCTCTCCAGGCTTGTCTCACGCTCCTGGTAGCCCTTCTGGAGGATGAACACGTACCTGGGGGGAAAGACGGCAAAAGGGGCCGCCAGCGGCTGGGGGACGCGGGCTCTGCTGCTGTTGGAGGCTACGAGACACCGGCAGGCAGCGCAGCAGGGCTCTGCGGGGCAGTTTGTTCACTGCCCGCGTCACCCATCTCATGCAACCCCCTGGGCCCCCGTTACCTGGCCCGGAGCAGCCTCTGGAGAGCACCAGCTCCTCCACGGCTGCGCTGCGGCCCAGGGGGTGGACGGGAACTGGTCAGGGTATGGACCAGCGCACAGCCCGATCCGGCCACCAGCAGCACCTCGCAGAGCCCAGGGCAGGGGCCGGCATCGCCAAGGCAGGGAGGGCATGAGGACAGGGCTGGGTCCTCACTGCCACCGGCACCCGGGTCCAACAGCCCTTGCCGTGCGGCGCTGCCCAGCCAAGGGGGAGCGCCGGGAGGGCAGCACCACCCTGCGCTCCCACCACTGCTCCAAGGCGCCCGGGCAGGGTAGGACCCGGGGGAAGCCCAGGCAATGCCGAGAGCTGCTCATTCCACGCAGTTGTCCGGATCCCTGGCATCCAGCACCGCGTCTCACCTTGTGCTGCCCACAGGTATCCAGCACTCCTGGGAATGGTCCCTTGGGGGTCCCGGATAGGTGCATGCAGGAAACCAGTCCCCGCGAGCAGGGCACGAAGGGGCTGGGGCAGCGGCACAGGGGACGGGGAGACCCCGGCAGGGCAAGGCTCTGTGCCCCACTCTGAGCACGATGGCTTCCCCAGGAATCCCGCCGGGCGCCCGCACTCACCCCACGAAGTAGAGCAGGATGAGGAGCTGCAGCGCTCGGGACACGGCGCCCAGGCGCCAGTCGCGCACCACGAGCACCTGTGGCGTGGAGTAGCTGAGGAGCGACCGCACGCAGCGCCGGGCGCCCATGGCGCAGCGCTCGGCACGGCAGCGCCCGCAGCCGCCCGCCCGCCCGCCCGGAGCCGCCGCGCCCAGCGGGGAGGCGACGCCGCCCCGGGGCTGCCGGACGGGCTGGGCGCAGGCGCAGGACGTCGGGGTCCCACGTGGGACGGGAGGGGAACG
>JAWLRI010000709.1:3550442-3566023 GCA_034781795.1 Crypturellus tataupa | reverse complement strand
GCCGGGGCTGCACGGCCTCCCTGCCGTGCCCAGGCCTCGCGCACGGCAGCGCGGAGCCCCGCAGGATCCCGCAGGATGAGGCCTCCGTGTTCTGGAGCGGCGGCGTGTCGGCTGCTCCGCTTGTGCTCGCTTGGGAATGCCCATCGGGGCCATGGAAGTGCCTGCAGGAGCCCCCCGTCCCGCCGCGCAGGAGGAGCTTCAGGATGCGGCCTGTTCCCGTGGAGCAGGGCCCAAGGCCCAGCACGAGCCGCTTCCCACGTTGCTTCCCGTCCATCGTGTCTGGAAACCAGCACCCGGCGTGAGAAGGTCCTTAGCGCCTTGTGGAAGACTGGCTCCAGCTTGCACCGTGGATAGAAGAACAGCAAGTGCTGCCTTATGCGTTGTTTCCCCGCACACTTGCTGCGTTCGGGGGCTGCTCAGGACGTCACAGCGCAGCAGCTAAAGGCCCCGGGTTCGAGTGCGGAGCTGCCCGTGTTTTTGTTGGCAGCGCAGAGCTCGGCTGCGAGAGCCCCTAGGGCTGCCAGATCTCACATCCTTGCTTACGGCGGGAGCGTTCTGCTGCATTTCCTGCTGCTGCGAGGAAAGCCGAGCTTTTACACAGGAGAAGGAAGCTGGTGACAGCCTGATGTCACCCGCGACTCTGTTATCAGATGCCTTCGCTCCCTGGCTTAACCTGTAGTAGTTTCTTAGGACTGGTGCCTGAAGACAACAGACAACGCAGTTGCTGTTGCTACCTTGGTAAAATGCTCCTCTGCAGGTGCTTTTATGGATTGGAAAAATAACTGCGTGGCAAAACTGTCAGCAGCTCCATCCTCTGCAGACCCTGGGAGTTCGTGCTCTGCTCACTAAGGCTGGTGCTGCACAAGTCTCTCATTCTGCGACTGCTGTAGCTGCTTTCCTAAAGCATCAAAGTCATCTTATGCTGCCACCGTAGTCTCTAGACAGCTCATGCTGTGGGCTTGGCAAAGCACCGTGCAGTGTCACTGCACTGTGAGCTTGTTAGAAAGGGGTATAGGGCAAGAGGAGTAGAGACAGTGCTGGGACACTTGATCTGCCGTGAGTGAAGAGTGAGATTACAGGGACCACTGTCTAAGGTTCCCTAGGAAGAACAGCGATGGCAAGGAGTGGAAACGGTGGAAATATGTTTGTGTGCAGAGAGGAAAAACCAGCACCTCGCAGGATTCCTGGTCACCTTTCAGCGGATTTCCTGGTCATCTTTCCAGCCATGGTGTGCCGAGGAGTACAGCATCTCGAGCAGACCTCAGTGATAAAGGTGTTCCCGTGGGCAAGGAGCTTAAATGCTGAAGCTGTAGCTGACTTGTCAGCCGTCCAGCTGCAGAGCTGTGCAAGGAAGCCCTGACCGACTTTTGCTTCATTTTTAGGCTCTCAAAGCAAAGAAAAACTGCATTTGACACCAAGTAAAATCCAGAGAGCTTTTCAGAAGGCTGTCCCCACACTTCAGGGTCTGCAGCTGATTTTTTAGGATAGCTTCATTTGCCTGGTGGCAAATTTCAGTGTGTTTGCTTGAATTACTTCAATTATCTCCTTTTTTTTCTTTTTCTTTTCTTTTTTTTTCTTCCCCCCTGCCGAGCCCTCCTCCTTTCCTTTAATGTCATGGATATTCATCCAAAGGCCCTTCTGAAACTTGGAATCCTCAGGCTGAGAAGGTTCTTTTGGCTCAAACAATAAAGAAATCCCACGTGTAAGCGCACGAACGTTACTAGTCTGTTCTGATGGGGCCTTCTCAAAGCTGCCTGCATGGAGGCTGGCTGTTTTCCTTAAAAAATTGAATGCTGCTGCTTTAAAAACACCTGTGAAGTCATTTATTGAGACTGGTACAAACAACATCTCTGGACCCAACTGACACTTCTTTTAAGTATGTTTAAGACATAATTAAAGGTGCGTATTGAAACCTGAACACCCGATACTGTCGTCTGAGAGCGATGCCTAGGAAGGAGACTGAGCTCTGTGTTCCTGCTGCGGTCGGGATCATCCCATTACTCCCAGCTGGCGCAGAGGAGTCCATGTAAATGGCTGGATTCTCGAGCAGCTCGGCAGTGACCTCAGGGAATAACAATGACAATGAACTCCTAGCCCCGAGCGCTGGCCCAGGCTCTGCTCTTTCTTCTGTGCACGTTTCCTGACCTGGCCTGAGAAGTTAAAGTTCAACCGCGAGGGAAGAGCTCTTGTTTGTGTCACGGATGCCAAGCTCCCAGCTTAATTATTTTGCCAGATGTGGCCTCTTTCAGAACAAAAATAAAGTCTTCTCTCTCATTAGTAGTTAGGTGCTCGTCTGACTGTGTAGGATTAGGAGTCCAGCAGGGTTCAGGCAGAGGGTGATCCTCTAAGAGGCATTTGCAAAATAAACTTCTTGGGAGCAGGGAAAGATGCTGCTCTCGGGCTCGCAGAAATGTTCTGTGTTCTCTGGAGGCGTCTGGCTTCCCCTCCTGCAGCAGGATTTGGATATGTGCATTGGCAGCGTTCAATTCGCGTGCTTTGTTGTTCCGCGTTGAGCTCAGACTCCGGCATAGAGCTGCCTTGAATGAAACATGGAAAAGGAGGAGGCTCTCGGGCTCGTCCGCATCTGCCAAGAGGAGCTGTCACCAAGTCTGCGTATTCCTAACGCTCTTCACTTTCCCTCCACGTGCTTCGCTACAGCAGCGATGTAATCAGCAAGTTTGATCTCCGGTGCGCCCATTGCATCGGGTTAATCCAGCCTTGGATGCCGGCCTGGCTCCCACTGAAGGGGCTGCAGGTTTTGTGTGAGCTCCTGTGGGCTCCGTTTCACCCTCAGCTCGTGTTTTGGGAGCTGCCCTGCATGGAATGAAACCCAGGCCTTTCCCTGAGGGGCAAGGACGCACGTTCAGTGTTCCCGTCATCTGCAACGGGTGCGAAGGCGACAGCATGGGTTTGGTTATAGCTGAATAGGTCGCATCATGCTGCCTCTGCAGCAGGTATGTGTTATCTCTGTTTAGATGTTCACTAGGTGATTTGGGACCCTCTGGGTCAGTTGTTGAGTATAATGTGTTTTATGTAGTGTATTTGTAGTGTGTTTATATCTAGCAGTGGTAAACAGCTGGACTCGGTTGCACTTGCTTTCAGCAAGGTCTGTCTTGGCCTTGTCTGCACGAGGGGTTCCAGGGCTGAGAGCTGTTCAGGTTGAGCCGGGTGCCCTTCGGGGTGGAAATTATTTTGTTCCAATCTCTTTCAGTAGGCGCTGCTCTATGTGACTCATTCGCATCTTTCCCTCATTTGAAGCATTTCTTAAATTGCAGCACAATTTGCTAATGACGCAAGTTAGTTGCTAATGAAGCTCAGTCGCTAGTGCCGAAACATCTTGCATGTGGCCCTTTCTGATGGGCTTACTTTCTAAATAAACTTCAAGGATGCTGAATTACAGAGTGCTCCTGAACTAGTGCTTGAGATTTGAGCCCAGGAAGGTGCGCGGAAATGTAGGAGCAGCAGCTTGGAGCTCCTGGAAGCGCTTTGATGGCTCCTGCTCAGGAGGAAAATACTCTTCAAAACACGTCTGCGCTCAGGCTCTTGTTCCTGCTCGTTGGCAAGTGGAAACTTGCAGAGAAAAGCTCATTTTCGTGGCAACAGGGATATCTTTGAAATTGGATTTGCTTTGTTTCTGCTGAGAGCCGCATTACTGCCAACGGGTTCGTGGTGCTGAAGGTGGATGGGAACGTTCACCCGGTGACTGCTGCGCTGGGGACAGCCGGGTGCTTCACGTGTGGAAGTGCCTTCGTGTCCCTTCTAGAGCTGCAAGTCTGAACTGAACGACGCTCCGTGCAGTCAACGGTCCTCTATGAGCAGCAAAGAAGCAGGATTTATCTGAGGAGGTTTCACACCAGCTGAAACGGGCAGATAAAACAGCAACTTCTGAGCATTCAGTGTCATGATCAAGTGTCTTGGAGGTGCAGCCAATTCCCTAAGTATATATATATATATACACCCCAGTTGATCAAATTACTGGATTTGGTGAGAACAGCCAATTCTTGGGTCCTGTAGCTGCAGTTAATATGAGGATGGATGTGTGGATATGGTCCCTCTGCGTGTGAAATAGATGTTACGTCTGGAATCTCTGCCAACGAGCTGGGTGTACGGCAGGTTCCGCTTTGGTGTCGGGGGACGTCAGAACATCCCAGCAGCTCTTCCAGGTTTCCACACCACGCGTCTCCCGTCGAGGTGAAGCACATACCTCGCTCGTCAAACAGCCATTTCAGAGGCTTGAAGCCAAACACAGTTTTCGAGCCTGTGGTAAACCGAGGTTAAGGAGCGTGGCCTCGCGCTGGGTAGCTGATGTGATACAGCGGTAGCAGCTGATCTCTTTGTGGCTTTGAGAACGTGTGCAGCTGTGGGGACATCGCGCAGCTTCAGGGCTTTCCAGCATAGCTCTGGGTGCGCTGGGGAGCTGCGCCCTGCGCGCAGCGCTCGTCCACCGTGTTCTGCTGGACGCGCCACTTCGGTGTGTGTCACCGGGCGGCCTGCTGAGGAGCGATTAAGGTTTTACGTGAATTGTTGGCTGGTTCATAGGCTTCGGCTCAATAATTTTCTTAATACCTGTTAATGAGGCCCTCGTTGACCACAAGGTGTTTCCTTAGAGCAGCAGGTTGGCTGAAGGTGACCGAGCAGCGGGCAGCCTTTCTGTTAGGGCCCCGCTTCCAGGGAGCAGGAGAGCAGAGCAACCTCGTGCCGGTGGTGGCTGTGGCTTTGCAGATAAGGACATATTGCTCAAAAGGCTTTAGAGGTTGCTGTTTGCATCAGGCCCGCTCGGCACAGCGCTGACCGGCCTGTTTCTGCGCTTCGTTTCAGGACTACTCACGAGTTCCTGTTCGGGGCCCTCGCGGAGCTGGTGGATAACGCCAGGTACGTCCCGGAGCGCCTTCCCGCAGCACATCCCGCTGCGGAGGCCAGCACAGGCCTGTCCTTGGGGCAGATTCGCCAGCAATTTGTTACTTCCAGGAAGCTTTAAGAAAAACATAAAATATCAGTCAAAAACCCCTTGTAGTTGAGCATGATTGTTCCAGCTGATCCTTTTGCAATACCCAGCCCCGTGATTTGTGACAAGTCAAGTCTGAACAAATCCTAGAATAGGTCAGTCTGGAGCAGTAATGCTTAGGAGGCATGAAATGGGTTCAAATACAACCCTAGTTTTTACTGTTTTTTTGAAGATTTGGTAAAATGGTCATTGCTGGAGTCGGGAATTACAGATCTTAGTATCAAAGGTGGCGAGAGGATGAAAGTAAAATCAGAAGCAGGGTGTTGGCAATGAGTAATGTGTCGAGCACTCAAGAGGTCCCACTTGGAAATTGTGGGTTTCATGTTGAGTTTCTAACATTGCACTGCAGATTGCAGGTTAGAGCAGCCCAAACCTTGCAGATTTTTCCCTTGGGGTTCAAAAAAATACTCTATTTTGATGTTACAGAAATGATTTGAGGTCAGTTTTTTTGTCAAGGAATGATGACAAAGGAGATGGAACCAAAGTTATTTGGGAAGGAGTTTAGATAAATTATTTTTAAACAAACCAATCTGGCGTCCAGATGACTGCGCATCGTGGAGTGGTGCTGCCCTAGAATAACCTGCACCCGGCAGAGCAGCACAGGGAGGATGTTGTGTTGATCTGTGTTGTGCTAACGGGCTGCGTGGGCTGCCTTTCCGACACAGAGGAGGAGGCCAAGTGCAGCAAGGCCCGTATTTAACCCACCTCTTAGTGGCTTGGTTTACTCTAGCCATCTGAAATGTATTCACACGGGGTCTTGGGCAGGAGCTTCTGAACTTCTCAGATCCATCTCGATGGAAAAAATGAAGGTAATGTTTGCTTAAGGGAGGTCATCAAACGTGTGCTCGTTTGTTATTTTTTTCTCAGCGTAGCTCTTGTTAAAATGCCAGCGATAGTCACTGCAGCTCATGGTAATTCTGTGCACAACAGCAACGTTCCAAATAGCGTGTTGTCTTTTACCTTTCTGCTAGTGCTGACTGCCAGGCCCTTTGTGGCGTTTGAGGTGTATAAATTCCTTCTGGAAAGTCCTACTTACCCGTGCCTGGCTTTTGGCTTCACTTCCTTCAAAAACTGAACGCTGACTGTGGTTTTTACTATTTTGTAGAGATGCAGATGCCACAAGAATAGACATTTATACTGGTAAGTTACTCTTGCTGTTTCCTTGTGTGTCTGCGGCTAAGTCAACAGTTACAACTCGGATTTAGGATGCAGTATCCACCTGGTAGAATAAGACTGTCCTCCATGACTGTTTGTCCTGTACTGCAATGACCTGCCTTCAAAAAGTAGCTTTTCTGCCCAAAAAGCTTGAGCATGATGCTACAAGAAGTCACTTCAGTCTTAAGCTGAGGTCAAGTGAACACCAAGTTGAATGACTGTTTATACTGGACGTTAAAGAAGTTTGAATTTACAATACACTTTGTAGCATATATTTACAAGATAAAGTGCAGGAGAAATTCTTAGTCATTCTAATAAAAATCTAGTGCCCTTTTTTTAAGTGTTCAAGGGTGATTTGAGTAAAACTGCTGGTTATTGGAGTTTGGCCATATTAGGTTTGGAAAAGTCCTGTGCTACCCTGGTTATGGAAGCTGTTTAATTGGATCCCATTTTAATGGAACTTTTAGCTGTTGTACGTAGGAGTGTTGATGGTCTCTTGCAGAGCAACGGGAGGATCTGCGAGGTGGCTTCATGCTGTGTTTTCTGGATGATGGAACGGGGATGGATTCCAGTAAGTACCCGGAGGTTACGTTTGCATTTTCAAGCTGGAGTGTCACTGGCTTGAGCCAGGTTGGTCACTTGGTCCTGATGAAAAGGGGAAGTTCCAGGAGGAATACGTGTTCCTGTCTCTCTGCGCTGTCTCTTTTAGACCTTATCACACATAAAATTAATCATCTCCTCTGTGACACACTACTCCAGCCAAAAAAAATAGAAATCAATTTGCTGCGTTATGGAGTTGAGTCAGCCTGGCCTGTGGCTGAGGCATCCTTTGGGAGGATAGAGAGTAAACAAACGCAGATATCTGTGAGCTCTGACTACTGGAATTACAAGAGTCCTTTCAGGAGCAGATTAGGGATGTCATCCTGCCTTCTTGCTCTTCAGTCATATGGTTTTTTTCCACACTGCAGCTCCTGATTTTGGTCGTGCAACTTGATAAAGACAGGAAAGGGTATAGAAAAGCACCAGGCCAAGCACTAGTGATGACCATTGCTAAAAATGAGGCAGGAGGGTCAAAATACTCCCAGGAGAATTACATTTAGAACTTGATGCGTTGACTCTCTTAACGGTTGTTTGACCCAAAGTTCAGAATGCGTTTGGGTTCAGTCTTTATAGTCCAGTCTTTCCATCTATATAGTACAGAGTCAGGAGCTCTCAAAAGATCAGAGTCAGTAGTGCCACGGCACAGGTTTTTTTGCATCCCACAGTGCAATATTGCAATCACAGCACTGATCCAAATGTTTGGCTTGTTTCACAGGGGCCTAGATGAGTCAAACAGAAAACTGCACGGCCTCAGTCTCATGGCACACGGGTTGAATCAGCATTGCCGTTCTGTGCGTGGTCCCTGTTTAAGGCACTCAGCCTTGAGAAGTTTCACTTGCTGCTTGGGCTCTTGGTACTGCAAAAGTTCCATGATTCAAAAAACCAACTGCAGTTTGAAGAAAATTACTTTAGAAAGTGAGCTTTAATTGTATTCCCAAGGGATTGCAACACGTGAGCATTTAACTTGGTGCTTTCTCCCAATCCTTGGTTCTTAAGCTGTAGCTTGAAGGTTGGGAGTTTAAAAGCATCTTCCATTTTAGGGAATGCAGCTGATCAAGTACTAAAGTCTTCATTATTTTTATTAGCTTTTTTATTCTTTTAAATATTTTCTGCCCGGTGAAAAACTGTGTGTAAATGTTCCAGCACCGTTTTGGGGGTGAGCACATGCTGCTGTGACCGAGTTGTGACCCTTGGGAGAGCAATCCCAGCACAGGGGCACATGCCTTTCCCAAGGGAAACTGTTTCTAGAAACTGCTTAGCACACTTAAAGCTTAGCACACTCAAGCCCACATTGAGGGAAACTTGGGAATGGGGGAGATCTTTGGTCTTCATGGGAACTTGCTGCTAAGTGATCTGTTGGTAGCTCTCTGTGTTCGTTCGTTTCCCCAAAATAACTGATTTGTTTCTGCATCTGTTACGATGCCAAAGATTTCTGAGATTCTCCCCCCTTTCCCCCTCTCCCAAGGGAAGCTGGATCTGAAATGGGTCTCAATTTAGGTTGGTTTTCCCCAGCCTGACTTTCCCTGTTTATTTATTTTTTATATTTTTGTAAATAAGCTACTTGGGCTCTGAGATCTTCTCGAGCCTCTGGTCATTATTTATACTGCAAATAGTCTCTCCAGTGCAAATCTGACAAAAACCAGATGTGGAGAAGGCAAAGAGAGTGAAACAAAGGTTGGTTTTTCAAGCTCAGATTGGTACCGGCTTTGTCATCCCTTCAGCCGGAGACCTTGGAAATGTGGGTGCTTCCCAGGAGTGACAGTCGGGACACAAGCAGCCCTATCCACCATCCTCATCCCTAGCTGTTGGGTATTTCTTTTTAGCAATCCCTCTTTTTAATCTGAGCCCTTGCTTCTCTTCCCTGTTTGATCAATCTGCCATCTTCAGTGAATTCCTCGGAATTACTTTTTTTCTCCTCTGTTTGGTGTAATGACATCAAACCGCTGGTTGTTGCCAGGGAGTTTGTTTTTTAAGTCTAGCAACTGTGAGACACGATAAAACCCAAACAGTGCAGCTAAAATAGGCCGCTCACTTCTGTAAAGTCAACTCCTCCTAGAGCCTTAACTTGCTAAAGCTGGGGAAAAAAATGTACAAAAAAGTTTAAAAAATGTATTTGTACGTTGGTTCCTGAGTAGATAAAGATTAAGTATGTCCCAAAGATAGAAATCTTGGTGCAACAAAACTCATTTACTCTTCTTTAGGTCTTTCTTGCAGAGGTCATTTATGTCCCTGTGTCAGTCAAGAATGTTTTTAGACTGGTCTGGGCCTGCCAGCATTGAGTGATAAACCATATGGTCACCTTTGAGAGAAGGGAAATGCTCTGGACAATCATCCTTTTCCATTTTTAGGCTTCTTTGGGCTTTTTTTTTTTTTAATAGAAGTTGATGCAGCTCTTCACAAGGTCACCAAGGAGAGTCCCTTTTGCTAAAGGACAACAGTGACAGGCTCTTCTTAGAACTCTGTTCCCCTGTCTGACTAGGCTTAAGCCAACCCAATAATAATAATAATAATAATAAAAATCATATCTGGAGCACCAGATATGAGATAAACTCAAACATTTGCTTTGGTTGTGTTGAAAATAGCATAGTGGGCTGATGTCTTGGGAGACCAGGTCAGCGGGATATGTATTCCCACCCAAACAAAAGTTGCTTTTCAGATTAATTATGGACCTTTAGCATAAGCACAGCGAGCTGAGCTAGCTAGGGGCTTTTCAGTGCAGTTTGTGGCTTTCCCTGTGAATGTCATAGGAAACAGCTTTCCTTACGGAGCCAGGCCGGCTTCCGAGCTGCGCGGCTCCTCGCCTGGGCTGGCTGCCCCAGGAACCCTCCCGTCGGCCTCGGTCCGGGTGATCCTCCTGGGAGAGGGGCGCAGCGTGTGCGTCTGCGGGCTGGGAACGTCCTCAGAGCCTTCCCGTCCGGAGGAGGTTCCTGCTCAGGGACTTGGTGTTCCCGTCCTAGGAATTGCGGTTCCTCCCAGCAAGTCCTGCAGTGAGGTGATGGTTTGGGGAAGGGAGGGGAGTTGTCTTGCAATTGCAATCACAATTGCAGATGGTGCTGCAGAGCCTGTAGCCCCTACACAACGGGGAGACTGGAGCTGGAAGCGGCAGCTCCTCCAGCTGCGGTGCGGTCGCATCCTCCCCTTGTCCCGTGCCAATAAAATGCCATTTCCTTGCGGCAGTGTTAGTGAGCGCTGCCCTCACACCCATTGCTGCACAGCTGCCGGCACTCGGGAACCTGCTGGTAAAATGAGCTGCTGTTTTTGCAGGGCATTGGTTACCTGTAATGCTCAGTTCCGCTCTGTGATGAAAACGGTGATCAGATCATCCTGCATTCATGCCCCTTCTTATAGCACTGCCTTAATGCTGTATATTAAAGTTTTCAGACCTCTCATGTTAGCAATGCAATCAGGTTCTGGATGGTATTTTTTGGTTTTGGTTTGTGAGTACTTTTATAACTGGGGGGGATGCAACAGGTAGCGGTGTTCAACCTCCTCTAAAAAGACACTTTTGTCCCCTGCGGTGAGGCATTGGACTCATCTAAGTCATCAACCCTCCTTTGGTCAGCCTGGTGGCATCCCTATAGAGCCCCTGAATAACAAGTGCCACTGAATAATGTAGGTTTTAGTGCTGTGTTGTGGAGCTTCGTGATGGGCTCCAGCTTGAGCTACCAGCCTCTCCAACGGTGTCCTCTTTCTGCGCCACTCCTAATCCCAAATAAATTTATCTAAAAGATGTGGGTATTATGTGCATTACTACTAATGCTGGTTTTGCTTCCTGCCTTCCGTTGCAGATGAAGCTGCCAGCGTGATTCAGTTTGGAAAATCGGCCAAGCGCTCGCCGGAGTCGACCCAAATTGGGCAGTACGGGAACGGCCTGAAATCGTAGGTACAACAGAGCCAGCCCCGAGATTCCCGAGGGCTGAGCAGGGCTGGGAGGTGGCAGTTTTGCTTGGAGCTGTGTTTACTTACACCCCAGAATAGCGCGTGCAGATAATGTCAAAATTACATGTAAAGAGCTGCGAGCCTGTTAAGGGCTGTGGATACTGTGGTTTGATAGATATAACTGTGAGCATCATCTTGATTTCTTCAGTGGTAGGAAAGTCTGTCCAAAGCCAGTGGCAGTATTTTAAGTATTTTTTTTTGTAGTCCTATAGTGAAAGGCTCTTATTCCATCTCACTGTAGTTGTCTTTTTTTAGATTAAAAAAAATTATTTTGACTTTTCTCATGGTTTGACCCATTATACTTCTGTTTTTTCTTCTATAAGTAGTGTTAAATGTTTTAGGGAATGAATTTACAGAGCTCTTGATCTGTTAAAATGTCTGGATTTAGGTGCCTTTTTGAAAGGAACAAGTTGTTTAGGGCAAATGATACTGTGTCTCATTTGGTTTTAACATTTCTTCACTGAACATAATGGCAGAAAACCATGGATACTTCCCTGTTCATAGTGTAACTCCCGGAAACCAACCCCAAAACACCTTCTAACTAACATGTCTCAGTGTAACATAACCTGAAATTGTTTCTAGGGGCTCCATGCGGATTGGGAAGGATTTTATCCTGTTCACGAAGAAGGACAACACTCTGACCTGCCTCTTTCTGTCCCGGACGTTCCACGAGGAGGAAGGCATTGATGAGGTTGGCACGTCCTTTGGGGTGACAGGAGGCACTGAAAGCTCCTTCATCTGAACTTCTCTGAGAAGAATGTGCCAACACTGATTTCTTCTGTGGTCCTATATATAGAATTTTCTCTTGGTGATGCGCTTGTAGGTGTACACAGAGTCCTGAGAGATTTTTGCCTTTTGATTTTTGAGGTCTTTCTCATCCTGATTTCAGGCTGTGTCAAGGCTCCTTGCATTCTCCTTCTCCCACCAAGTTTGGTTTCAAGACATTTTGAAACTTATGTTTCAATTTGAATTCGGCTAGAGAACCAAAGGTGGTGTTTGAAGTCACTGTGTATAGGTCAGGAGTTCCCTACATGCTCTTCTTTCACATTTTTACCAACATTGTGTATATCCAAACTCTTAACATGAAACGTGAAAGTGTTCTTGTGCTTAAGTATGAGAATTCTGCAGGCAGAGTGGGTACTAAAAATTTTGAATTTATGTTGTGCTAGTGTCTAACATTAGCTTGAGGTTAAAGACAATCACCAAGATGCCACAGTTTATCTAAGACTAGATGTGGTAGGAGGGCAGCCGGGAGGTCAGAAAAGAAAAATCCTTGAGTATTTTAGACAGGCAAAACACTGAAAAGATAGGAAAGATACGTGCAATGCTGGGGGTCCATCAGAAAGAATGTGCTCACTTAGGCCTGATCCACAGAGGCATTTGACTAATTCTCCCGTTTCAACCCGATGTGCAGGTCATCGTTCCCTTGCCCACCTGGAACGCGCGGAACCGAGAGCCTGTGACTGACAACATGGAGAAATTCGCTATCGAGACGGAGCTGATTTACAAATATTCCCCCTTCAAGTCGGAGCAGGAAGTGATGGAGCAGTTTAAGAAGATCCGTGGTGAAAAAGGTAATGTGTATGTGGGGTTTTTCATGGGCAAGGAATTAATCCGTTGGATGGGGCTCACCTGAGAAACCTTACTGCTTGCTCAGGCACCCTCGTGATCATCTTTAACCTCAAGCTAATGGATAATGGAGAGCCAGAGCTGGATGTGACTTCTGACCCCTGGGACATTCAGATGGCAGAAACCCCGCCAGAGGGAACGTAAGTGTAGCTACTCCTGCCGCTGTTGGCATCAAATGGCATTTAGGGTTTGCTGGGTGCATCATATTTGCTTATGTTTTTTTAGAAGCTTTTTTTTCTGAGTGTGAGTTGGAGAATTTAGGAGTGGGTTTGGTGGATTTTTTTTTTCCTCCTTTGAATTCATAGTTACAAACAGCTCATGGACTTTCGGTTGTGCTCTTGGTGGGAATAATTTCTGCATTGACTTGTCTCAGCCCAGTCAAAGCAGCCAACAAAGTACTCTCTTTTTTAGCTTTTTTTTAGCTATTGTAAAACGGGGGAGCCCTAAGCTACAGAACTGATTTTCTAGACTCATCGAAGCTTCTGTCGTTTGGGGGTATGTGGGTAGCTCCTTGACTCCCTTTAGGAGGAGGGAGAAGGACGTGCCCGGAGGGGAGCCAGAGGAGCAGAGGACTCTGTTCCGGCAGAGCCGACTGTTTGCTTAGCTCATCGGGGAGGAATTCTGGTCTGAGCCTTCTGGAAGCTCTGTTCACTTGCAGCCTGGAAAGAAAAGGAAAAACTAGGCTAAAGCAACCAAATGATTGATTAAGTCCCAGAGCTCTGTTTGGCCTATTTTTTGTGTTTTTTTTTTTTTTTTTTTTTTTGGTAAGATTACGGGCTCTTTCCTTATACTGCTCCCTTCCTACAGAAGTGCAGATTTGGACACCAGGGAGCTGGTTATTCCCGAATGTAATGACTTGATGTTATTGAGTACAAAGGTGCAGCAAACTCCTGGGGGACACGTGGGGATCAAATGTGCTTCTCAGTTGAAGACACACTGGTTTTTGTCATCACTGGTAACCAGACTGAGCTCGTGTCCCTGACCTGCTGATACTGTGATTAATGTGGGCAGTTCTGGAGTCCACTCTGACCTCCGGTGACTCGGGATGCTGGCGCTGATTTAGTGCTTGGTGGTCCAGATTACAGCTTGAACACGCTCTTTGGCAAGATGTGCTTTTATTATCCAGCTGTAACCACAGATCTTGTTTAAGCTGCAGTAATATGTGCATGGAAATCTTTTGTCACTGTGTTTAAAATATAGCTTTAAAAATCCCCGTGGAAGATTACAAGTGAAGAAATGAAAGAAAAGCCACACTTATTCTACCCACATGCTGATGAAAATCACTTCCACATAGCTCTCTTGCTCATAGTTGTAACTTTGGTAAATCTGAAGTAGCTGCTTGCTTATTTTCAGATTTCCAATGTTTTTAAAGGGAGACTCATACTAAAATCTCAGACAGTAACGTGTGAAGTTGAGCAAAGTGAATCCTGTTGTAGATGTCTAAGTGCAGGGACGGCACTGATCAGCATGAGGGGTTTGGGGCAGGGAAGCATTTTTGCTGATCCGATGGGATCTGGGGTTCTGGTGGGTCTTGTGAGGGGAGAAGCTCATTCATTTCATTTGGAGAGAGGATTTTAGCAGGGCTCCTTTTAATTGGAGAGGAGCAAAGGGAAAAAAGTTGAAGTAAAGGAGAAAAGGAATCCACACCGCGGGGCACAAGGATGACGTCTCGAGGGAGAGGTGACTCAAGGGATGAGCCGATGTCGTCACTCCTGGGCTGGCTGGGAAAGTAGGTCTGCTGCTAATCCCCAAAGGAATTGCTGCGCAAACGGCCTGGTTTCTGGGGTTGCTTTCTTGCAGGAAGCCCGAGCGCCGCTCGTTCCGCGCCTACGCTGCCGTGCTCTACATCGACCCCAGGATGCGCATCTTCATCAACGGGCACAAGGTGCAGACCAAGAGGCTTTCGTGCTGCCTCTACAAGCCCAGGTGAGTGTGTGGACCTGGGCGCTGCCCACGTACACCAGACCCTGAGTGTTTCCATGTAAAAAAGTGTTGGTGTTTTGCTCTCCAGGTCACACTATCCCATGTAACCCCCTGTTAAAGCTACAGAAAGAGAGTGGGAGAAAAGGGTGGGATGTGAACATTATGGGAAAGGGGGTAGCTAGAGGAAAATCTAATGCTTTTGAAAAATCACACCAGTAACCTGTGGAATTTGGCTCCCTTTGAAAGCAAACACAGAAGTGAAGGTACTGACTGCTCAAAATCAAGCTTTTGGGGCTGTACTGAACGGTGTGGATCTCATATCAGCCTGCAGGGTACTTGTTGCCGACTGCAGTCACGTATCAAACCACCAGTTCTCCTTTGAGCTTGGCCAATTTTCAGCTTACTTAGTGGTCTACCAAATTCATATTTCTCCAGCTTCTTAAATGAGAATGTGGAAAAACAGTATCAGAGCCTTACAAGGCAGGGGGATCACATCTCAGCTCCCCTCATGTTGCCCTGGCCAGTCGTTTTGTTGTAGAGGGCGGTTACACTGGTCCAGCATGACTTGCTTCTGATAAATCCTCATTCCCTGGGTAGGAAATCTCTTGTGCTCTTGAGTTTCTGCCTGCTTTATTCTATGCCACAGTCCAAAAAAGGACCAGGGAGGGAGAGTGAAGTAGGAGGACAGAGGCTTTTACCTCATCAGAGACTGGCTCCTGAGATCTGAAGACGGGACTTCCTCACTGCCTGGTTGTTGCTTGTGTCATCACGATTGTATAACCCATCCTGGGTCCCACCAGAGGTTCATCTGTCCCAGTATCTCTAGGAGTGGTCAGTAGTAATGTCTGGAAAGGACCCTAGGCTTTGGTTCTGTTCTACACCTTAGAACTGTTCCCTCTTGGACAGAGACAGTCGTCTTAGACACTTTAGACAGCAGGTGTTCAGGGTCCCTGTCATCGCTTCTGGATCTGCTTTTCCTTGTTTCTGGAGAGCAGCACCTTCCTGGTGGACAGCTGCCATGTCAGGACAGTCAAGGACAGCTGTGAGCACATTAGAGCACCTGAACCTCCTGCTCCTGTGGCTCAGGAGCAGAGACTGTGACCAGGGCTGAGGACATCACTGCAGGGCTCTGGTGGGGCAGCCATAACCTGCTGGGTTCTGGACAGCGTGCCAGAGTTTCCTTCTGATCTCCTGCTCCTCATGCAACATGTGGATACTGGAAGACACATGGTTGTTGGGATGAGCTGCTGGCATCAACAAGGCCAAGTGCACGGTCCTGCACCTGGGGAGAAATAACCCCAGACACCAGTACAGGCTGGGGACCGACCTG
>JAWLRI010000709.1:3528671-3550342 GCA_034781795.1 Crypturellus tataupa | reverse complement strand
GCGTGTGCAGGGGGTTGGACTAGATGACCTCTAGAGGTCCCTTCCAACCTTAGGCATTCTGTGATTCTATGATCTTCCCTGTTGGTTCTGAGAACCAGCATGGCCCTTCTGGTAGGTGCAGCCCTGGTGCCACAGACTTGTCAGGCTCAATCTTTCTCCTGCAGACACATGGGCCAGCAGTTCTTCTGCCATGGTTGTTCCTTTCCTGAGGACCTGTTTCAGGGGAAATGACAGATCCGTCCATTCTGTGGACAAAGTTACTATTTCTTTGCAACTATTCATGATCTCTTGGGTGTTTTTCTGAGCCTCATGAGAAAGGCTGCCTGTGCCTGGATCATCACCTTAGAGTTGAAGCTAGAGCTCGTGCATTTCCACATCCATCTGCTTACTGGATTTTGCATGTTCTGCCATTTAATAGAATTAATACAGATATCCTCAACTGACATAAGGACTCTGATTAATATAATATATAATTGTTTTTTGGAGAGGGGATTCTCTGAACCTGACGTTAGCAGCTTGATGCCATTCTGGAACCTTTAAGCCCTGCTGTTGGGGGCAAGCTGCTCTTGTGCTAAGTTGTTCTTGTCTTGTGCCCTGCCTCCTTCCTCAGAGCTGCTTTTGCAGTTTGAAGGATTTTTCACCTCTCTCCTCCCCCCGGGACTGCGTGAGCTTTAGCAGGGCAGCTGAGTGTAGTCAGGCTATTTTGCACGTCAGCCTTGATGCTATTTTCAGATAACTGAATGATCAGAGACCTTAGCGGGCGTCCAGTGCTGCCGTTGCTGCAGTTCTCTGCTCTTTTGCTTCCCGTGGCCGTTGCTGGGATTTGCTGAGGCAAGTGCAAGAGCCTCTCTTGAGGGGGACGTGCTAGGGCAGTTGTAAAGAGTGTCTGCAGGATGGGGGATCTGTCACATTGTGCAGGAGTCTGGCCTATCAGAGAAGATAAACGAGATCCATCTTGTCCTGTTTACAGATTCATTTGCTAGAGCCGCTCTTCCAAACCACTTGAACATGAGCTTTCCTGGCTGCGCTGCCTTTGGCACTGGAAGAGACCATAAAACACTGATGTCTGGGTTGTTCCTTCTTGGCGTGGTCCGTCTCTGGAATCAGCTCTAGGGGCTGGTGGTCCCTCTGCTTCGTTTCCTGGGCTCTTGGGCACCCAGCTACCTCTGGTCCCTCTGCTACCAGCAGCTGGGCACAAAATACAGGAGCTGGTTGCACCTCTGCTCGGCAGGCAGCAGCTCAGACCCTTCGCTGCCTCGGAAGCTGGGCATGTTGAGGCCTTTCAGCTTCACCCTGTTTCTCCTGTTTGTGCTCGGGAAGGCTGAGTGTGAATGAGGTAATTTATTTGTGCCAACACGTTGAAAGCAGCTCTGGTTCTCAGGACGTGTTCTGTGTCTTGGCCCAGGTAGTATAAATCATCCTTAAGTGGGTTTGAAGAGATTGCACCACCGCAAGCCTAATTTTCCTTCTCCTAACATGTTCTTTGTGATAGTTCTTGGAAAAATTGGTGCATCTCTGCCTATCTTGCCAATAAGCAGGGCCTTATGAATAGCAGAAAATACGTTGCAGTTAACACAACTTTTATGTGCCAGACTGCACAAATTGTGCACTAGAGGCACGTGTAATCAAGTTGACTATTTATGCTGTGAATTTTCTGAATTTAAGGATAAAGATTTTCTGATAATGAGACTATTTGACATCTGTATCTACATTCGTATAAACGCACCCGTAGAAAAATACATAACTCCTTTTTCATCTATGCAGTGTGATGACTTATGGGTCTTTATGGATTATCTGCAATTTGGAGAGGTCTTGTCTCTTATTGACATCTAAACACCATCTCTGCTATGTCGGTGAGGTGGCCAGTTAAGCCTTAAGTCCTTATATGCTTCCCCGTTGCTGTAGAAACATTTCCAGTGACAATCACTTTGACTGTGAGCTGGAGAGTTTTTCTTTTTTCTATAAAGCTTTTTGGGGGGATGGAATTTAGGATCTGCCTCTTCTGAGGCTTCCTCTCTCGCTCTGCGATACCTGCTGTTCGGTCGAGATGTGGATTCCATCCGACCTAGTGAGGTGGAAGCCTGTGCAGCTCCAGCGTGGTCTGCAGGGATGTAAGCAGATTGTCTGGCATAGGAAAACGTCCTGAGACTTCAGAACTAGAACTTGAAGGTCTGCTCAGACCTTTGCTAGATGTTATCCCACTTTGAAGCTTCTAATTGAGGTGGAACTCTTGAGAAATCAATTCTCTGCTCAGTTTTCTCTTGCGATCTGCTCTTCTTAGAGGTAAGCTGTAGGGTTGAGAAGTGCTGCCTGGAGCCGTGCGCTGTAGTACTGCACATTTGGACGGTCATTTGAGGGAGAAAGCATTACTGATCTCTAAGGGGAGGATTTTGAGAAGCTTTCCAAATACATTCACTCCACCTTGCCGCTTCTAAAGAATTTGGTCCTCTTAACCTTGGGATTTTCTACAGGAACATGGGATATGTTGCACCCAGGTCACCTTGGAAAGTGGAGGTGCTGTGGTGGCTGTTACTACTATAGCATCTCTGCCTTCAACTTTGGCTAAAAGCTCCCCAGTGCACCCAGTTACTCAAACCTTAGTTTCCCCATATTGAATCTTTGGAGAGGGGTAGAGTAGTATGTGGAGATGCTGTTCCCTAATGGGATGATCAAATCGTGCTGTGACCTGACTGCTGAGGTGTTGCTGATGGGTACGTTTTGCTCATTGCAGGATGTACAAATACACTTCGAACCGTTTCAAGACCCGTGCGGAGCAAGAGGTGAAGAAAGCAGAGCACATGGCCAGGATCGGTGAGTCCTTGGGGTGTGCCTGAATCCTGGTTTCACTGTAGAGAAAGAAGGATGGAGAAGGAGGCTACATTGCTGATAGGACCCCAAACTTCCTGCTTTTCTGATTGCTGTGAATGCTCAGGAAGTCTGTTTTTAATGTAATTCCAGATTAGCCAGTCTTAATGCACTGGGAGAACTTGCATCATTCCCTAAGACCACTTCCTCTGTGGAACAGATATCCAGGACAATTCCTGCAGGTTCTCCCCCTGCTATCTGTGGAGCTGCCTCCTTGTTAGCCCACAGTTCTGCCCTCAGCTTTTGTGTGTCATTAACAACTTCCTCCCCTTCTTTCTGTTCCTTCCCTGTTGAGGCTATTGCTCAAAACTAGATTTTTATTTCATCAGTTAGTACAGCAGTTGTTCTGCAGGCACAAGGACATCCAGCTTTTTCTTTGAGGCATGTGTTTTGTCTGTCCAATCTTCTCAAGTTCTGTAGCATTCAGGGGAAAAAATGACATTATTGGATATTTTAGCATATAGGTATTACACAGGCATGTAAAATACAACATGCTTATGTTCTATTTATTAAAATACTTCTTAAAATACAATATACTTATGTTGTATTTTAATGTTATTGTTAGACTTGCATAGATTTATGTTGTTAGATTTGCATAAATTCAACACACAAGGCAGGCTCTGCCATTCCTGATGGAGAAATCCCATAGGGTAGGAAGAGTCTTGAAGCTGTAAGGCCTGGTGATCTTTTTATTGATAATCTCCCCAGGTGGTGTGTGTTGTCAGGGCGGTCGCTGCCCCGCTGCTTTGCTTCCTCGGTCTGGGTGTCTCCAGCTGGAATCCGCTGGGAGACTCCGCAGGGAAGCGGCTCGAACCCTGTGGCTGCAGCCCTGCTGCCACCTTCCTGCAGCTGGGATGGAGGGCTGCTGCCTGGGCCCCTGTCCCTGGGAGCGTGTTTGAGTGACGGCTAAACGTGTGCCCAGATTGGTGCATGCCTCCTGTCAGGCTTTTTTCTTTTTTTTGATAGTCTGAAAGAGAAAAGAGAAAGAATTTCTCCAAGTGCCGAACTTGGAGATCGGAATGAGCGGTAGGTTTTCAGAGCACTAGGTCCTATTTTAGATGTAGCCCAAATTTGGCTTCCTTCAGGCAAAGTGAAGGGATTATCAAAAATAAAACTGCTTCTCAGCGTAGTCCCTTCATCGTCTGGGCAAGTAAACGGCCTCTTTGTGCTTTCTTCTCAAGTCAGAACTTGGTGTGAGATTTTCCTCTCCTCTTCTCTCTCTGTGCAGACCAGACAGGGCCACGTGTATCCTTATCATTGCCAGTCCCTCTCCATCTTCCTTACGGATGTCTCCCTAAACTTACTTTTGCAGAGTTCAGACCTGTTACTGTGCCAGTGTTGACTGCAAACTCTAATGAAATGTCCTCTCTTTGTCAGACTTTAACCTCCTTGTGTTACCTTTGTCACCTCTCCCTTGTAGATGTAAATCCAGCAAGGGTTCTGGGGAAATCTCTTGGCTCAAGTGAATGTCTTATAGTGCGGTGTCTTTTCTGTGTGATTAATACATTTTTTTTCCTTGTGTTTTAGCGGAGGAGAAGGCTCGAGAGGCAGAGAGTAAAGCCCGAGCGCTGGAACTGCGCCTGGGAGGGGATCTCGCCCGGGAATCCAGGGTGAGGCTCCTGCCTTTCCTGCACGGTGGATTTTAAGCACTGGGGAATGTTCCTGCCTGTGTTTTTGGGGCAGAGAGCTGTGCTGATCCCCTGGGATGTGTAGGTAAAGCAGATGCTCCTGCTGGAAGTTCATTCCAGCAGTGTTTAGGCTGAGGCAGCTCCGTGGGTTGTGACCCCAGGATATGCACAGGTTGGTGGTGTTTTTCCCTGGCTGAAAGCCTGCTGGCCTTGCGGTGCTCGCACACGGCAGAGTGGCTCTCATGGGAAGGCGGCTTTTTAACGGTGTTGGAGTTTTACTGTGAAGATACTTCAGTTTCTGCCATTTCCTGAGGAGGCAGCATGGGGAATGTGAAGTATTTGAATGGACATGAAATCGGATAATTTTGGTCATTTCCCTCTTACAGCCATTGCGCTTTGCTCCTGAGCTTTCCCAAGCTGTTGCAAGAGCTTTGGGGTGGCATTTTTTTTGGCTTATTTGCTTTTTATTTCCTTCTCTGTGGAGCCAGAGCTTGTGGTGATGCTACAGGCTCTTGAAAGGTGTTTGAGGCTTGGCTTGGATCTAGGCAGGAGGTAGAAGGTAGGAAGGATTTCAGGAAAAGCCGGATGGTTCAGCAAGTAACATTTGCTTAAAACCACTTTACTATTTAGTGAGGTGCAATGAGGAAAAAAAATACATTTGAATGTTTTGGCTCCATCACTGTTCCCAGTGGTTGCTGTTGAATAGGCATGTTCTTCCAGTTAACTGTGTAGCTGTGTAAATGATCTAGCAACAGGTGCTGCTTTAAATGTGAAGGATTGCTAATTATTGCCCTTCAGTTAGTGAATCCTTGACATTTAAAACGCTCCTGTGATCTTCCTGAAATGAGCAAAATGCAGAAATGAGTTAATCTCAGTTTTACTGTGCGATCCCTCTGCAGATGACCCTGCGCCAAGTGCAGAACGCTGCGATCGCCCTGCGCAGGGAGGCCGACGTCAAGAGGAGGATGAAGGAGGCGAAGCAGCGGTGAGCGGCGGCCCTTCGACCAGGGCGCTCCTGGGGTTTGCTCCTCTGGCTGCTTTTGCTGTTTCCCTCTTATTTGCTGAATGACGTCTTTGAGTTTTCCTCCTTTTCAGCTTTTCTTTGTAGCTTTTATAGAGGCAGAAATGATTTTCTAAAAAACTGTTAGATTCTGTTAGAGGCCATACCAAAAAATCAAGAGAAATAATTGTAATGAGTTAACTTTGCTATTCCTATGCTCTCAGGAATATTTCACTTTGTATGCATTTTTTCTGCAGACTTATTCTATGTATTTCATAGCTTGAAACTCAATCTCTTAAAGACTGAATCTGGGAAAAAATGGGATTTGCATGTCATTTTATATACATATCCCACAGTGTGTTTTGCATGCCGATTTTCATGCATGCCTGGGTCAGAGCTGTTCCAGACTTGTTGCTAGAGATGGGTCTAATGCCTCTGATGTTCAAGGGGAGGGGGAAAAAAGACCTGGAACTCAAAAGTGATAGAGATGTGACCTGGAGAATGTGGAAACTGAGACACCATTTTCTTCCATTTCCATAACTCATCTTTTAAATCTTAGTTTCTATTACTGCATGCAGTAACAGCTTGAGAATGATTTTCCACCTTTCTTTCAACGAGGAAACACTTTTTTTCTTCAAAAAGCTGAATGGTGAACAAAGAACTTTAAGTTAGAGGATAGCATTTGTGTGCCCTTTAGTGTCTATAACGGGAGTGAGAAAATGAAGTTAAGTTTGTTCAACAGGTCTTGCTACTTGATTCTAAGAATATGCAGGCCCCAAAATCCAAATAAGCTCCTGGTTGGGAAAAACCCTTCTAGTAGATATTCCAAAAGATTCTATTTAGCCAAGTGTCAAATATGGGATGAGAATAGATGTAGGCAACTAACAACAAAGGAAAAACCTTTTGTCCTAATCTAAATATATAGATATATTTCTATATATCAGCATATAGATATATACATAAATCTAAATAAATAGATATATATCATATACAATATTATATTCTTTTATAGAGAGAGATAAACTATGTATATATTCAGATTTAGATTCATTCATCTTTGGTTTCTTAAAGGGTTAGGCTATTTCATAATTTTCCACTTTATCTAGAAAACAAAAGAAATTCCTGAAAGACTTGCAGATACTGGTTCAAATTCAAGTTTTTGAGTTTCGGAGGATGCCCTAGGACAGTTCCCTACTGTTTCTCTGATATCATGTGTGGTACTGAAACAAATGCTGTCTCAGGCTCCCAAAGCCAGTTTACATTCAGATGATGACTGCAGCAGATGGAGCAGATGCTATAGATACTACTACATAATTATGGGCAACTGCCTGGGACTTGTATTTTAATTTTTAATTTTAATTCAATTAAATTTGGAAGATAATTTTATTTCCTGATTGCACATCTTTGCATGAAGTTTAAGGCCCTGCCTCCTTCACCAAAACTTAGAAAATTAGTAGGGATGTGAATGGTCGTGGTTTGGCCACAAGTTGTCCCCCTCAATCAGGTGAGACCCAAGTGATCTTTTCCAGCCCTGTTTCCCTACTGGCAGGGTTCAAAACACATTTTAGCAAACGTGTAGGTTTAAGGTTAGTGAAAGCTGCTGTTCCAGGTGTCTTCCCAGTAACTTGGTTATCATCCAAAGAATAATCTGTGAATTTACAGCCGCTTATGAAGTGACTGAATGGGCACTAGCTATGCTTTCTGCTAACAAAACAGGCATTTTGGGAAGTCTGTTATCAAAAAAAGAAAAATTGCAAACCAGCACCTCAGTTCTGTTCCCCTGAACACCTCTTGCAAAGCAGCACATCAGGCCAGCTGTGCTGAGTGTGTCTCCCACACACTGCTGTCCCCTGCCCAGACACGTCTCTGAACTTTGCTTTCATGCAAGGTAAATCTCAAGATATGGCAGTAAAGTCGGAGGGACATTGCTGCCTCCTGATTTGGGGCTTTCAGATCTTTGTGGTTTAGTTTGGGGGCCCTTATGGTTGTAGGAAGGAACTTCAGTTTTAAAGGAAGTTGTGGTGAGGGATTGCATATATATTTACACAAGAAAATAGTTTTATGAAAACACTTTAATTTCATGTTTATTATTTTGTTTCAGGGATTGATTTTGAGATACTTGAACAGGTCTTGAGAACAGGTCAGACTTGAGATCTGGAGACAGATCTCCATCAGATAACTGCAGATTATTATATAGGTTGTTGCAAATATGCATTTCAGTTTCTCTTACTATAATATTTGCAGTAAACAGTCAACAGATCATTTTAAAGAGTTTTAAATATCTTCAATTAATCATTTAAAGAGAGACCAAATTCCTAATTGGGATAAAACAGGTAAGTGTTGAGGACTTTAGGAAATAAGAAGTCAAAAGTAAGAAGTATGAGAAGAACAGTGGCATTGACTCTGACTTGTAATTATTACAAGTTTGGGGCTTGTGTTTGCTGCACCCTTCAAGCTAAAATGGAAGAATCTCAGTGTGAAAAATACTCAACAGGGATTTGAGAGAAGCTACAGAACATAATTTGAACATAGCCTGTAACAGAGCAGCAGTTCTGTTTATAAAATACTTTTATATATCACAGAGATTTAAGTCTGTTAAGGTTTTCTCTGTTGCTGAGATACGGTTCCAGAAAATCAAAGATGCAAGTTCAGAAACTCTCCTGTGCTCACAAGCAGAAGAGACCGACTTTGATTAGGTAGCTGTGGAATAGAGAAGGCAGGAGTCACGCAAATTGCAAGCCTGGTATTTTGGGAAGAAAAAAACGTCTGCTTTGCTTGTGTGTTGCAGTCCCCCAGCTTTTGGAGCTTGGTGCAATCAATTTACAAAACTTACAGTTCTGAGAACTTCTCCAGAATCTAAATATTGAGATGGGAGTTTTATATCCAAGTCCTAATTTCTGTGGGTTTTTTTTTTTTTTTTTGCAGTGTAGAGGCACCCATCTAGAACACACTAACCAAATTTATGCTTCACACTGGAGAGCATAAGTCTGTACCTAACAGTGTTCTTAGAAATCTCTAGTCAAATATATTTTTTGAAAAAATCCATTAATAAAATCCATTAATGAAACAGAAGGTGTATCCAGATCAACAGTTAGCTGAACAGATGGACTCTAGCCTGAACTGGTCTCTGTGTTGCATCTCTGAAACTCTGTTTTGATTTATTCCAGGGCACTGAAGGAACCTAAAGAGCTGAATTTTATCTTTGGTGTGAATATTGAGCAGCGCGAGTTGGATGGCATGTTCATTTATAACTGCAGTCGGCTCATAAAGATGTATGAGAAGGTGGGCCCCCAGCTGGAGGGTGGCATGTGAGTTTTTGGAGATTTTTTTTAGCAATTTTTAAGCCTGACATTTTCCCATATGTGACTTAGGCTGTGCAGTAACTTGTTCCTATAAGGAATTATCATCAATCTTGATGAGCTTGATGCTTCAGTCATTTTGTTGTCTTTTAGTGAAAAGGTTTAGAGTCTTAACAAAACATATTGACATATTAACAAAACATATTGAAATGTATTGTCCAATGTTTCTAATGTTCTGCAAAAAAAAAGAAAAAAGATTTCTGTCAAGGTGTTGCTCATACCTGCAGCAGTATGAAGCTGTTGTGCTCAGTAGTAGTATCTGGATCCGAACCCTCCGTCCGAGGGCTGACAAGTGAGCACAGGTACCTACTTGTTGTCAATAGCCCAAACTTATTTGTGATGGATCTAGGAAAGGACTTGGTTGACCTCACACTGGGCGTTTTTCTGGAATGCCAGCTCAAATCTGGGCGGTTTAGAAAGCCGATAACTGCTATATGGTGCTGCATGGATGTGGGACGTGTGGCTCCATCCAAGCTTGGCCGTGTTGGTAACTGTCCATCTGCTACCAGGGCCTGCGGCGGAGTGGTCGGCGTGGTGGATGTGCCCTATTTGGTGCTGGAGCCAACCCATAATAAACAAGACTTTGCTGATGCCAAGGAGTATCGGCACTTGCTGAAGGCCATGGGAGAGCATCTGGCTCAGTACTGGAAGGATGTTGCCATAGGTAGGGAAGTTGATTCATCCTCTTCACGGTTACTAGGGGCTGGAAGGGAAAACTTTGACAGCTGGAAGGGAATTATTAAGGGAGAGGGCAGCCAAGAGTGAAGGTGATTGTGTTTTTGTGGCTATGACTCCACAATGAATGGAGAATTGCTCGTTTGTTTTACAGCCCAGCGGGGTATCGTCAAGTTCTGGGATGAATTTGGTTATTTGTCAGCGAACTGGAACCAGCCTCCGTCTAGCGAACTGCGCTACAAGCGCCGCAGAGCCATGGAAATCCCTACCACGATCCAGTGTGGTGAGTGTGAGCAGGAGGCCGAGGAGGGAGGGTGACACTGAGGCTGCGTCTGGGGACACTGAAGGTAGGAAGCTTCTGAGATAACTTTTCTCAGAGGGCTTCTCTCCTGCTGTGAGTGCCCTTTGGCTGCACCTGGTGGTGCAGTTGGACATCTTGCCATGAGGTTCCTCTCCTCCACAGTTAGTTATTCGTGACGTTCTTTAGCTCTGCTGTTTCAAAACTGGAACTGACCAAAGCCACTCGTCTCTAAGTCAGAACAAGATCAGAAACTTCCATTTTGATGAACTAGGCTATTGAGCAACACTTTATATGAGCACAGAAGAGAATCATTCGGAGTAGCCTTTCACACGTCATGCGAGTTCTTGCCGCCCTCTAAATTGCTAACCTCTCTGGGAGAAGGGAGGTCTCACTTTGTATTTTGGTGAAGACCAAACTCCTGTGATCCAATATGCCCCACAGATGAGGGTGTAGCAAGGAATCAGAGGACTAGTCTTTTGGAAACGGTCAGTCTTTTATCAGGCTTTCCTATCTTGACCATTTCCTCAGCCCCTTCCAAGTTATTCCCATGTAAGAGGAACTTTCCTGTCACTCACTGAGTCTTCTGTTGACATCTGCCAGGGCCTGTAAAGTCTTTCCAGAGTCTGAATTGAGAATACTTGTATTTTCTAGACAAAACTTATTTTTAGAGAGGTGCTCTCCCAATTGTCACGTAATGCTCTGGAAGCCAAATCTGTGTGTTAACCTGGGTCATCTAAATCTGTTGTGGACAGATCTGACTCTTCTAATCCAGTAAAAGCCACAGCAGCCTGTGACTATATCTCCTTTTTTACCTTTTCTTTGTCACTCGCCCTGTTGTCATTTGTTATTCTTTGGAAATTAATGTTGTCCTTGAGTGCCAAGTAGACTTGATGAGTGCCATATAAAAATTGTGATTTTTATGGCTTAAGATGCATTTCTGACTTGCACAGATGTTTGTCTGAAGTGGCGGACGCTCCCGTTCCAGCTGAGTTCAGTGGAGAAGAATTATCCGGACAGCTGGGTGTGCTCCATGAACCCTGATCCTGAACAGGACAGGTAAGAGTGGGCTGATACAGGGATTTTCTGTAATGTTCCTTATCTGTGTTTTTTATCTCTTCTTTTTAGGATAGTTTAAGGGGGTGCTGACAACTTTACAGCTGTAGACTAAACTGTTCCCAGTGTGAGTGTTGGTAACATGCGTGTTGCCACATTGTATGAGCTGGCATACTCACCAGGATGGACAGAGTAAATTAAGTTCCTTTATGTTTGGGATTTTTTGTTTTGTTTTGTAAAGTCACTGGAAATACGGTTGCAGCCTTATTTTATCCACACAAACTATAATGTAGATAGTCTAGACAGTAACTGAAGAATAAGAACAGGCTGGGGGGTCATTGCTGCTGTTGATGCAACTCAGTAAACAAACTGGTCCTGCAGTAACTGCATCTGAGTTGCAAGGAGCCCAACAGAGACAACTTGTACAGCTGAGGGAACAGCACATCAGTTTGTATACCAAAGGCAGATTTCACAATTATAACACTTATCTTTTATTTAGATTGTTATAAAAATGTATTTTTTTCAAATTAAAAATTTATATAAGATATGTACATTTCAATAAAATGTATAAATAGGTAAAATGTAGGTAGAATCTGTTGATTTCCCTGAGGACCGTGATTGCTCTAGGCTGCTCCCCTCTTCCTGTGCAAAAAGACACAGGCAGAATTTCGTTCATGTCTTAACTGAATAAAGAAGCAAGTGGATCGGGCTGTCATTGAGGTGCCTTGGCTCAGTGCTTTAAAGCCAAAGAGAAAGTTATTAGATGGTAACTAGACTCATTGGAATCAAAGTATTAATGTCCATGGACAGGAAGACTAGTCTTAATTAGGATGTGTTAATGGTGATGTTTGGAGAGGATATTCTGCATTCATGTGTTCTTCACTGAACTGTGGAGTTGAACCTGATGCTCGCATGGTGTTTGCACACTTGGTATCATAACCAAGCTCTCCTTTTGGAAAGAGAGTAGGCAAGGATAAGACTCCCAGAGAGGTGATCTAAATTTCTGGTGATTCCTGCCGCTTTGAAAGGGGGATCTTATGATTATCCCTTTAGGAGAATCCCGAGCTCAAGAGTATTTTTGCACTGAGCAGGCTGTCATGCACTTCCTAATGGCAAGGAGGGTACTGATGTCCTCCACGTGAGGTAGAAGAGTTTTCCTTGCAGGAAGGTTGTCCCTTTCTGCGGTCCCTCTGTTTCTGCGTTTCCCTCAGAGCTGATGAACTAACCCTGCTCCCCCTTAGCTCCCCCTTTTTCTGACTGGCAGTATAATTTGTGTGTTGTCAGTCTGGGCTTGTTTCATTTTAGAGCTCGTCACGCTCCTGGGTTGTCTTCCAGGTCGGGTCTTGGTGCAGAGGAGCCCAAGGGGCTTTTCCCCATGCGGTGGCTGTTGATCCATGCTCCTGGCAGCGCCTCTCGCCACTGCCAGAGGCCGGGTGGCAGCCGGGTGCAGAGCTGCCCTTTGGGGAGCTGTCCTGGCGCTGTGTGGCACTGCCACAGGGCTGGGGCAGGTTTCAGGACAGCAATCTTGCTGATGTGCAACTTGGGCAAAACAGGGGACCTGCTTAACCTCAATGATCTTGAGTCATGCCAGGCCTATGCTGTTAAAGGACACTCCTCTTAATATTAGACGTAAAGTCCATAATTCCATTTATCTCCTACCTGCCTCTTTCCTTCTCTCTCAAGGTCTCTTCCAGGTAGGATTCTGATAGGACCTGAGCTCGTAGGATGATTATTATTTTGTATGCCATAAACCAAACCCGGGGGGAGCAGCAAATACCCCCTGTAGATATTTTGCAACAGAAAATATTGTGGCCTTAGAAGGGAGAGTGCAACATGCCTTAATTGCAAGCTACTAGTAATAAGCTTTTCTTTGTAAATAAAATGAAAATTGACACAAACAGGATAGTGTGTGAGAAACTTTCCAGATTTCTCCATCTTTGCTGAGGTTGTCTTGTATTCCTCTGGTGCCAGATGTGAAGCTGCAGAGCAGAAGCAGAAAGTGCCCCTGGGAAGCCTGAAGAAAGACTTGAAGTCAACAGAAGAAAAGCAGAAGCAACTGTCAGAGAAAATCCGCCAGCAGCAAGAGAAGCTGGAAGCTCTGCAGGTAAATCAGGAGGTTTCCAGCAAAGTGGAGCTTTGAGGGACCTCCTAATGCAAAGGGATGATGCTGAGTAACAATTCTCAGCCTCTAATACCACGTGTGCTGTGTGGTGTAATGGGTGGGGTGGTTTTATGAGAAGGAAGGAAGCATCTCAGCTTGCACGTCATGTTTGGGAGAGGTGTTGACTGCTGATGCCCTGGTGAAAGGATGTGTCCGGCAGCATGGCAGAAGTCTTGATTTTAAACTGGAAATCTGTTTAAGAGCTTGGGTTCAAGCAAGTGCTGACAGCTTTTAAAGATGACCTTTCTGATTGTCTTCTAGAAAACCACTCCAATTCGATCTCAAGCTGACTTAAAGAAACTGCCTCTGGAGGTGACTACACGGCCTACAAGAGAGGTAAGTGCTAGAGCTGTGGTACCACTGCAGTTTTTTCACTCTCCTGTAATGCAGAACTGAGCCAGACTTCCATTTTTCCCTCTCCTGTGTCCACATTTCTTCCAGACCGCTCAGCCACTGACCAGACCACAGCGCCCACGCTCTCCTCCTTTACCTGATGTAATTAAAAACGCCCCCAGCAGACCGCCCTCATCCAAGCCTCTTCCAAAGTCCTCCGGTCAGCAGAGAAAGAGCTCTCCAGCTCAGCCAAGCACTAGCAGTCCCAAAGGGGCCAACGTGCCCTCCAGGGAGGAGGCCGGTACTTCCAGGACACCCCCGCACGCTGGCAAGTCCAACAGCACTTTAAGAACTCATGCCAAACCAGCCGCAGCAGCAAAGTCCCCCTCTGCCGTCCCGCAGAGCCCCAAGAGCCCGCGTGAGACATCGAGTCCCAAAACCGCAAAAGTGCCAGGGAAGAAATCAGCTGCTGTCAGATCTACTCAGGTGAGAGTCTGGAATGAAAACTGTCATCTCGTGTCTTGCTGTTCTGCCTGGCCTGTCTTGCCCTGTTTGCATGGGGTCTCCACTGTATTCCTTGAGCAGGAAAGTCCTCATGAAAACTTGCTTCATCCCATCCCTGTGAGACCCAGCTGGTTCTCCAAACACAAATATGATGGGGGATGGCAGGAATGGATATTTATATTGTCTCATAGCATGTACCAAAACCTTTAAAAACTGACCTAAGCTCTTGGCCGAGGATAACTGATGCTGAGTACTCTTTTATTTGACCAAAGGAAACTGTGGGCTGTTGGCATACTTGAACTGCAACCACCACTTGCTTGTTTCCAGCAGGCCTCCACCACCCGGAAAAGGATTTTAAGTGCCGAAGAAGATGAGTCTGAGGACGATGTAGAGCAGAAGAAGACTAAACGAGGCAAATTTGTGGTATTGAAAGAAGAGAAGAAGGAATCAAGTGAAGTGGTGGTGGAGGTGAGGACTGCAGGGTTTCCCCAGCAGAAGGAATTTGACAACATTCATGATCTTACTGGGGAAAAACCTAATCTGAGTGCTCTCTGCTTGCAGCTCACGGACAGTGCAGGAGAAGAGGAGCTGGCAGAGCTGAAGAAGGCTCAGAAAGGTGGGAAATGACCCTGGATACCCCTCCAGTACCTAGGATGATGGAAAGGATGGGTGTTGCGGAACTCAGTCACCAGCTAAACATGTGATTTCACTAATAACCTTTAAATTGAGGTTTAATGTAAAGTTAGGTCCCAGATCCCCTGATACTGCTCTAGTTTGTACAAAACAAAATTGTTCGGCTCAACCACCTTGACATAACAGGAGGCCATCACAAGAGGCCCTCATCTGTAATGAGGGCTGCATTGCATTACTTAGGATGGTAGTTGGCTGCGTGGAGTAGGGTCGTGCTTAGGGTTATGCTCACCCTTTCCAAGGGGAGTGTGGAGCTTCCTTAGCAGGGAAATGCTGAGGGCTGTGTTTAGATGTGCTCCACTGCTGAGAAAGAGGGTTGGGACACCCCTAGGAAAGATCACAGCTAGGGTGGTGTTGCATCTTCTGCTAGAGCAGCTCCTTTAGCTCCTGCAGCTTATTCCAGGAACGTTGCTGGAAAGTGATCCACAAGGAGTGCCTGGAATACTGTCCTAGAGGCCACTACAAGCCTGAAAAATGCATGTCAGCCTGGGCTGCAGTACATCCCATCCCGTGTCTGAAAATGGCATGTTGTCTCCTAGCTCATTAGCGCCCTATTGGAGAGAAAGTGGGAATTTAATTTCATGACAGCAGAGCTTTTATGGTTCATAACGTCACATGTAGGATTTGTTGTGAGTTCAGGTCTGCCCTCAGCTGAGGGTGTCTCTTCTCTAACGATGATGCCGAATGTGCTCTCAGAACCCAAACGTTTGCCAACGCTTGTACCGTGTCCCTCCCTTCAGATAAAGGGCTGCACGTGGAGGTGCGTGTGAACGGGGAGTGGTTCACGGGCCGCGTGACAGCCGTGGAGCTGGGCCAGAACGTGGTGCGCTGGAAGGTGAAGTTTGATTATGTTCCTACAGACACCACACCGAGAGACCGCTGGTAACTATCCTTCCCTGCTGGCTTTGGGGGACTTGTTTTGCTTCCAGGTGGAAGATCCTGTTTTACTTCCCTAGATACCGAAGACCAGTCTGTTGCTGTCCTCTTAGAGAGCCACATCCTCAGGACCATCCTGCTGCTCTGCAGCCAGTGGATCCTCCAGGCTCAAGATGGTCTCCCCTCACCTTGACAGTTCCTGTGGAGGGAAACACTGTGTAATCTAGAGGTTTCTTTAGGGTGATGGCTTGGTAAAGGTTCTGATGGAGCTATGGACAGCATTTTAGCAAAGGGTATGTGACTTCCCTTGGATTTTTTTTTCCCCCAGGGTGGAGAAGGGCAGTGAGGATGTGAGGTTGATGAAGCCTCCCTCTCCAGAGTACCAGACTCCAGACACGCAGCAGGAAGAGGAGGTTATTGCAGCTGAACCTTCTACCTCAGACTGTGCCAGAATTGAGCCAGACACCACTGGGCCCAGCAGCAGCCAAGAAACAGTCGACTTATTAGTACAAATCCTTCGGTGGGTTCAGGGTGCATCATCTGAGCTGCTGCTGTCTGACTTGCTCTTCAAACAGATCTTTTAAACTCAGATTCTGGCTTTTTCTCTCCTGTGCAGGAACTGTTTGCGGTACTTCTTACCTCCAAATTTTCCCATCTCCAAGAAGGAGCTGAGTTCCATGAGCTCAGAGGAGCTGATGGCATTTCCCTTGGTGAGTCCAGGACACCTGTAAAAAGGAGGTTTTTGTCCCCCCACATGCATGCACACAATCCATTCTTACTGCAAATGTGCACCCCGTGGGTGCAAGGCTGCACTTTCTCTAAGGATTATTAGAGTCCTTGGCAGAGCAGTGTAGCTGAGAAAACATGAGGAGAGGTGTGAATGTGCCCTCCTCCTTCCAAAAGAGACTGTGATGCTCAGAGGTGTTTGAAGCTTGCAGCTATGTGAGGAAGCTCTTGCCTGCTGCTATCCTGATTTCGTGTCCATTACTGTTAAGATTTTAAAGGGAAGAATCTGGATTAGAGACTTTTGGAAGTGGGATGTAGGTGCATCTTAATTTTGCCTGCAATCTTATAAATGCAGCTTAGAGACCATCTCAAAAATAGGGGAAGTAAGAGAGGATCCAACCCCACTTCATTTCCAGATGATCAAGCTGACAAGATGAAGGCAAAATGCAGGGAGGCCTAAGTGCCTGTCTATGGTTCAGTGTGTTTGGTAGTCACCAAAGTTCTTCCTCCCTCCCCTCTATATATTGCAGGGTGTTTTCCTCTGTGGGCTTGGTTAGTCCACATAGCATGCTGCTTTCACACAATATGTTGCTCTGTCTTGCAGATTTTAATGTGCATTTAGTGGATGTTCTCACCTCGCAGCAAGCTGTGCTGGGGTGCTGGGTGCTGAGGGAGTCAGCTGGGTGCTGAAGCTGTGCTGCTCTTTCAATGGCATAACCATGCTTTGACACTATTAGAAATATGCTACATCCTTAATCTAAATGTAATCATTTTTGTTGCAGCTCTACTCTTTCAGGAATTGGAAAAGCTATGGTTTTTTTTTTTTTTTTTTTTTTTTTTTTTTTTTTATTTTTTTTTTTTTTTTGTTTTACATTTCTGATTTGCTTACTGTAAAATGTGAAGTGCTGACTAGCCAGAGAGCAGTGCTGGGCCTGTGTAGTTCATTCCCAGTATGCAATAGCTGGACTCGTTGAGAAGGTGCATGTGCTGGGGGTTCCCTCACTCCGGACGCTTTTTTTACTAATGTATTTTCTCTTTTTTGCCTTCCATAGAAGGAATATTTCAAGCAATATGAAGTAGGTCTGCAGAACCTGTGCAATTCCTATCAGACACGTGCCGATGCCCGAGCCAAAGCCTGTGAAGAAAATCTCCGTAACTCAGAGAAAAAGCTGAAGGAAACGGAAGAGAAGCTGCAGAAACTGAGGACTAACATTGTGGCCCTGTTGCAGAAAGTGCAGGAGGTGCGTGAGAGCGGGGTGCCAAACCAGAGCAGCCCCAACACGAGCATCCGTCCCCGAGCCCGATCCGGAGACCTGCGATGTCTCAGTCCTGTCTGCGCTTCAGCTTGTTCTCAGTTCAGTTTAACTTGGGCACAGACCATCAGAAGTGCTGCTGTGTTTGCCTACACTTTGGGATCTAGGTCTATTCCTCACGAGTATTCATATTCATAGCTGATCTTTTTCATGCCGTATGCTTTAAATGTGCTATTTGTATTTTTTGCTTTAGCCAGTGAAACACAAGCGTGTAGAAGAAATTTCCTGGGCATTTCCTAGGCAGTTTTCTGCAGGTGGTATTGAAGTGCTCCAGAGGGAATTTCTGCCACACTACTTTAAATTAAGACCACCCAAAGGAAAAGTTAAAGTTAAGATGGAAGCAGTTGTTCACTATTGGGATAACGTGTGTTATAGCTCAAAAAAATACTGCCTTGGCCCTGCTTAGCACTTGATTTATTACTTGATTGTACTGCTTGAGCATCGAATGAGAGTGTGGCTTGCAGGCCACGTTATGTCCCTCAGCCAAGCTCTGAAAAGGGAGGGAAGCCACTGTCACAGCAGACACATATAGAGCTAAAACGTCGCTCCTAGCGAGCGCTGGCAGTCAGCACCTAAAGGCTGATCATGACTGATGCTGCGGAGGGCGTTTGGTTGCTGTTTGGGAAGGATTTCCATTTTTTTTTCCCCATGCTTATATTGTCCTTCAAGATTCACTTCTTTTATTGGCATTTCTTGTGCTTTTGGTTACAGGACATCGATATTAATACAGATGATGAACTGGATGCGTATATCGAGGACCTCATCACCAAAGGAGACTGAGCAGCCCGTCACAGACCCTGGAGAAAGGCAGAGCTGGTTGCTGCGAGCAGAGATGCGGATTCCTGCAGCGGAAGGACTGTGGCACCCAAGGAGAGCAGAGGGGTCTGGGCTGTCATTACATTGTGTTGGTGTATGGTCACGAGACTTGTTCTCGTGACTATACCGGACAAAGACATCCGTGCTGTTCACAGGAACGTTTTTAACATTGTAGTTCAAATCTCTTCCCGCTGTTTATAAATATTTATTTTTAAAAGAAATGGGAACTGTGCCTGGTATAACAGGAGGGTTGCTGAGGGTTTTAGTGAGGTGAAAGTGCCAGTAGACTTTTTGTATCTAGAATATATTGATCTGCTGACCCCAGAAAAGGAGAAAATCCTGCCTTGTGGATCATCTCAAGGAAGAATCTGATGACGTCAAATTACTGAGGCTTTGAGTTGGGGAACAGGAGGACAGGACGTAGATTTTTGAGATACCAACGTGGGCTGGAGAAAGCAAGGTCAGGTTTTGAGCTACGCAGATGAGATCAAAACTTTTTCTGCGTGAACATGAGGAGATGGGATGAAATCGCGAGGGGTTTGACAAATCTAGGGATAAATAGTGCAGTTCCTGAACATCAGGCTTCTGCAAGCAGGTGGAGTGATTCAGAATTATCATCATCTGAGGACAAGGGTCACTTTTGAAGAGTCTGTCCTGCCTGCTAGGCTGGTGAGTTGTGACCATCAGAGGGAGAAAGGGCTGGAGTTCAAGTTCTTTTCTAGCAGTCGCCCTACTGCACACTTCTGCTGCTGTTTCTCTGCGAGGAGAGAAGAAGCCCTTGACCAGCGGGAAATAAAGTGACTGTCTGTTGTGATGTCACTCCGTCAGGTTTGCGCTGCTTTGCTCAGCTTGCTCTTCCCAGGTGGTTTGGGTTGGAGCACACGGATTTGGACCCTGCATCACAGAGTCGTATCTGACACTGCGCCAGCAGCGTGGAGCTTCCTTCGTGCCCTCCTTCCTTTTGGAAGCTCCTCGCAGACCACTTGAAGCAAAGATAAGTCGGTTCTAATGCATCGCGGGGCTCTTCTCGGTAACGCTCTCTGCCTGGGCATAACATCTGTGAACTGGCTGCTCGGACAACCCAAACCCTGCAGGCCTGAGGAAAGGCCGTGCGACAGGACGTGCCCACCCTTAGGAACATAAAGTGGACCGCGGGGTTACTAGACAGTGGAATATGTAAGCGTGTTCTTCTGCAGATACTCCCCAATTAAACATATATTGCATAGAACACCCACACTCGAAAGGTTTATTAAAGTACTGAAGAAACCAACCTCGGGAAAAGAAGATGTTTTTTATCTGTGTGCCAGGTCCTTGCAACAGCACAGAATTTCAGAGTTTCATTTAGGACACGGGCCTTAATATCCTATCAAGGTAAGAAGTCCCCTTCCTACCTCCTTCCTGCCCCTGGTGCGCTTTTACTGGACGAAGCAGCAGTGTTGCTCATACGTCGGTGCGTTTCATTACCAGCCTCACCGGGTGCCACCAGCCTTGTCCCCCGAAGTGTCTGCAGACGGTGGTTGCGCACGGATGCTCCAGGGAACAGGACTGCTCGCGAGGATGCAATGATGGCTCAAGCTGAGGGGGAGTCTTTGCGCTTTCCAGGTGACCAGCAGAAGTTTGCAAGGACCAGATTTAACTAAAACGCAGCTCAAAGGTGACACAACTCCGGGCGTGCACAATCCAGGGAAAACCGCCCTTCTGGCAGATTTCCTGAGCTTCCCAAAAGCATTTGTTCTTACTCCTCCTCCTAGAGAGGTGTTAGAAGTTTGTTCCCTGGAAACTTCCACTTTCCAGGCGTAACTTCAGTATTGGACTTAATTGGACTTTAATCAAATATTTTTAACTGACTTGCATTTCTCCCCTGGAATTACATTTCGGTTGTGCTGGTGAAAGTAATTGTCCCCTCTCACCTTCCCTACTGCTAGGAAGAGTAAGCCAGGAACTTTTACTGCTAAAAACTGCTAATAAAACAAGGTTTCATTCTTGGTCTTCCTGCCAGTCTTGCCCTGCACCTCTTTCAGTTTGAATTATTTTGGTAACTTCAGTTAGCATTTCTAACAGCTTTTACTAATGCTTTTGAACACCCCTGGGAAGAAAAGGGCCTCTGGGGCTTGCTTAACTGCCCCAGGGAGGGCTGAATGCCCCAGCCCATGGGGCACCAAAGGAGGCTCCTTTGAGGTCTTCAGTGGCCTCCTCTGCCCCAAGGGCCAGGCAGGGGTTTGTCCCAGTGCGAGGAGGAGCCCGGGCTGCCTGTGGTCCCCTGGAGCAGCTGTTCCCTGCTGGAGCCTCCCCTCTTCATCCCAGCTGTCCCATAGGGACCCCAGCCCTCCCTGCTCCTGCCCTTGCCCAGCCCCAGGGATGGGGGTTCCTGAGCGCGTTTCGGGGCACCTCTCTGCCCCAAAGCGCTGGGGAGCCCCAGGTGCCCCCGCAGAGCCGCCGGCTCCTGAAGCGCCGCATTGTGCCCGGGGCCTGGGAACGCGGCCCGGGGGTCTCCAGGGAGACGGCGCTGCCCGGGGAGGCATCCCCGGGCCCTGCCAGCCCCCCCGGGGCCTTTGTTGGCGCGGGGGCATCTGCGGGAGCCTCTTCCTGCCCCTGCAGCTCCCGCCGCAGCTGCCGGGAAGCGGCTCCGCTGCCCTCAAAGGCCCAGCTGGCGGCAACGGCCGCGCTCGAGGGAGCCCCTGGGCGAGGGGGGCTCGCGCACACAGGGGCCCTTGTCACGGCCTGGCGCGTGTCCCCTCCTGTGCCAGCCGTGTGTGTGCGGCAGGGATGCAGGTTCCCCCCAGCCTTGCCCAGCTGCCCTGAGGGGTCACACGCGTGTCGGGGCTCAGAGCAGCTTCCTCCGGGTGCGCCTGCTGCCCCTCGTCTTCCTCAGCCTCTGCAGCTGGCAGCAGAGGTGGCGGCGGCCCCAGGGAGCGCGAGGGATGGGGAGGGTGAAGGGGGTGAGCGCAGGCGCGCGGGGACCCCCTGCAGCCCCCAGCCTTGCAGGGGGTGACACTGAGGACTGGGAAGGGGGGGGACCAGCTGCTACTCTCTCCCCTCGCTGAGGATGAGGAGTTACCGAGCTCTAAAGCAGCGGGAAGGCAGGTGGAGCCCCGCGCATCTGCCCGCCTGGCAGCCCCCTGTGCCAGCCCTGCGGCAGGTGGCACTTGTCCCCTCTTATGCCACCTGCGTGCGGCGCGCAGGTGTCTGAGGGGCGCCAGGCGCTGCAGGGGACAGCGTGTGGCCCTAAGGGACGGGGCAGGGCTCTTGGCAGGCTGTGCCCGCGGGGGTGCTGAGACCGTGCGGGGGCACCAAGGTGACAGGACCGCAGCGGGGCAGAGGGGATGTGCAGGACCCATCCATGAGGGCTGTTCTGGGCGGCGACGGCCGCG
>JAWLRI010000709.1:3516453-3528571 GCA_034781795.1 Crypturellus tataupa | reverse complement strand
CTTGGGGCGGTTAGGGCAGCCTGGAGGATGATTTTGGCCGTAAATTCATCCGGTTTCAGTAATTTTCAGTAATTTAAGCTCCGTTTGCCTCCGCGCAGATCCCCTCCGCCGCGGCGGAGCGAGGCGCGACAGGGCGGCCTGCGGCGAGAGGCCTGGGCAGCTCGGCGGTACCAACTGGGATCCTCCCGCCTTCCCGGCGGGTGTGCAGGACCCTAAACCCGCCGGGATGACGCTGCGGCCGTTCTCGTGCCCGCGGCCCGAGACGAGGTTCCTCCACGCCGGCGCTCTCGTCTACAAGGTCAGGATCCGCTACGGCAACCTCAGCAGGTGAGCGCGGGCCGGCGGCCTGCGCCCGCAGGCACCACCACAGCCGCCTTACTGCATTTTGGGCCATTTTAGTCCGTTTTAGCCCATATTAGGTCATTTTAGGCCGTTTGGCTGACAGTTGTTATAGACTATTTAGCTCTCCGGGAGTTTGAAGCTTCTCCTGGAGGCAGAGGGGCTGAGGAGGGCTAATCCGATGCCTGCAAAGGGCTTTTTGGGGAGAAAAGCTATCAAATAGGAGGCAGCGGCTGCATGGTGAGGCTTGGTAGGAAGCTGTGGGTGGCAGAGAGCAGGGTGACTAAACCAGGGTGCTGGTTGTGTGGTCAGGAGGGGAAGATGGAGCAGAATCTTTTAGAGGCAAAATAATATTTTCCCAGAGGACGTGGGTGCTGCAGGAATCTGCTTGGACGTGCCGAGAGGATGGGCCAGTGCTTTGTGCATGGGCAATAGCATAGCAAGAGCAATAGCAAAATCAACGCATTTTGAATTCAAGAGGATTCCCCAAGGCGGTGGGGATCAGCTCAGTGGACAACAAGGACTCAGAGCTGCTCGGGTTTAGGGATAATAACCAAAGCCAAGGTGGTTGCGGGTTGTGTGTCCTGCCAAGGAGCATCCCGTAGCTCTCAAACGTGGTCGGAAACGCTACGCTCCGTCGCTGTCACCTCTGGGGAGGAGTGCGAGGGCCCGAGGGCTCCAGGCGCACGGTCCAGCTCCCTGCCCTGCAGTGCGGCGCCTTTGCGGGCATTGGGCGCCTCACAAGCTGCCAAGGTTGAGGCTCTTCCCGCAGGATGGCAAAGCGGAACGGACGGAGGCAGCAGTGTGCCCCGCGGACAGGAGGGAGCAGTGCTGGGCCGCTGCGGAAGCCACAACCGAGACCAGGGCTCCAGAGGCAGCGATCCCGCCGTGCCTCCCCACGGAGCGGTTATTGGGGATCCTCCGTGGGCAGTGAGCTCTGCGCAGGCGTTGTCGGAGCCCAGCGTTACTGTGGATGTCATCTGGTAACTGCAGCGGAATTGAACAGAACGTGCTGCAATTGCCATGTCAGTTAGGCTGTCCCTGCACCCGAGGCTGCGCTCAGTCACGTGCAGCGTTTGTCTGCTTTTTCCCTTGCAGAAGTAGGAATGCTCTTTGGAAGTTTACTGCATGGTTTTCCTTTGGCACGCAGGAAAATTTGATTGCTACTTTGGCTTTGCCTTCCCCAATTTTGCTGGAATAATCTCCGATCCAGGAGGATTGCTCCTTTTCATTGCTGTGTTTTCCTGGTTTTGGAGAGGAGGACGTGTTACCTGTGCTGTGGCACAGCATAGCGATCAGAAGATCCCCGAGTGTTGCTCTTGTCCATGAATAATCCCTTTCCTCAGTATCAGCCCCTCGAGAGGCGCTGCCCGGGCTGTGTGTAGTATTTCCAAGTGTTTCTGAGCAGCCTGGAGGAGTGTGATCTCGTGATGGGAAGCAGAGCACGTCACCGCAGCGGGAGCCTGCACATCTTCTGGCTGCCAGACACACAAAGACGCCACCAGTCCTCCTTAGTGCGTGTGTCTCTTACCTAGAATGCAAAATAAGATTTTTGGCAGTGGGAGGTGTCGCTCTTTGTTCATTGAGCAATGCAGGTTTGTCAGTCTTCTCTTTTTGAGGGATGTGCCGTGAGCCAGGCTGGGCTCTGGCATCCAGCCCTTGCACCGGAGCTGAGCCCAACTTGCCATCTAGGGAGGTGAGTCCTTTGTCTTGGTGCCTGCAAAACTGCTGTCTCTTTGCTGTGTTGTTGTCAGCTTCCCTTTCCCCTTTGGGCATAAAGAACTGACCATGGAGCGCGATTCCTGCAGAGCGAAGGACGCGGTGGGGTATCAGGCTGGTGCTTCTGGTTTGGGCTCTCCCAGCAGCCCGCGGAGGCAGTGGGGAATGCCACGAAGCACCAGCAGATCCAGTTTGAGTTCTGAAGTACAAATTCAGTCTCAGGCTCTAGAGCCTGAGAAGCAGAGCTGCAGAAGCTGCTGTGAAGAGAGAGGCAGGAGAATATGAAGAACAGGAAGCACTCTCAGTGTCCCCAAATTCTTAGCACTGGAGGGGCGGTACCCACTATACACTAGGATTCTTGTAACTTGCTGCAGGATTTTTGTAACTGCAGTTTGGATTTGCACATTACCTGGCTTGCAATTTTTCAACTCAGCAGCTTTAATTTTCTTCTACTAGAATTTTAATGGTAGTTTAAGCAATGGAGGCCAGACCTGGATCATGTCGAACATGTATAAAGTAGATATTTGGTGGCTGGCATTTACCTTGGGCTCTTGGTAATTCATGGTCACCACCAAGTATGACAGGAATCCAGGGGCAGCAGGACCAGCGGGGTTTTGTCCCTGCCTCCTCCCAGATGTCCCTTCCCCTTTAAAGATTCCACGAGTGGAGCATCTCCAGCCCTTCCTTGTGTTAGTCCTGGAAATGAGCTGGAAAAAAACCTGTCCAGCTCCAAATCCAGCATTCGGGAAGTGGTTCAGAGTCCCTACCAAGCGAAGCCTGTCAGTCTCGGCACCAGAAACCTGCAGTTGTCCCCGGGCCACTCCAGGCTACTTCATTCTTCATTCTGGCTTCTCATGTGCGGCCTCAGCTCCTAGTTACATTTCAGCTTGCTTACTTATTTCTCAATCAGTACTTAGTTATTACCTGTTTATTTCTAAATCACTATTGTGATTGTTTACCTTTTAGTGGACTCTGATTTTTTTATTTTTAGACTCGTCTCTCACTGTGTATTTTGTTGCTGGCCAATGCCTAGCAGCCAAAGACTGTTGATAACTCCAGAGGGGGTAGGTAATATCTGGGAAGCAAAGTTCAGAGCTGGCGGTTCATAGAGGTGACAAGCTGCAGTGCTGGCAAGTCCAGGTTCTCTGCTGTTCTTCAGACAAAAGTTCTGCCGGTCGCTTCTTTTAGACCTTTGAATAGAGCGGGATAGCAGTGGATCCTCATGCATTAATTTGGGTCCAGCTTGGCCAAAAGGCCATCCAAGTGGTTACTGCAAATTGAAAAGATCAGATCTCTCAGATGCTGTATCTACATACACATAAAATACAGAAACTCAAACAGTTCTTGCAGAATAATGGACTCATCTCCAAAGTTTAAAAGATTCATCCACGTGCTGTTTAGTTTATCTGGGTAACGAGAACGCTCCCAGTTTTGACATTTCGTTGTCATGTGAACTCCTGCAGTGGTTGTAGCTCTCCTGCTGCTTGGTTGGGGTAGGACCTCACTCTCCCTCTGCTTGTTCTGCAGTACTGATGACCCAGACAATGCTGCAAGCGCTGCCCAGGAGCTAGAGGTAGGAGATGAAGCCGCTCCAGGGGGCCCTAGCTGAATGCGAAGCGGAATAAATCTTGTGTTCTCTTCAAAACGCAGAATTACCCTGGAAAAGGAGAACGCTTTTATTTGAAATATTAAAAAAAGATCCTAACAAATATAAATGGGCAGAAATGAAAGCTGTGGCCTACTTTAAGGTCACGTGGAGGGAGTGGGGAGAGGAAGGGAAGATGACGGGTGATTGCTGTGTATCTAGGAGCTATTCCATGATACCTGTAAACTCTAAAGTTACTGTAAAATTGAAGTTACAGAATTGTAGGTACATTATTAATATTATTTCATCTTTTTTTGGTGTTTGCAGGAAGCAATTCGAGTGATCCTTGGAAATCTTGAGGATTTGCAACCATTTTCTACAGACCACTTCACCATCTTTCCATGTATCCTTTCTCACTTGTAAAATGAAAAAGTCAATGAATTCCATCATTCGGCATTGCTTAATTCCATGTTCATATCTGGCTGTGTACAGGTCTTTCACTAGAGCCGCCTCTGTACTAGTCTCCACCAAAGAACTGTTTTTAAAGTGTTTTGCAGTGTCCAAACAAGATTTGGTCAAAGAAAACAGGTCAGAGCATATAGGGAGTGACAGTAAACCCACCCAAAGCAGCAAGAAACAAAACTAGCACATTGTTTAAAAAGGTTAAGGATTTATGATTAAGTTTAAAGGTTAAAAAGACTAAAGTTTTATGTTTAATTATAGACTCAAAAACTTTGCTTTGGTATAAAAAGTAGTGTAGTATAATATAATGTAAAAAATATATACATAGGTTGCTGGGAGAAGTGAAAACCACCTTAGAGTGATTTTTACATTGAGAGGTGGTTGAGCTGATCCGGACAAGATCTTGAACCCCCAGAGCCCCTGAGCAGTTATCGTCCCGGTCGCATCTCTGATGTAGTCTCTGGAGTCTAGAAACAGAAGCGAAACAAATCTCTTCAATTTGCCTTATTTTGCTTGCACTGCCTTACTCCTTTGGGACCACTGCTCAGATTTTTCCCTTCCTCCCTAAGCTTTTAGCTAGCTGTAGCTCTGTGAACGCTTTGTGCCGTGTGGGTATGGAGATTTTTCACTACGGAATGCCAGGAGAGTTTTATTGGTAGAACTGGAAGAGGCCAGCATGTTGCTGCCAGGGGAAGGATGTCTGGGCTAGAGCCTGGTAAGGGAAATAAAACACATTTTTACCATAGGCTACGGGTGCCATCCAAATGAACTTTATTTTTGTAATCTGTTCCTAGTGTTTTTCACGCAGCTGATGCCCACAGAGTGTGTTTAGTCCCTTGCAGAGGTGTGTAGCCTGGTGCAGGTTTGGAGGCCTTGCAAGGAGGCAGCCCCAGGCCTCCCGGTCCTCTGAGACGTTCGCGCTGCCTCGTTAAGCCTTGACATCGCGCGCAGATTTAAGCAGGTGGGAGCGCGTGTCAAAAATGATGTTCAGATACGGGGATTTGCGTCTCGCGCCTTATCCCTACATTTGCACTATCTACCTGGAAGACAATTCATTTCAGCAGAACGTGTCTCTCGGTAAGTCTGCCTGGTCATTTCTGGGTAAATCCTGGGAACAAACTAGTGTTTTGCAGCATGGTGCCACTATTGCTCACGGAGAAGAAACCAGTTTTCTGCTCTGAGGTGAGTTTTGTCACTGAACTCATTTTGCTGCTGCTTTCAGCTACAACCCTGCACGTATCCACGTCTGCCAGCCCCTTTCTAGGCACCTGGCCAGGAAGTCCTCTAAGAGCAGCAGCATCTGCAAGAAGACAGACGCTCTGCAGCTCTTGCCTGTGGCAGGCTCCACTATAAACACTTTTGTCCTCACTAATGGTTTCCACTTCAACCCTTTTGTCACACAAGAAGGCTTAGGAAGCTGCCTCTCACTTTCACCTTCCCATAATAGCACTGCTCCAGTTACTGCTGCAGTTGTCTCTTTTTTCCCCCCTGGTTTCTGCCATCAGTGCCTGGTTTTTAAAAAAAGTATCTTTGCTACCCAGGGATTTGCAGATGATGAAACGGAGGCTGAACCGGTGAATTTCCATCTTAGTCCCAGAAGGGTTGGGAACGTATTTAAAAAGCCCTGGGAGGCTGAAGGTCCTTTTCTGAAGAAGGAACTGTAAAGAGCAAGTGCAGTGTTGAAGGAAAACTCTTTAGGCTTTTCATTCCTGAGACAGAGCAGGTGGTTCCCAGTTTTACTCTTGCTGCTGGATCCCCGAATCTTACCTGCTCCTACCTAGGAGTAGGAGTGAGAATTCAGCTTCCCTTTCCGTGCACCTATCTTGAATTCTCAGTCTGATCGTGTGTGCCACAGGTGTGAAGGAGAGCAAAGCAGTGTGTCCTGCATTATTTCTCCAAAATTTTCCATTTGCCTTTTCAACCACTGCTGAGTATTCAGCTGCTGTTTGAAGCCTGTGTGAAGCAGATATGAAGCATCATCCAGTGGTTCCAACTTCCATTCCTTACTGCCTCCAGCTGGGCTAGAGCCCGGATGTGCTGAGGTAAAACACATTTTTTTCCCTTGCTTGTGCTTTGCTGCTTCTCTGTTGGCATTGACCTTCACCTGTCATTTCATCACACTCTTTGCTTCTATTTTTATAGTGAAAAAAGTCATTTTTTTCTAAGTAGTGATGATACTCCAGCCATATCTCATTTCCAAGGTGTGCTCTGAATTTACAGTGCAGATCTCTGCAGGATCCACAGCCGACCTCCTCTGCCATGAAAACGCCGTGTTTATTGTTACAATTTCCTATTTCAACTGATTATTGATTGCTGCGGAAATCTTTGATTTATGATCACTTAATAGATATTATAGTCTTCTTTCCTCTATAAAATGCAATTCCCTACCACTAATTTGTCTCATCCATTTCTTTGTGCAGTGGCATCTCCTACTGTACATACCATGTGTTGATGTAAACACTTCTAAATATTGAGAATTCACTCACTGCCCTGAGACCTTGATAGGGTATTTAATCACCCTCCCCAGATATTTACACAATATTTCGATTCTAAAATTAGGTTAAAAAGGTTGCTGCTCACAAGGCCTTTTCTTCTGGAAAAATATGTACCTGCCACATGCACCTGAGCTTAGGCGCTCAGTATCCTACAGACTCGGTGCCTTTGACTTGTCCTTACACCTTCCATCTGCTGCCTAGAACACAGACTGTTGCTTGCAATTCTTCAGTGCCTTTTCTCTTCCAAAATATCCACTAATTTGGAACCTGGGATACTTTACTGTATCTTTTAATATAACCCTTCGTCTCCTTCAAGAAAAGCCAAAGTCGCCATTCCATCCATGTGTTTTTACAGGTGAGAATTCTAATTTTGGAATAATTATATTTACTTAATTTTCTTTTAATTTCGACTTACCATATACAAACTCAGCATTGCTTCTAAATATAAAAAAGTATTCTAATTTTTATATTCTGAAACTCAGACAAAGCATAAAAATGTATATTGTTAGAGAAAATCCGTTGAAAATATTCACCAAATTTATAATTTACATTAAAAGTTTAAAATTTTACTTTGTAATTACAGGTAAAGAAGCACAAAGAGGAAGTTCAAAACTTGTAAGTTGAGTATTTTTTAAGTTTTTTAAGTTTTTCAGCATGGTAGGATGTAAAGTGATACTATTTGGTTACTGATGCTATGTAGTTATCACTTGTGAGCATAATTCTCTGGATGGCCTCTCAGTGCTTATCTTCTATTTGAATAAAGAATTACTATTTCATATGTTCATCTTTTGTTTTTGTTTTCCATTAAATAGACATCAACAGTTTTGCTAAATACTAATGTGTATTAACTCTGGAGTTTGTTATAAAATAGCAAACTTCTCCAAAAGTCCCAAGCAAATGTTATCACTAACAAGTCTGCAATGTTTTGAAGGTCAAGGAGAGAAATGAAAGAACAAAAAGCACTGAAACAGGATCAGTGAAGAGGAGAAGAGCGGAAGATGAAGCAGAACCTTCCTGGGCAGTGGCAGATACAGACAGGTCAGTTGAGTAGAGAACATTGCCCCAGGACGTGTCACTGTCCAGTATCTCATGGAGCTTCCCCATGTGTCATTACTGGGTAGTTCTTCGCCCCACTCTCCCTTCTCCTCCAGACAGAATTCAAGCAGTATCACCCTTATTTGGAGAAGAGTTATTACATACGTCCCGTTTGCTGTGCATTAGCTAGAGGATGTAAGTGTCCCGTTCAGCTCTTTGTGCTGTTAGTACAGAGAGGATCACAGGGAGCCTTACGGGCATTTGTTTCATGCAGTCCTTGTCACCTTGGACCTTGTTGCCTGACTAAATGCACAGTTTGCTGTGTAGGCTAAGGGTATTTCTTACAGAGACCACAACTTCACCAGGTTGGGACTTAGCTAAATGATTGGAAAGAAAAAATGATGACTTGGTTCATTTTTTGTGGGTGAAAACACATGTGATCTTTAAAAAATAGAAAAATAAATGATTTCTAACGTGAGGATCCACCGAGTAGTTCAGACCAATGGCCGTCTAGCCCAGTCTCCTGCCTCTAGCACTTATCAGAAGTGCCAAACGCTGCTTCTTATACCTATAGAAAGAAGTGAAAAACAGGACAAACATTTATGAGCCCCCGAGCACTCTTCCAACATCTAATTATTTTCACCTTCGAGGATTTCCTGAAGTTAATGTGGTTTGTCCAGTGAAGAACCCTCCCAGCATCTCTTTTCCTATGTGCATTTGTCCAGCCTTCTTTGGCAGCCTTGTACCTTTTTTATAACTTTTTTAAAGACCTTTGAACTTTTTTGGTGTCTGCTTCTGTTAGAATGAAAAATCCTCTTTCTTCATTTTGAGTCTAGTTCCCATTAACTTAATCAAATGGGTTTATCTAGTTCTTGCTCTGGGAAAGGGAGTGACTGGTCAGTCTCTCTCTGCTCTCTCCTTGACACTTTGTTCTTTTTTAAGCATCTCATATTCCTGCTAATATATATATGTATTTATATATATTTCCTGGCTGTTTACTTTTATTCTACTGCTTTTTTTCTCTCAGTCTTGTAAGATCCTGCTGTGGTTCTTTGCTATCTACCTTCTGTTCATGTGAGTAACTTTGTAGGATTTTGCAAGCTTTCTAAACACACTTCTCATCCTTTTTTCAATGTCAATTAACATTTTTATTCCCTCTAGCTGCTTGTGTGTTTGAGTAAAAAAGCAGAAATCTAATGTCTGGTGTAAGTATACTTTTTAATGAAAATTTGAAACAGCAGTTACGAATATGTATTAGGGGTGTGTATCTTATTGCCTAGAAGTCCTAAAAATCTTTAAATGATGGTGGTAATTGCTTAAATATTGCCTCCTTGTTGATATATATATATTTTTTGTAAACTCATTTCTCATTTATCTGCCTTATTTTTAGAGCTGCAGCTGGGTGTGGATCTGAAATGGTAAGTTACAGAAAATTCAGAGAGGCGAAACAGCATTTGTTTAGTTCTAGATCCCTAACACCTGGTGGCAGGACATGGGGAGTTATCTTTTTTGCTGATGCATTGGATACACTGGAGGTTGCTGGAATGACACGATGCTAACACAGTTAGCCAGGGAGCAGGGGACCTTGGAGGTGTCTCAATGAATGAAGGTCCAGGCTACCTGGACCATTTCCCACTTTTCCACTTGAAAAATCCATCAGGAGAAGTGGAGCAGAGTCTGGGCATCTTCTGGTCAAATTTGAAAGAAACCCATGGGTGATCAGCCTGTCACTGAGGATGGCTCTTATAAATTATCTAATTATTTGAGATTTATCTGCAAATGAGATCTAAAGATGGGAGTTTTGCAGGTACCTGAGTATAATATAAGAAGTTTTATTTTAGGCCTGTGAATTCCCTGAGGAAGAAAGGGTGGAAATATATTGCTGAAGAAAGTCCTGATAGTAGCAGTAAAAAAAATCACAGAATGGGAGAGTATGACTTGCGTTTTAGTTCTTTAAGCAAGCGAGCAAACAAAAATCTCTTGGCAATTATAATTTTACATTATATAACACTTCATTTATTTATTTTATTTTTGCTTTGTTTTTCCTTTCAGAGTTACTGCAAAGAAACTGCGAGTGAGTATAGTCCAACATCCCTTACCCTGGGCTCTAACCATAGGAATGCCCGTAGGGAAATCCCAGATTGTTTCTCAGCCCCTGTGTTTGAATTGGTCACATTAAACTGAAAGCTGCAAGGATTATGCTGGGACTGCAGCACATCAGAGTAGGAGCCTCAAGCCCGGTAACGCAGTAAGCACCGTGATTTGGGCTGAGAACCTCGCTCAGCATCACCGTTCTCCACCCACAGAGCTAGGCTGAGAACCCTTCCCTGCTGCATGCTAGGTGGGAGCTCACCTTATAACCTGGATCCGTCGCGATTCCCTCAAATCCGGCCAGGGTTGGTGCAGTCTGAGCTCGGGCTCTGTCTCTGGGTGTCCATGGGGCGTGCAGGGAGGGAGATGGTGTCTTAGTTTTGCTGCTCTTCCTTACAGGGGCTCCCGTGGAATGTAACACGGAAAGAACTGCAGAAACCAGCCCGGCCGCAGGTGAAATGCAGCCATGGCAGCAAAGCGACCAAGTCAGAAACGAGGCAGATCCAGAATGGAAAGGCAGAAGTTTCTCCAGGTTCTGCAGAAGGTGCTGACGCTGCGGCTCTGGGCACATGCTGCCGTACGGGGCGTTATCGGCTTTCTCTTGGCTAAGGCTGAGAACTGCTGGTGTCACCTTATTTCTTATTTACTGGATTCTGAAGGAAAACCCTTCCTGCTGGTTTGTTCACCCACCCCGGGCAGAGCAGACATCCTGAAGCAAACGTTAAATGAGGAGGTTTGGGTGCGAGTGAGACCCTTCGGGTGCAGGGGCAGGGAATGTCCTGGGTGCAGATTCACTCCTGAATCCCCTGGGCCTGGCAGGACCGTGAGCAGGAGCCGCCTCAGACTCCGTTTCAGTAGGAGTTTGCCCAGATGCTTTAGATCTCCTGGGTCCTGGGACATCCCACGGCTCGTCTCCTGCCTCCTCCTCTGCAGCCCGCCAGTGTGAGCTACTTGTAGCTGATGCCACAGAAAGATTTAAGGACTTTTTTTAATTTCAAGTCCTTTTGTTATTAAATTTGTCAGTGATCCCCATTCAGGCTTGCGATTAGCCCCTTCTGACCGCAGCTTGCCCTGGCCTTAGCAATATCCATTTCCATCTTATTCTGAGGAATAAATTTGGATTGACCAGGAGGAACAACTACAATAATTGGGTGAATGAATTGCAGTTTGGTTTTATTAAGAAATGAATATTCGTATTGACTGTATTGTATGCGAATATTAAGACTAGGCCATTGCAGCTTGAGATAGTCTTATGTTTCCTCTCTTCATTTTTTCCATCTTGTGTGATGCCAGTAACAGTGTCATTGAGGGGAGCAAAAATAACGTTGCTTTTTAACAAAAAAAAATATTTTAGCAGAAAAGTATTCTGTGTATAATGTTCTGTCTGGTTTTGTTTCCACAGAATGTTCTTCTCTCCATTGCAGCGCTTTTTTGGTGGAAATAAGTGATGCTCCAAGTATTAATTGTGGCGGAGAGGTATCCTCGGAGTGTGGATGTCAGTGGTTTCTTTGTTGTCTCTGCTGTTCTGTAATTCAGCTCTTCACATTTGTTTTTCTCTACTATTACATGCAATGTTACTTGATTTTTGAAAAAAAAGAGTAAATGTTGCATTTTTGTTCTTTAAATGTGATAAATAGAATTTACATGTTAAAAACCTTACGTGAGGTTCTAATAAAACAAACATCAACTCAGAAGGACGTGTTCTTTTTTACTCATTCCTATGCAGTCTGAAATTACTCTTTCCATCCCAGAAGTAGTAAATGTTTTTGGTATTAGACGTGTTTCTGTGCTGTGCCTCGCAGAAGTGAAGAGGTTCATGTGGTTTGCATTATATTCTTCCACTGCTTCACAATCTGCGCAGTTATTTATTCCTACACAACAACCTCAGACATTGCTATACCTCATCATTATGTTTGCAGTTAAAAGTGAGATTTTTTGTGTGTTTAGAGCAAATCCTCCTTCAGCCCCGTCCCGAGAGGAGGCCCCAAGCACAAGGACATGCAGCTCTGGTTACATGGAACAGATTTCCTAGTTTTCCTGAAGTTCTTATGTGCAGCGGAGTAAAAAGGGGCTTTTCCCCGATTTCTTCTTTTTACGGTTAGGAATAAAGCAGGGACGCGGGAATAACGCGGTTTTGGTCAGGGCTTTCAAGCTAAGGGCGTTGTTACACGGTCAATCCTGCGCGGGGCGGATCCTGCGCTGGGATCCGCGTCCAAGACCTGCGTCGGGATCGGGATCCTGCGCCGGGATCGGGATCCTGCGCCGGGATCCGGCCCGGACGCCGGGGCCCCTCGGGGGGAGCAGGGGGACAGGACCCGCTCCCCTCCCGCCTTTATGTACCATGGGCGTGGCCTGGGAGAGCTCCGCCCCCTGCCGAGGCAGCGGCCAATGG
>JAWLRI010000709.1:3499471-3511808 GCA_034781795.1 Crypturellus tataupa | reverse complement strand
CCCTGCGCGCGCAGGATGCCCGGTACTACAGCGAGGAGGGCGAGGTGGACCTGCGCGACCCCATCAGCGACTACGAGCTCTACAAGGAGACCTGCCAGGAGCTGCAGAGGCTCATGGCCGAGATCCAGGAGCTCAAGAGCAGGGGCGTCAAGGACAGCGTAAGGAGGCGCCGCCGCCGGAGGGGAGCAGCGGGGCCGGATCCCGTCTGCGGGGGCCGTGGGGCTGCTCGCATCTTGACCCCATTGCTCCATCCCGTACCCAGGCCTCCGAGATCGACGAGCGGCGCATCCAGAGCTGCGTCCACTTCATGACCCTCAAGAAGCTCAACCGCTTGGCCCACATCCGGCTGAAGAAGGGGAGAGACCAGACGCACGAGGTAGGGAGCAGCCTCTGGGATAGAGCCACCAAGCTCCTCCCTGGCTCGTCCCAAGGCGCTTCCCAGCACCGTGAGCCGCGGGGGCAGCATCGCGGTCCCACATCGCCACTGGGTCCCCATAGGGTCATGGCCTGTGTTTGCCTTTCAGGCCAAGCAGAAGGTGGACGCCTACCACCTGCAGCTCCAGAACCTGCTCTACGAGGTGATGCACCTGCAGAAGGAGATCACCAAGTGCCTGGAGTTCAAGTGAGTGCCGCCGGCTCTGGCAGCAATGGGGCTCCGGGGGCTGGGGGCTGGCTGCACGATCCCCTCGTGGCGCTGGGACGTGCGGAGAAGGTGTCGCTGTGGTGGCAGCTCCCTGTCCAGGTCCATGTCCCTGCTCTGCTGCCGCCCGTTGGGGCTGCGCTCGCGTGAGGGCTGGCGCGGAGCGGGCGCCCGCTGCCCTGGCGCTGCCGTCTGCCGCAGGTCGAAGCACGAGGAGATCGAGCTGGTGAGCGTGGAGGAGTTCTACCGCGAGGCGCCCACCGAGATCAGCCGGCCGGCCGTGACGCTGGGCGAGCCCCACCAGCAGACCCTGGCCCGTCTCGACTGGGAGCTGGAGCAGCGCAAGCGGTGAGGGCTGCCCCGGGCATGCGCCGGGGAGCTACCGGCTCTGCCCCGCTGTGTCGGGGGGTGTCTTGCGGTCACAGAAGTGGGGGAAGGGGGAAGGGGCTTCCCAAATCCCTGTCGCAGCTGCTGGGGCTGGCGGTTTGGGCACTGCGGTGGCATGGGGGCGGTGCGTGTCCCTTGCAGCTTGGCGTGGTGGCCACAAGGTTGGGTTCGAGCTGTTTTCTGTAGGAGGCTGCTGGCTGTGGCGAGCTGCTGCTGGGACCTCACATCCCCGTGCAGCGAGGGAGGCTCCTGTGGGGCCTCAAGCCCTCCCTCTCGCCAGGCTGACTTGCGGGAGCTGGGAAGGTGACGGGAATGTGAGGGTGCTGTAGGATGGCGAAGGCTCTTAGCCTCAGCAGAGGCTGCTGTGGGAGCAGGTCTGCTGCGGGAAGGCCTGGGCAATGGCCTGGCTGCCCTCCCCTCTTGCAGCAGTGCATTGACCTCTGAGTTGTTCTTCCCATTTATTTCCCTGTGCTAACGCGTAACGCTCTGTCTCTTCTCGCTCTTGGGATTGCTCCTCCCTCCTGGGTGTCTGAACTCTCCCGGTTCCTGCAGCAAAGTTTTGGGTCCGGAGAGCTGGGGCCAATCCAGCTGGCAGCAGAGCAGGCTCCGCACCACTGATGTAGGGCAGTAACCGATCATCCACCCGCAGGTTGGCAGAGAAATACAAGGAGTGTCTGGCCAACAAGGAGAAGATCCTCAAGGAGATTGAGGTGAAGAAGGAGTATCTGAGCAGCCTGCAGCCCCGGCTCAACAGCATCATGCAGGTGAGGACCGGGTCCCGCAGCGCGGGGCGCTCCCTGCCTTTCCATGCGCCGCAGTCTCCTTGTTGCCGCGGAGCTGCAGCGCGAGGGTTGGTTCTGTGGGGCCAACCTGCAGCTCCAGCCCCTTATGGCTGCTGTGGAGTGGGAATGGGTCCAGGTTAGACTCAGATCCAAATGTTTTCCAGCAGAGAGAGCAGCAAGGCTTCCCCTGGGGGACTCACCGTGACCTGTGTTAAAACACAGCGCGGCCGGTTGCCTGCAGCTCCAGCTTCCCTGGGCCGCCCAAAGGAGGCGGTGACAAGGGCAGCCCTGATCGTAGCCGCAGGACTAATGCCTGTCTCCCTGCAGGCCTCCCTGCCCGTGCAGGAGTACCTCTTCATGCCCTTCGACCAGGCGCACAAGCAGTACGAGATCGCCCGGCACCTGCCGCCGCCGCTCTACGTGCTCTTTGTGCAAGCGAGCGCCTACGGGCAGGCCTGCGGTGAGCACCAGTGCTGCCGCCGGCCGCTGCACGCGAGCCCGGCATCGCCCCGCGCCGCGGCTGCACGCGGACCCGTCCGTCTTCTCCTGTTCAGATAAGAAGCTGCTCGTGGCCATTGAGGGGAGCGTCGAGGAAGCCAAGGCCCTGTACAAGCCGCCCGAGGACTCGCAGGGTGAGTCGGGTGCCGGAGCGGGTGACACCCCCGAGCGGTGGCTCCCGTCCCTGCCTGGGCGCTCCTTTATGGCCCCTTCTCTGCACAGATGACGAGAGCGATTCGGATGTGGAAGAGGAGCAGACCACGGTGAGGGACGGCGCTTGGGCTGGGGAAACTGTGCCCACTGCCGGCGACGTGCGGGGGGACACGGACCCGAGGGGTTCGGGAAGCTGCTCTTCCCTCGCTGCTGCTGGGGCTCACCCTCCCCGTGTGGGCATCGAGACCCCAGAACCAAAGGGCAGAAGGAAATGACCTGGGAGCTCTGGGACAGGCAGTTTTGGGATGCGCTGGGCTCCGGAGGCGCCTTGTCCTCGTGCCGGGCGTCCCCAGGGCTGAGGGCTCCGCGGGCTCCCGCAGAAGCGGCGCCGGCCCACGCTGGGCGTGCAGCTGGACGACAAGCGCAAGGAGATGCTCAAGCGCCACCCGCTCTGCGTCACCGTGGACCTCAAGTGCAAGGGTGAGCGCGCGCCGCGCTGCGTGCTCAGAGCACCCCAGGGTGCGGGACGGGGCTGCGGGCGGTGGGACCCTCGGCGGGGCGCTGGGTGCACACAGGTCGCTTTGGTGGCCGCCCTCAGGGCAGTGTTAGTGACACCTCTGAGCTGCCACTCAGTCACCGCAGGGACAGGAGAAGAGCACAGACATCCCCATCCCCAGGGATGTCCCCCGGGAGCGCTGAGCCCCTAGCGCAGGGAAAAACCCTGTTGACTCCTTGTCTTGGCACAGACGAGAACGTGCTCCACCTGACCTTCTACTACCTGATGAACCTCAACGTCATGACGGTGAAGGCCAAGGTGACCACGGCCATGGAGCTGACGACCCCCAGCAGCGCCGGGTGAGGAGGGCCCTGTGCTGCGTCATGGACTGGGTTCTGCATCCGGAGCTCGTGCAAAAGCCCTCCTGTCCTGCTGGCCTCCACAGGAGGCCCAGCTCTGGAGGGAGCCCGTTGGCATTGAGGCACAGATGGAGCCTCCCCTTCCCCCTGGCTTCTCCTTGCTGTGGGCACTCGTAAGCTGCTGCCTGGGCAGGTGTCCACCCGCTCTGAGCCTTGAGCCCTGCCTTGCTGGGTGGTAAACGGCAACTGGGCCAGGCCCTGCGCGCGTGGGGTTCATTTTCTGTGTGCCCACAGTGCCATCGGTCAGCTTCAGAGTTAATGCCCTGGGCTTAATCACATGGAGGTCTGCGAGCAGCTCCATGGGAACACGGTGCCTTGTGATCTCCTAACTTCCTTACAGCCAGGGAGGAGATGGATTTCTTTCCGGCTTATTTGCAGAGCATAATCTGGTTTTCCAGATTCGGAGCCTGTTTATGGCTGCTGCAGAGAGACGCAGGGGCTAATGAATGATTAACCTCCTCCTTCCTCTTCTTCCTCCTCCTGCCAGAGACCTGCTCTCTCCAGATTCCCTTCTGAGCTGCCTGTACCCGGGAGACCATGGGAAGAAAACGCCCAACCCTGCCAACCAGTTCCAGTTCGATAAAGTGGGGTGAGTGGGTCCAGGCGCCACCTGGTTTGTCCCTGTGCAGGGTGGCTGGGGGGCTTGGGGCCCGCAGCCCCTGAGTCCGGCTCTCGGTCACCCTTCTCTGCACGGCGGGGTGACTTGGGTGGCCCTTTGGTGGCCACCAGGGCGCTGGGGGGAGCAGCCACGGTCACGGCTGCCCTACCCCTTCCCCTCTGCCCCCGCAGCATCGTCACCTTGAGCGACTACGTGACGGAGCTGGGGCACCCCTACGTGTGGGTGCAGAAGCTGGGCGGCCTCCACTTCCCCAAGGAGCAGCCTCAGGTACCGTGCGCAGCCTGTCCTCCCCTTTCCCACTCTCCAGGGGTGACCTGGGTGCCTAGAGGTGCTGGGGACAGTCCCCCAATCCCAGCGGGTGACCTTGGTCGGGCCACAGCAACACTTAGTGTCTGGGGTGGTCAGAGCGGTTGGTTTGTGCTGCTGCCTCCTACCTCCTGTGCCTGGGCCCCGTCACACGCGCTCAGAGCAGTGCCACGCGCGTCCCCTGGGTGGGAGGGGCGTCCCCGGTGGAGGGTCCGCCGGTGACAGCCCCATGTGCCCGCAGCACGCGGTGCCCGCGGACAACTCGCTGAGCGCCAGCCACATGGAGATGACGGTGAAGCTGCTGCGCACGAGGCTGCAGTCGCGCCTGGCCCTGCACAAGCAGTTCACGTCGCTGGGTGAGTGCCCGGCCCTGGGGCACAGCCGGGCAGCCCGGGCTGCCTCTCGCACGGAAGAGGGGCTGAGGACCCCTCGGATGTCACAGCTCCTGCTGTCCCCTTCACTTGTCACGTGTGGGCGCAGGGGTGTTGGGATCCTCTATGGCTCCCTCTAGGCCTTTGCATCCAGCCTGGGTCCAAATGCCCCCAGAGTGTCCCCGGGCAGTGCCTCTGTCAGCCCTGCCAGCTGTCCCCTGTCCCCTGGCAGTGGGACAGGGCGTTGAGGACATCGCTGGGGATGTCCCCTCTTGCTGCCCAGCGACTGCCCTGGTCCAGTCCGTGAGCTCGGGGCTGGGCACTGATTCAGCTGAGTGTCCCTAGAAGAGCTGGGTGCCATGAGCAGGCCGGGCTGGGCCCTGGGTGATGCCTGTCCCTGATCACTGCCATCTGGGCACACGGGGACTGGCTGGGGGACACTCATGTCTCCAGGCCAAGGGTTTGCAGCCCCCTGGAGCATCCCTGGCCCCAGGCTGTGCATCGCCCCTGGCACGAGGGCGGCAGCGCTTGGTGCCAGCCCTCTCCCGCTCATGCCACCCGTGCTGCATTGCAGAGCACGGCGTGGTGCCCGTGTCCAGCGAGTGCCAGCACCTCTTCCCGTCCAAGATCGTCTCGCGGCTGGTGAAGTGGGCGGCCATCTCCTTCGAGGAGTACGCGGTGCGTGTCCCCTCCTCACAGTGCGTGTCCCCCACGCTGCCCTGGCCCCTGTGCACGCTCACCCGCCTGTGGCCGCCCCGTGCAGGAGCTGCCCTACACCAAGGACGTGCTGGAGGCCGGCCTGGCCGAGGACACCCACCTCTACTACATGGCGCTCATCGAGCGGGGGACAGGTAGGCGCCTGCCTTCCCCGCCATTCCCATCCTTTGGCTTCTCTCTGCTCCCAAACCAGAGAGGGACTCGAGCTGCTGCTGGCTCTGCCCAAGGGATGCAGGATGTGGCAGGGCACTAGCACCCAGCGAGGTCTCGTGTCCCCTTTGTGGGGGTGGCCTTGCAGCCTGCTCCGCGCTGCCATCCCGCACGGCCCCTGCCCTGCCGGGGGTGTCGCCGGGGCTGCGCGTGACGTTTCCCCCCGTGCCCAGCCAAGCTGCAGGCCGCCGTGGTGCTCAACCCCGGCTACTCCGCGCTGCCGCCCATCTTCAGCCTGTGCCTCAACTGGAAGGGCGAGCGCACCGGAGGCATCGACGACAACATCCGGGTGAGCCCGCGCTGCGCGGCCCCGGTGCTGGGGAGCGGAGCTGGGGCTGCTCGAGCTGACGCTGCCGCCCGCGCAGGCCATGGAGAGCGAGGTGAACGTGAGCTACACGGAGCTGTGGGGGCCCAAGCCCGGCTACCAGCTGCTCACCAACCAGCTGCAGCGCCTCTGCATGGTGCTCGACGTCTACCTGGAGACCGAGTCGCACGACACCAGCGTGGAGGGGCCCAAGGAGTTCCCGCAGGAGAAGATGTGTCTGCGCCTCGTCAGGTGGGAGCGGCGGCGCCCCGGCATGCTGCCCCCAGCCCTGCCCGCCGCCGGGAGCTGGGGAGGTGATGGTGCCCGCAGGAGGCCCCCGAGTTTCGGCCCTGCCGGCCCTGGTTCTGCCGGGCAGGATCGGGCGGTGGGCGACGAGCTCCCTTCTGCCTCCTCCCAGGGGGCCCACGCGCCTGAAGCCCTTCAAGTTCAACTACCCCCAGGGCTTCTTCAGCCATCGCTGACGGCCCCGGGCCTCACCGGGGCTGAGGGAGGAGGAGTCGGCCCATCCTGCCATTCCCGGTGCTTTCCTGGGGTTGGGTTGGGGGTTTTGTATCACAGTGGATTAAATTCTGGACTGAAAAGAGAAAAGTGCCTGCGTGCTGTGTGTGCAGCCAGCCTGGGCCGCGCGGGGCACTGGAGGGGACTCTCCCTTGTTGTGTCTGTCACTGTCCTCGGGTGGCCAGCGCTGTCCCTGTAAGGCTGCCCCGACCCTTCTCATCCTGGGACTGGAAACTGTCTCTGCGCCGCAGGGGTAGGTCCTGCGTCGGTGACGCTTGCACTGAGTGGGGCTGCCCGGCCCCTCTGCCCATGCTGGGAGGCTGCTCTGTGCGAGGCTGTCCCCAGCCCTGTCCCCAGCGCTGTCCCCAGCCCTGTCCCCCTGGCCCTTGGGCTGGCACCCCTTCTGCTGTGGCATCACCGTAACCACGGGCCAGGAGGCTAAAATAGCCCCTAGCCGGTGCTGCAGCCGGTGCCTTGTCTCATCCCTGCAGCTGCCTTGGCACAAATAGCCCCAAATGGCCTGGAATTGTGGGGGAGCCCTGAGTGCCCCCGGTGCCCCTCTTGCTCTGCTCGGGGTCCTCCCTCCTCCGAGCGCCTCCCCTCCACGGTGCAGGAGGGACCGGCTGCCCGGGCCTCCTTGGGGCCCCAGCTGGATCCCTGCTGGCTCTCCAAGGGCTTGGGGACCCGTAGGCTCCTCGTCCCTCCTGTCCTGCCTCGCTTGGGCTAAACCCTGGTGCAAGCTGCAGCACCGGGGTTAACGCAGCCCTGACAGCCCCTTGAGCCCTGCTGCAAACGGAGGAGGAGGAGGAGGAGGCAGCCACCGTGGGGGGTCCTTAGGGTGCGTGGGACCGGGCTCTGCTCCCAGCCCCTGGGCCGCACTCGGGGTCGGTGCCGTTGATCCCTGGAGAGCCCCAGCGGGTGCTGGAGAGGCTGGAGCACAGCGGCAGCGCAGCCCACGGGGGTGACGGGCTGCTCGGGCACAGCTTCGCTCCCCGCGAGGGTGGCACTGCCGTGACCCAAACCTCCCAGGACGCCCGACCACCCAGTGCCTCCCCCTGCGGTGACAAGGACAGCGCAAACCCGGCCATCTCGGTAAGCACTTTATTGGGTTATTGCACATAAGCAACTGAGAGTGGACTCGAGCCTCCTCGTGCACGTCGTGACGTGGGAGCATCTCCGCGTGCCGAGCCGGTCCACCCAAGCCAGCCCCAGCCTGCGTCGCCGCCGCGGGGACGGGCCCTGGGGCTCCGCGAGCCTCTGGCATGCGCGGCCCTGCCTCGCTGCACGTACCTTAAATAAATGCACTTATTGGAGAAGGGCAGCCGGCTCCCGGCGGGGCCGGCGCCGTCGTTATACTTCAAGTGTTTAAATGTGGCGCTCTGCGTGTGTCGCGTTCGGCTACAGAAGCAATCGGGACGCTGCCCCGGGGAGGGCAGCTGGGGGCCGCGTCTCTCGCACGAACATGTCGAGTCCCGGCGGGGTGAGCACTGCCTCTCCTGCCCTCGGAGGGCGGCCGAGCTCCTCCCGGCCCCGCTCACTTCTCGCTCTTCTTGCCCTGCTCTGCGGCTTTGCCCTCCTTGGCACCGGCGCTGCCTGCGCTCTCGGCCTTGGCGGGCTCTTTGCCGCCTTTGGGCTCGTCTTTGGGTTTAGTTTCAACTTTGGGTTTCTCCTCTGGCTCCTTTTTGGGCTCCACTTTCTCCTTCTTTGGTTCCTCCTTCTTCTCCTCAGCCTTTGGCTTCTCGGCTGCCTTGCTGGGTTCCTGCGGAGGCTTCGGTTGAGCCTCCTTCTCGGCCTTCCCTTCCTGTGTGGGTTTAACGGGCTCCTTCCCCGGTGCCGCTTTCTCTTTAGGCTTCTCCTCTGCCTTGGCTGGGGCAGCCTGGGGGGCCGCCTCTTTCCTGCCTTCCTCAGCTCGGGGCTTGGAGGGAGCCGGCTCCTCCTTGGGCTGCTGCTCTTTCACCGGGGCTTTCGCCTCCTTTGGAGGAGAAGGAACAGGCTCCTTGGCTGGAGCTGCTTCCTTCTCTGGAGTCTTGGCCTCCTCCTTCACGGGAGATTTGACCTTTTCTGGGATCTTGGCCTCCTCCTTCACAGGAGATTTGACCTTTTCTGGGATCTTGGCCTCCTCCTTTGAGGGGGTTGCAGGTTTCTCGGGGGTTTTCACAGCTGGGGTCTTGGCTTCCTCCTTTGAGGGGGTTGTGGGTTTCTCTGGGGACTTGACAGCTGGGATCTTGGCCTCCTCCTTGGAGGGGGTTGCAGGTTTCTCAGGTGATTTGATGGCTGGGATCTTGGCTTCTTCTTTTGAAGGGGTTGCAGGTTTCTCTGGGGACTTGATGGACGGAATCTTGGCCTCTTCCTTTGAAGGTGTTGCAGGTTTCTCCGGGGATTTCACAGTTGGGGTTTTGGCCTCTTCCTTTGAAGGTGTTGCAGGTTTCTCAGGTGATTTGATGGCTGGGATCTTGGCCTCCTCCTTGGAGGGGGTTGCGGGTTTCTCAGGTGATTTGATGGCTGGGATCTTGGCTTCTTCTTTTGAAGGGGTTGCAGGTTTCTCCGGGGATTTCACAGTTGGGGTTTTGGCCTCTTCCTTTGAAGGTGTTGCAGGTTTCTCGGGGGATTTGACAGATGGACTCTTGGCTTCCTCCTTTGTGGGAGATTCAGCTTTCTCTGGGGACTTCACAGCTGGGCTCTTGGCCTCCTCCTCTTCAGGAGCCTCGGCCTCCTCTTCTTCTGCTTCAGCTTTCTCCTCTTCCTTCTCTTCTACCTCCTTCTCAGCCTCTTCCTCCTCTGTGACCTCCTCCGTCACCTGGATTTCCTCTGTCTGCTCTTCCACAATCACAGTCTCCTTCTCTGATTTTTCCACCACCTTGACTTTCTCCTCACTCTTCACTTTGATGTTGGCAGTGATGCTGGGAGCCTTGGGGGGCACCTCTGGGAAGGAGATCATCCCAAAGCCAGACTCAATCCGGTATTCCTCCCCTTCCAAGAGCTTTCTGCCAGGAAGAGACCAGAGCAGGGACGTTAGTGAATGCATCTCGCCCAGCTCCCACCTCCTCCCATGATCAAGGGCCCCAGCAGTAGCTGCCAGCTGTGTCCTGCATCTTCATCTCCCTGCTTGCTCCTATGGGCACTGTTGTCCCTCACCCTTGCACAGCAGGGTGTTGCAAGGACTGGACGAGGCCGTTTCTGGGCAAAGGACCACAATGATCCTGAGAGAAACTTCATGGCTGAGAGTCCCCATCTCCCCCTTGCCCCTGCGTACCTGTAGGCAGCGATTTCAATGTCCAAGGCCATTTTGACGTTGAGCAGATCCTGGTACTCCCGGAGCTGGGCTGCCATCTCCCACTTGCTGTTTCTCAGCTCGCTGTCAAGCTGCTGGATGGTCTCCTGCAGCAGAGGGAGCAGCCGGTGATACACAGGTCCCCAGGTAGAGCCCAGGGGCCTGCCCTGCTCCCCATACTGTTCCCTGGAACCCGGTGGCCTAGGACGGAGCCTCCACAGCCTATTCCCACATCCAACCACTCTCGCAGTCAAGAGGTGGTTTCCTGTGTTCAGCATGTGCCAGTTGTATCTAATCCTGCCCTGGGCCGCCAGTGAGCTGAGTTGGGCTCTGTCCTCTTGATACCCTCCCATTAACTATTTATACATATTTTTCAGTCTTTAGATGCTTTTTTTCAGCGCCCCTTATTCCCTTGGGGACCTGGATCCCTGCTGTCCTCTCCACCTCTGTGCCTTCTCAGAGGTGTGTTCCAATGAGCCAAGCCTCATGCAACCACCTTGTAGTAGGGGAGACCCCTCCACTTGGGAATATATTTCTAGATTCTGGAAATGTCTGGTGGCCACCACCATCCCCTACCCTGAGAGGGCTGTGGCATCGCTCTGGGCATGGTGCTTCAATCTACTGGCACCACCGAATGGTGCTGCCCAGAGAAGCCCTACACACTCTAATTCCTGTCTGTGGACCACTGCCAGCACCCTGAGCAAGTGCCCAGGGCAGCTGTGGGCAGCGCTGAACAGCTCCAAGCCAGGCAGATGCACAGGGACAACTTCATCATAGGTGATGGAGACCTCAGGCTGGATGCCCCTCAGGCTCTGGGTGCTCTGTCAGCAGGAGCTGGGAAAGAACTGCAGTAGACACAACTGCCAAGTATTTACTGCTGCCCATCATCAGCCTATCTGGGGACAATACCCATCCTGACCTTCCTGGCAGCTGGATGGTCTCTCTCTATGAAGCCTCAAGTCTGGGACATCATCCCCAGCGCTGCATTACCTGGTAGGAGAGGACATCTGCATGATGACGCTCCTCTGAGTCCTGCCTCTGCTTCTCCAGGGACTCCTGGGTCCCTTTGAGGGCATCGAGCTCGGTGGTCTTGGACTGGAGCTGGCGGCGGTACTCGCTGATCTCCTCCTGGGCCGAGCGGATGGCATCCGTGTTCACCTTGGCCACTTCGGAGAGCTTGTCCAGCCTCACTGCAACGAGGCAAAGGGGAAGCTGCGGCAGGCAAGGGAGGGAGGCTGCGCGTCCCCCCTTTTGGGGCAGCAGCCCCTGAGCCTGCGCATCCCCCGGGCGCATCCTCTGCAGTGCCCAGCCCTGCCAGGGCTCCCTGGGGCACCGCGTTCCTGTCCCTTGCTCCGCCTGTGCCAGCAGGGTGCTGGCGGCAGGACGGTGCCTGGGCAGGACACACGGTGCAGCTATTTTGTCTGTTCTGGGTTTTTCTTTTTGTTTTCAGTGCAAACCTACTGTCTTGGGGGCAGCCCCAGGCGTCCCCCCCCACCAACACACACTGCCACACTCAGCCTCTAGGGCGCCCAAGGGCGAGCCAGGGACACTGTCCTTGAGCGGGCGGCTGGAGGAGGCTCTGCTGCTGCTGCACCCCTCGCCGCAGCCGCTGCGCGATCCGTGTCCCGACGGGGGGGTGGGAGTGCCGCAGTGCCCCGAGGTCACCGCGAGGGGCGGAGGCCAGGGCGGCTGCTGAGCCCCTCGTCTAGCGCCCCCCGTTTTGCCCAGGGCGCTGCTCTCCTCCCGAGGGGTCCCGTGGGTGCTGTGCGCCCACCCCGGCCCCACGCGCGTCGCGCTCCCGTGGGGTCAACGTGCGCCCCGCGCTCGCTCTCCAGGGTGCTGAAGCGGGGACACCCCGGGGTGCTCAGGGAGCCGCTCTCCAGGGTGCTGAAACGGGGACACCCGGGGTGCTCGCAGAGCCGCTCTCCAGGGTTCTGAAACGTCCCCTTCCGGGTGCTGCCGCTCTCCAGGGTGCTGAAGCGGGACACCCCGCGGACAGAGCCCCCTCGCCAGGGTGCTGATACCGCCCCCCACCACCCGCGCTCCCGGGGGTGCCGAGCCGCTCGCTACCGTAGTGCCCCGCCCAGCAGCGCAGCAAGGACGCTCCCTGCCCCCCGGGAAGGATGCGGCAACCCCCCCCACCAAGCACTGCGCTATAACCTCCTCCCTGCAGCGCTCCGCCAGCCTGCTGGAACTGGCCAAAATCCAGGGGAAAGAGACTGGAACCGTCCCCCCAAGCCCGCAGCGTTATCTCAAAACCTCGCAGGTTGCAGTGCCTACACTCTAAAAAGGTGCAGTGGGGTGGAAGAGGGGTGTCTACCCTGCAGATCCCCGGGGTGCTGGGGTTACTGTAACGCCCTGCACCGAGAGGGGAGCATGCACAGAGAGGTGTCGCCCTCCTGAAGCGCAGGCCCGGAGGGTTTCTGCGCACAAAGCCACAGGGAAAAGGGGGCGGGAAAGGAACCCTTTTGGGGTGTGGAGGGGAAACTCACCGCGAAACCAGTCCTCGGCCTGCAGGGTGCTGCGCGCCGCCGTGCCCTCCAGCTGCGCGCGCAGATCGCGGAGCGCCGCGCTGAGCCCCGGCCCGGCGGCGGGGTAGAGCCGGTGAGGGGGCGCAGCTGCCCGGGAGTTTGCTGGCCCGTCTC
>JAWLRI010000709.1:3472156-3495138 GCA_034781795.1 Crypturellus tataupa | reverse complement strand
GGCCGGGGGGAGCCCGGGGCGGCCGCGGCGCCGCCGAACCAGCGCGCGGGGAGACGCCGCAAAACGCACACGCACGAACACGGAAAAAGAGCAAAAAAGGGGTGCGCGTGTGTGGGGGGCGGCTCCCCGCATCCCGCGCGTGTCTCCGCAAAGGGTCTCCGCGGCTGGTTTGAAAGCGGAGCTCCCCCGGCCGCGCCGGGACCCCGTTTCCCCCGGGGTCTTACTTTTTTTTTTCCCTTCTTTTTGTTGTTGTCTTTTTTTTTTTTTTTTTTTCATTTTTAAGTTTTTTCATCTTTATTTATTTTCATTAACCCGAGGGTGCTTTCGCGCGCGGCCCTTCCGTGGGGCGGGCAGGGGCGGAACCGCGCGGAATCCCCCCACCGCGGGCACCACGGGCGCCCCCTTCCCCAGCCCCTTCCCCAGCGCCCCCGGGCCCGGGCGCCTCTGGGGAGGGCGATTTCAGCCCGGCCTCGCATCGAGCCCGCCCGGGCCCCCCGTCCTCTCCTCTGCTCCCCTCGCCCTCCCGTTATCCCGCCGTCCCGTTATCCCGTCCGTCCGCGGCCCGTCCCGCGGCTTCCCGCGCCCCGCGTTGGGCTCTGCTCGCAGCCGCAGCCCCTCTCGCCGCGGCCGGTGCTGCCCCGGGCCGGGGGTGACGGTGGGTTTGTCCCACTCGGCCCCGCTGCCCGGTTTGCACGGAAACGGGATCTCGGCTTCTTGTTTTCCTGCTCGGCAAGCGGCTTCTTGCAGCACCAGGTCTCGGTTGCCCTTCCAAAGCGAATCCCGGGGTTCCTCCTGCTGGAAGTCTTCATTTCCCTGCTCCCATCCACAGCTTCTTCTTTATGGAGAAGAAACCTCCTTCCTGGCTGTTTTTGTCCCTTCCTCGGGTGCAAGGCGGCCCCTGCCCAAGTCCCCCGCAGGACTTGGCTGCAGGAATGAGCCCAGGTTCCAGCCTAAAGATGGGAATTTACCCAGGGATTGCGTTCTGCTCCCGGGCTAGGAAAGCTAGGGAAGCTGCTCCGGGCGTTCCACAATATCCCATTGCGAGCGCAGAGCCCCGACCGTTCCGGAGGAAGCTTCAGAAACAGATAGTCCGTCCGGGAGCCGTTTCCTATTCCCGCTATACAGATACGTAGGAATCTGCGCCCCCGTCCTTGGGGCGCTTCCTCCTCGGCGCTCTCCGGTCGGGAGCGACCGGCTTCCAGGTAGGGAAAAACTCCTTGTGCCGCCCGAGGAGCTGCCTGGGGTTTCCCGTCACCTTCCTAAAGGCCAATCCGTTTGGGTTGGCTGCCCCGGAGCTCCAGCGCCTCCGTTCCCAGCCCCAGCTTTCCGCCGCTGTTTCCTTCGCCCGGGGCTTAGTGAGGACAACCTGAAACCGCCGCCGTCGGGGTTATCCGCAGAGCCCGGCTCCGCTTCCCGGGAAACCGGAGCCGTTGCAGCGAATCCCAGTCGTGCAGGGAGGAGCGTTGTGGCCGCGGCGCCCCGGCCCCTGCGTGCTCTTCGGAGCACGAGTTTGTGGGCTTATCCTAGTTTTGTCCTCATTTGTTTCTCTCTATCCCGGGTAGCCGATACCCGCCTTGGGCTTCTCCGAGTCGCGCGGGGAGCTTGGATTTCCCTGCATGTCCAGCCGCTGCTCTCGTGCTGTCGCCGTCTGGCTGCACGAGCATCTCCCTGTGCCTAAACCCGCCCAATTTTGTTCTAAAATGGAGCTCTCTGGGACATGTTTGGCTTTATGTAACCCGCGTTTGGCTCCTGCTGCAGGGCCTCGGGCTTCGTGGCCGCTTCTCCCGTTATTTCCCTGCTGCTGCCGAAGGGAGGACGGAGCTGTACAAGATGCATCGGAGCCGCCGCGCTGCCCTTTAACGAGGGCTCTCGGCTGCACGTGCATCCGCCCGGCTCTAAATCCGCCCCGGACCCTCGGGATTAGGCGATATCTGCCCTTTGCGTTTAAAGGAGCAGCCCTGGGGAACGGGTCGCTGCAGAGAAGGACCCGGTTGGCTTTGCCAGGCGGTCACTGGGGCACTGTCGTTTGGGCTCTTGGCTGCGGCTGCCCCTGGCTTTGTCGCCCTTGTGCTTTTTTTCCCCTGAGAATTCACGTCTTTTCCCCCTTGTTTTCCTTCTTGGAGGTCTCCCTCCCCAGCGACTTGAGCAGGAGGAGGATTGCCCGGCTCTGACCCCCTCTCCTGCCAGGGACGCGCTGCGGGCCCGACGCCACCATGACGGACTCCAAGTACTTCACCACCACCAAGAAAGGTGACGCTCGGGGGCAGTGCGGCCCGTTCCTTAAGCCTGAAGGAGCCCGACGCAGACGCTCAGGACGCGTGGGCGTTGAGGCCATCCCGTCGGGCACTGTTGTCCCCAGGCTCGCTGGGCACTGCCTGAACGCGCACGGGCCCTTGAGCGGCGCCGTGATCGGCTTTAGCAGCTCGGGGTGGCCCAGCCGGCACCGCGCTGCATGTGCACCCACTCCGTGGGGACGGGAGCCCCGTCCGCACCCGCAGTGGAGACCCTCGTGCTCCAAATGTTCGTCCTAAGTTGTTGCAGCAGCTGCCTGAGAGCAGGAGGGCTGGGGCGGGCTGAGGAGCTGCTCGCTGGAAACGCTCTGTTCCTCATGTGTTCCTGTCCGTGGAGGCCTCTGAGCTCCTCCTCGCTCTGCAGAGCTGGCAGAAGCCCTAGGGAAGCAGCGGCCCCTTCTGCGCTCCCCCTGGGTGCTGCCGTTTCTGCGAAGAAAAAAACGAGGGCCCCAGAATTGCCCTCGCTGTTGGAGGGAAGTTTGCGAAGTTAAATCTCCCTTCTGACCCCAGCCTCGTGGCTGTGAGACGGGAGAGCCCCGCTTGGGTCCAGCTCTGGTTCCCCGCTCCGCATCATGTCCTAGGAGCAGGCTCGGAGCCGGGACGTGTCCCCGCCGGGGTTGCAAGGTGGGAGCTGCGAGCAGGACGTGGCGTCCCCAGGCCGAGCCCGAGCCCCCTTCTTTCCTCCAGGGGAGATATTTGAGCTGAAGGCAGAGCTGAACAGCGACAAGAAGGAGAAGAAGAAAGAGGCCGTGAAGAAGGTGATAGCGTCGATGACCGTGGGCAAAGACGTCAGGTGGGTTGGACACCCACGTGCCCCCGCTGTGAGGTCGGGCCTGTATTATCTCAACGACTTTTGGGCTGAGTCCGGGTGAACCCGTGGTCACCATTGTACCTGCTGTGGCCACACAAACGTTTTGTGTGAGAGCAGCCGCCCGACGCGGTGGTGCTCGCCCGGCCCTGGTAGTAACGTGGCTAGCAGAGGGCTGGCAGAGGGTTGTCTTGCGGGGAGGAGCGGCAAAGGCCTCCCGGAGCCGTTTTGGCAGGGGTTGATGCCTGTGCCACGGGGTCAATAACCCTTTTGCGGTGAGCGCAGCCCGAGGGATTAGGCAGCTGCTTCTCCCCCTTCTTCATCGCTCTGGCAGAGGGGCAGATGGGGCCCTCCCTGCCTCCCTTTTGTCCCCTGTCCTTCCCTCGCTGCAGCTGGTCACACAGACGCAGACGTTTGGCTTTTGAAGGGGCATTTGAGCATGGATGGGGCAAAATTGTGATCTGAGTCCTATATTTTTAGAATCAAGGGATCCCATCCCTTGCTCCTGGGGTGGAGGAAGGTAAAGGGATCCCCAAGGGGGAAGTTTTGGGCTGGCTGAGAGCAGCGGCGGATGCTGGCTCTGTCATGAAGAGTGTGTCCTACTGCTTGGGCTGGCGTCCCCTGGAACTGGCCTGTCAGTTACGGCCGGTTTTGTGCTCACAGAGCAGCTGCCAGGGGAAAGAGAGACATCTGTCAGCGTGGGATAACTTCTGTGTCAGCCCTCGGCCGGGGCTGCGTGTCCTGGGGTGGTTTAATAGTCTAATTGGTCTGTCTTTATCTTCCACTGCAAAATAGCTTATCTGGCATCTGCAGCCTTAGGGCTGTTAATTCTCACTGGGGTCACGTTTAGAGAGGGGAAGACTCCAAGCTCTGCACGGGAAGTGTTAGGGCTCTGGAGCTCCCTTCTGGACTATCATTCCCTTGGGAAGAGGGGCTATTCATTACACTGGACTCTTAGTATTAAATTCTCTGAGACGGTAGGATGCAGGGTGGCTGCTTAGCAGTTTGCAGCAGGTGGGATTCAGTGTCTGCAAAAGCCTAAGGCCGTTTTGGTGGGTCTGTGCTCAGGGAGCGAGCACACAGAGAGGTATTTTGGGTGCTCGTAGCTGAGGGATCTGGCAGCAGTGCAGTCGCTGGAGCCTTTCTGGACATCTGGTGATGGCTGGTTAATGTGGCACCCGCTCCCAGTCCAAGAGGAAACCCACAAGTGGAGCTGGGATACAGCAGAGCTCTGGGGGAATGGCCTGGGAGAGCCCAAGTGATGTCCATGAGGGACTGCTTGGAGTTGATAGAGATCCATGAAGAAAAACCCAGGGGTGGGATGGCTTATTTAGTCCAATCTATAAAGTCACTGAGGAGTAGGCTCAGCTTATGCAAGGTCTTGGGGCCTTCTGGCCCCAGGGACGTATTGGGCCCCCCACGAGGGGTGGAGGTGGCAGCTGCTCGCACAGGGGTGGCATCTTCCTGCCCTGACTCACAGCGTGGCCGTGCTCATCGAGGTGCTGTGCGTTCCAGTGCTCTCTTCCCGGACGTGGTGAACTGCATGCAGACGGACAACCTGGAGCTGAAGAAGCTGGTCTACCTCTACCTGATGAACTACGCCAAGAGCCAGCCGGACATGGCCATCATGGCAGTGAACACGTTTGTGAAGGTGAGGGGGGAAGGCTGCGTGTCCCTAGCAGGATCTGCTCTGCCTTCCACATGTGTTGCTTCCGAAACCCTCTGTTGCTGTCACCTTTGGGGATTCAGAGCTTGTCTTCTAGGAGAAAAGGGCTTTAGGCCTGGAGTCCTCTCGTTTCTCTGTCAAAGAACTAAATTCTGAACCAGCAAAGGGTCCTTCACGTGGCAAAATCCTCGTCCTGACTTTGCCCTCCGTTCTCTGCCTTCCCTTGGCCTTTCATAGCTTACCCAGCTGCAAAGAAGAGAGGGAGGGCAGGTTTCCAAATCTTGTTCTGTAGTAAGGGTTCCCTTAGCACTAGATAAGAGAACAAATTTGGCCAGTAGTGCAGGAGAAAAGCAGGAGAAAAACTTGTTCTTGGCAGCAGTACCGTGCTCCGTGCTCTCTCAGTGGTATCTTCAGTTGTGGGCAGTTTCTATGAGCTTTTAGGGACTAATTTCATATGAACTTGCTGAGTCTTCAGCCAGGAAGGCCCTTGTGATCTCCTTCTAGGAATCAGACACTGAAGAGCATGTTTGTTAGGAGCCAAGATGTGGCCAGATCATTTTAAGAGGCTTGGTGGGCTTTTTGGGGAATGAGAAACTTTCTTTAAAAATAAATAAATAAATAAAAATAATAAAAAAAACAGGCAGCAAACCTTGTAGATGCATTTCCTGGGTCAGGTGGTGGTTTTGCCGCTTGGCACATGAATTTGGCTTCTTGGTGTGATGATGGCATCTGATTCCTGGAGGTGTCTGGAGTAGGAAATGGTGGTGTTAGAGCTCTTAGCCCCCCAGATTTCAGCCCGTTCTTCTGTGTTGAAGCACTCTTGGACTACTTGAAGAATGAGGGTTAAAACCTCTAGACTTTGGGTACTCAAGTAAGAATTTAGTTCCTGAAGCCACCTCTGAAGTCTGATCCAAGGACTTGGATGTCTGACCTCTCTTTCCAATTCCCTGTTAGGACTGTGAGGATCCAAACCCTCTGATCCGGGCTCTGGCCGTGCGGACCATGGGCTGCATCCGGGTGGACAAGATAACGGAGTATCTGTGTGAGCCCCTGCGGAAGTGCCTCAAGGACGAGGACCCTTACGTGCGCAAGACGGCGGCCGTGTGCGTGGCCAAGCTCCACGACATCAACGCCCAGCTCGTGGAGGACCAGGGCTTCCTAGATACCCTCAAGGACCTCATCTCGGACTCCAACCCCATGGTGATTGCCTTTTGCCTTCCTCACCCTCTCTTCTCCTCCCAGTGGCAGTAGATGCCCTCCTTTGTTCGTTTATCTCTGCATGCTCCTTTCCTTGCCCATTTTTCAGTTCTTCTCTGTCTTAACGGGCTGTCTCGCTGTGGCTATTGCTAGTGGCTGCCGGTTGTTTCCCTTGCTCTGTTCCTCCCCTCATCCAGCCTCTCCTCAACGTGGTGTTGTGTTCCCGTTGCGCTCCGTTCCCCTTGGCTGTGCTGATTTAGCCAGAGCAGGGGACAGCTGATGGCTGGGGATGCTGCGTGTCCCCCTCCTGGCGCTGAGGGACAAAGTGACAAGGGAGCAGCCGTCAGCCTGGGGACACCGGTGCTCCTGGGCCTTGCTGTGAGCCCAGTGGGCTTGGGGGTGCTGGGGGAAGGCAGTAGGGTGGTCACAGGGGCCTGGGGACAGGCAGCTGGAGCAGTTACTGCATCTCTCATAAGAGAGCAGCTGGGAAAAGAGCAACACCAGGAGCGGTGGCAGGTAATGACGGGAACCCACCGCTGTCCAGGGCAGGTGCAGGGACAGGAGAGAAAGGTCTGTGCAAAGAGCTGGGCAGGAGCTGCCGGGGTGCAGCCCTGCGGCTGCTGCTGCTCGTCGGCAGCGTCCGCGGCGCCGCTCTCCAGGGGATGAATCACGGTCACGGGAGCCGTGTGACGGCTCCGCTACGAAACCGTGGGAGTGAAAATGCTGCTCCGGCTTCCTGCGAGGCTCTCCTTGGCTGCTGGGCAGAGGCAGACCTGCCTCCCTGCCGCCGCGGGCACCCCGTCCCGCTGCGCTTGGTGTGCCCGCGGGGTGGCCGGGCTGCCCGGCCCGTGCCGAGGGTCTCGGGCTCCTGCTGGTGCCTGGGGGCCGGCAGCGAAGCCCCAAGCCCTGCTCGGAGCTGGGGGCAGCAGCACGGCCAGGGCTGCACCAGGAGCAGCTGGAGCGGCTCGCTCTTCCTCAGGGATGTTATTCCCAGTGCACCACAGTGGACAGTGTCTCCACTGCCGTGCAGCACTGTTATTGTCCCCCATCATTCCTACATATCCTGGTAGGTTTTCCAAGCACGGGACATGTCCAGTTGACCCAGAGCTTGTTTTTTTGAAAGCTCAGCTCCTTTGAGCTGTTGATCCCTGTTTGCTTGGAGCTGGTCGGGACATAGCTGTGCCATCGGGAATCGCTTTATCCCACTCTTCCCTCTTGTGTTTTGGTCAGCAGCGCAAGGGATAAGATTGGAGCAGAGGCTCTTACCGTGGAGCAGTGTCTCTGGGCATGTGCCTGCCGTGCTGCCCTTGGCATCAGCCTGGGCTCTGCCCGGCTCTCCTGCTGGGGCTGCTTTTCCGAGTCCTGCAAATTGGGATCCGTCTCACTGGGCGCGGAGCTGCGCAGCCTCCCGGGGCCACGTGCTCCTGTTGGAGGTGACGCCGTGTGGGGCCGCGAGGCAGCGGTAGCTGCAGGGCCTGGTGCCCAGATGTCACCGAGCTGGGGGCTGGCATCAAGGATGCAGCGTGGCCGCTTGTGCCCGCTTCCCTGCAGGATGTCGATCCACTCTTTCCTTGTCCCGTAACGTGTGTCCGGTCCCCTCTGGCAGGTGGTGGCCAACGCAGTCGCTGCGCTTTCGGAAATAGCAGAGTCCCACCCGAGCAGCAACCTCCTGGACCTGAACCCGCAGTCCATCAACAAGCTGCTCACGGCCCTGAACGAATGCACCGAGTGGGGCCAGATCTTCATCCTGGACTGTCTGGCGAACTACATGCCCAAGGATGACCGGGAAGCGCAGAGGTGAGGCCGGCTCTGCGTGCGGCTGAGACGGGTGCTGCCGGGACCAGGGCCGGCTGGAGCAGGGTTTGGGAAGGGAAGGGAACAAGTGAGCAATGCCTGAAAGTGCCACTTGCTTCCAACGCCGCGTCTTGGCAAGGCTTTACGCTTCCTTCTAAACTGCTCTTTAACACTTGGCTTTCTGCTCCAGTTGGTGGAGCAGCAGGCACGTGTGTTGGGCTACTAACCCGTGAGTGGGCATTGCCACCTGGGAGCTGCTACAGTGACCCAGCTGTCCACTTGCTGGCAGTTTTCCAGCTGGGATCGTGCTGGGAGGAGCAGGCTGGGCCCTAGGGAGTTCCGAAAGGGAGACACTGGAGTTGGATTCTGGGCAGACTGGGAAATCATCATCATCGTAGGAGTCTGAGTCGGAGAAATGTCCCTTGGGACGGTACTAATGTGGGTACCTGCCCTGCTCTCAGTGCCTCGTTTCTGAGTGGTGTTAGCAGTAATATTGTACCTTAACTAGGAAATCTGGCTTTGATGACCTTTCCCGTTGTGTCCCCTCCTGACGCCCGCAGCATCTGCGAGCGGGTGACGCCCCGGCTGTCCCACGCCAACTCCGCGGTGGTGCTGTCGGCCGTGAAGGTGCTCATGAAGTTCATGGAGATGCTGTCGAAGGACCTGGATTACTACGGCACGCTGCTGAAGAAGCTGGCGCCGCCGCTGGTCACGCTGCTCTCCGCGGAGCCGGAGCTGCAGTACGTGGCTCTCCGCAACATCAACCTCATCGTGCAGAAGAGGTGAGAGCCCCGGTGGGGCAGGGGGGCTGCCCGATGTGACTCCTGTCCTTGCATGGGCGCTGCTTCCTCTTGCTGCCAACCCCCTGGTGACTGCGGTAGTGTCAGGGCTGGTTGACACCCTTTCGTGTGGGTTTTATCTCTTCTCTAGTAGTAAAACTCAAGAATTAACCTGGAGAATCAGGGCAGGGACTGGGCAGGGAGCAGCAGGTAGAATGGTGAATAGCTGAGACCTTGGTTTCATCGTTACACCTCTAGTGAGACACGTTGTGGAACAGGGTTGTGTCTGTTGGGCTGTTTCTGTGCAGTCGCCCTTCTCAAACGAGCACGGACAGAAAGGTCCCTGTGTCCCTGTGCCGTGGCCGGGAGGTGCGTGAGGCCCCGCGCACGTGCCCGGAGCAGCCGCATCCCGCGGGAGAGCCGCGCTGCGCAGCGAGCGCTGCGGGCAGGTGACTCGCTCTCCTACCAGTTGTCACCGCTGTGGGCTATTAAAAATAGCAGCAGCTTCTGGGAGGAGTGGAAAGCAATTAGCGTCCCTGGGAGCGGGGACGGGAGCGACCGGCTGCCTCCTTGGGGCTGGGCAAAGCCTGTCCCTTTCCAAGCCATCCAAGGAGGCTGCTTTGATGTGAAAGGCCTGGCCGCCTCCTGGGGACCTGGGGTTGGCATCCCCACAGCCCCAAGACGTCCCTCGCGACCTTGGCAAGATGATCGGCCCCTGTTGTCTCGCGTCTGCTCTGAGTTTGCAGCAAGGCTGCGCTCCGTTCCCTGTGCATCAGCAAAGGGGAGCCGAGGGAGCGCTTCCTGGGGGAATAAGCACGGCTCTCGGGTTGCTTGGCATGGAGCAGCCCCAGAAACCTTCCTGCACCCACGACCTAGGAGCCCTGTCCTGCCGGCCTGGTGCTGCGGGGGCTCTCAGGGCTGCTCACGCTCTGCTCAGCCTGCAGAAGCCCCTGGATATGGGAGCAGCGGTCAGGTCTTGCAGACAGTTTTGCCACAAGAGGAATCATATGATTCTGGTCTCCATATCCTGAAAGCTCTGCAGAAATCCGTGGTTTCCGGAGGCTTTTTGTTGCTGTTTTCTGTGGTCAAAGTGAAGGTTATGAGTGTCCTTTACTTCCTGCCCCTTGTTGTCCTCCAGGCCTGAAATCCTGAAGCACGAGATGAAGGTGTTTTTTGTGAAGTACAACGACCCCATCTACGTCAAACTGGAGAAACTGGACATCATGATCCGCTTGGCCTCCCAGGCCAATATAGCCCAGGTCGGAGACCCACGTGCTGCCCCAGCTGGCTGGGTGGGCACCAAGGAGGGCACGCAGGGCAGTTCTGCACTGTGTTTCCCTGGGAAAACTGGTGCAAAACTGCAGGAAGACCTGGCAGTTGCAGGGGAGGGTCATCTGGGGAGCTACTGCTTCCCGAATTATCAAGCAAGATCTGAACCAGTGCTTACAGGCACTGAATTAAATTACAGATGTGAGCACAGCCCGTGGCTTTGCAGAACATTAAGGCATCAGCCGTATCCCCCGACCTGCTGTGGTCACTGGCCCGTGGTGCTGCGGGCTGGGCCTTAGGGAAGCACGTTGCTGTGTTTCCTTTTGATCCCTCCGTCCGAGACTTTGGCTCTCACTGTGTGTCCTCTGCGCAGGTGCTCGCGGAGCTGAAGGAATACGCCACGGAGGTGGACGTGGACTTTGTGAGGAAGGCGGTTCGAGCCATCGGCCGCTGCGCCATCAAGGTCGAGGTGAGGGCTGGGGCGGATCAGCGCGCCGGTGGGTCACAGAGCTCGGGTGTAGCTTGAGTTGGCTGGGCAGAGCAGCAGGAACCTCCACGTCCTCTCGTGCTGCTGCTGGCAGCTGTGGCTGGGCAAGGCCACCCACCACGGTGCTCCCAGGGAGTTTTTTCCCCTTGCTGTTTGCTACAGAAGCCTTTTCAGGACCCCTGTGCACACCACGTTGGGTTGCAGATCTAGCTGCTCGCAGCAGACTGGGCTGCCAAATGTGCCCTAACGTGTTTAGGAAGCAGATTATACAAGTGTCCTGTTTGGAGACCGCGGGAGTTCTGGGAGCCAGTTAATCCCTTAGCAAAGGGGACAGGGAGGGGGTTGCATCCACTCAGAGGTAATTTGGAGGAAGGGATTACTCGAAACGTTTCTGCAGTTCCTGCTGTGCTTTGCCCTGGCTCTGTGCGGCCGGGGAAGAGACGTGCTCGGAGACAAGGTCAGGTGGGTTTGAGCCAGCCAAGTTTATATTGGATTAATGCAGAGCATCGCAATTGCATGACAAAAGCACCTTAACAGCAGCAAGGCAGCTCGGAGAGACGGAGGAGGAGACACGCTGAGGCCAGCGTGTTTTTTTTTCAGCTCCCACCAGGGAGCTGAGCTGGCCCAGCTTGCTGCTGCTAAACCGATCCCTCCGGTCTGCAATCCAGCCTCTTCCAGCAGGATTTATCACCATGACATTCTCCTTAGCTCTCTTTTCTCCTTGCTGTTAACCCTGAGGAGGGTGGCTGCGAAGAGCCAAGCTAAGGCAGGGTTTAGGAGTCTGCACTCTCAGAAAGTCAGGGAGAGACCTGAATCACTCCCGGCCCTTGGAGCCTGCAGGAGGGATGGGGTGACCCTGACCCAGCTTAGGGGAGCGGGAATGGGAGGCTGCGCTCGTGCTTCCTCCTTTGGGATTTGCATTAGGTTTGGGAGGGATGCGGGGGGACAGACTGCAGCGAAGAGGGGGTGTGAGGAGGCGGTGGAGGCTTCCGAGGGGGACACGTGAGACCCCCAGTGTGTGACCGAGTCCCCCCGCAGCAATCGGCCGAGCGCTGCGTCAGCACCCTGCTGGACCTCATCCAGACCAAGGTCAACTACGTGGTGCAGGAGGCCATCGTGGTCATCAAGGACATTTTCCGCAAGTATCCCAACAAGTACGTGGCTCGGCACGCGGGGCGAGCGCTCCCGGGAGGCACCGGCTGCTCTTGGTGCCCCTCCGTGTTATTGGATCCCTAGAGAGGTCCGGGGCTGGTGGAGCGCTGGGCTGCTGCTCCCTCCAGCTTGGCAGCTGTATTGGAGCTGCCTGGAGCTCTGGAGTGCAGAGGGATTCGTAAGAGGCAGCACCTTTTCCTGGCTGCCCGTGTCCTCACAGGGCAAGGAGAGGACACGTGGGAAACCCAAACCTGCTCTCAGTTGTGCTAATGAACTAACATGTCCCCAAGCATTGACGTGGGGACAGGAGAGCCCTGCACAGCCCAGGCCATACCCTGAGTCACATTGGCAGACCCCAAACTAGAGACCCAACTAGGTAAAAGCTGGCAGAGACTTTGCAGCTGCTCACGTTGACATTAACCATCTCTGGTTCTTAATTCAGTGGCCTTGGTGGTAGCATCTGTGCAAGGAATATGGAGCTGCCTGAGACGGGGGTAGAATAATCTCACATGGCCTCTGGGGAAGAAGATGGATGGATTTTTGGTTGCAGTAGCTCCAAAATCCTCCTGTCTAACGTGCAAGGGTAGCAGGAAGCAAGGGGAGACCTCAGGCTGATCCATCACGGGTGGGTGACTGTCATGTCCAGGAAGTAATGAACTAATAGTAATAATAGTTACTAATGAACGGAATTAGTAACGAATGGGAAGTCGGTGCAAATCTGCAGCATCTCAGGGCTGCTGCAGAGCTGGAGAGAAGATGGAGATGGGATGAGAGGTGGATTCTGCAGAGAGGCTGGAGAGCAGGAGCATGTGCCCTGCGTGCATGGGGACTTGGAGGGGTCAGCGTGGGCAGTGCCAGCACTGGGGACCAGCCAGTGGTCTGGTCCCTCCCTGAGAGCAGCATGAGTGAGCTGGGAGCGCTGGCACCCTCGGCGATGCCCTGGCTCCCAGGCTGCCGGATTGGGCTTGGGCTCCTTCTCTTTGCGGTGACCGTGGGTCGTGTTCCTGAAGGTACGAGAGCGTCATCGCCACCCTCTGCGAGAACCTGGACTCCTTGGACGAGCCCGAGGCCCGGGCTGCCATGATCTGGATCGTGGGGGAGTACGCGGAGCGCATCGACAACGCCGACGAGCTCCTCGAGAGCTTCCTGGAGGGCTTCCACGACGAGAGCACCCAGGTAGGGCCGGATGGGGACACCGGTGCCGGGAGAGGCAGCCCTTCCAGGCAAAGGGAGGCCTGATCCATTGGTAGCATCGGCTGGTTGTGCCGTGGGTGAGTTGAGGGTTTGGTCCTTCAAAGTTGTTCCCGTGTCATCTTGGCCAAGGCAGTGACTTGGTCCAGAACAAGGGGCTTTTCCCCACTCCTGTGGCTGAATGATAACTGAGAATATTTTTGTGTCCCTGAGGCTTTTCTTGAGGAGTAAACCATGAAAAAGCTTGCGCTAATGTGATCTGAAGAAAGCAACCTGCTGTAGCGGGCTCAGGACAGCTGTTACTTGCAGGCTTTCGGACAAGAGTGCTGTGTTGGGCCTGGCTGTAGACCATAGCCCTTTGTCGCATGAGATACCACGTTGGTGGTGTCTCCCTTAAAAGTTGGGAGGGAGCAGCTGGTCACTTTGTCCATTCCTCTGTGCCAGGACAGGAGCAGCCTTTGGGGCCTGGGAGCTGAAGTCACACTGCTGAAATGAGCTGCTAACGAGCTCAGCTTGTGCTTCTTGAGCAGGTGTCCTCCCCGGCAGCCGTAGGGCAGGCAGGGGGACACGTGTGTCCCGTTTGCTCTGGCAGCTGCGGCCAGTCGTTGTTAGAGGGAGGCTGCTCCACTCTGCAAAGGCCTGGGGAGCAAGAGTGGGGCTGCACCTCTTCCCTCCATCCTCTTCATCACAGAAGATGCAGGAAGGGACCTTGCCAGGTTGAGTGAAGATACTGTCATGGGAAGGTAGCTTCTGCTGCTTCAGTTGCTGCCTCCTTGAGGCGGGACAAGTGGCTTCATAAGTTTTCATTTGGAAATGTTATGGGTGTCACCTATGGTGATTTCTCATCTGCTATATAAAACACCATGGAATTAAGTCACAGCCAAGTGAACAGGGAAGGCCTGGAATAACAGTAACTGATCCCATCTATGCTGCCTTGGGCCCAGGGGGACACTTGCATAGTTCCTGCTTCCCTGTCTGTGACTCCAAGGGTGCTCCGACCTTCATCTTCTCGGGACTGGGTGAGTCCCGGGATCTCACCCGGTGCCCTCGGCCAGCCCACGGCTCTGGCAGGCTGCGAGCGCAGTAATCGGCTCCAAGAGCCTTCAGGCTGGGCTGAGAGCCGCCCCCGGCGCTCTGCGCGGCGTCACCGCTGCCTAGCGGGGCACCCCATACGGGATCTCGAGGGAGGCCGCGCGGACGGGGAAACTCCTGCTTCCCCGCCAAAGCTGGGCAGGTTCTGCCCCTGCCTGCCCGACGCCGCGTTTCTGCCGCAGGTCCAGCTGCAGCTGCTCACGGCCATCGTGAAGCTCTTCCTGAAGAAGCCCACGGAGACGCAGGAGCTGGTGCAGCAGGTGCTGAGCCTGGCCACGCAGGTGCGTAACCGGCTCCCGGGAGAGCCTTGGCATCGCTCCCGAAGCAACGGGCACGTCGTGGGAGTGCAGTGCCTGTCACAGGAGTCTCCTCATGCTCATTAGTATTAGATGGAAATGCTGGTGGTTAAACGGGAGTCTGCTGCAGCACGGGACATCATCATGCCCCATCTCCCTGCTAGCACCAGGGTAACAATGTGGGTACCTGCGCAGCCCCTGTAGGGCAGAGGTCCAACATGGGCCACATCTTCCCTCTCCTTCCCCTGTGCACGGCTTGGGTGGCACAGGATATCTGTGGCCCAAAGACACCACGAAGTGCTCTGTTTGCTGCAGCATTCCTTGCCTCCTTGGCTCTAACTGCCACTTCCCGCAGGACTCGGACAACCCGGACCTGCGGGATCGCGGCTACATCTACTGGCGCCTGCTCTCCACCGACCCGGTGGCCGCCAAGGAGGTGGTGCTGGCGGAGAAGCCCCTCATCTCCGAGGAGACGGACCTGATCGAGCCCACGCTGCTGGACGAGCTCATCTGCTACATCGGCACGTTGGCCTCCGTCTACCACAAGCCGCCCAGCGCCTTCGTGGAGGGCAGCCGAGGGGTCGTGCACAAGAGCTTGCCTCCACGGACGGGCTCGTGAGTGTCTCTGCTTGCTCCCCTCTGTCCCCCGCCTGCCCAGGCTGTGTCTGTGGCCTGTGTTGAGTCCGTGAGGAGTTGGGCTGCTCGGGTCTGGCTTGGCCAAGTGGGACCGCTGCTCCATGCGGGGCCTCTGCACCAGAGCTGAGTGGTGTCAGCATTACGTGTTGGCACACGCAGCTTGGGGGAAGCACAGGGCTTTTTTTCCTGCATTGAATGGAGCTGTGGTCAATATCACAAACGTTCTGGCAGCTCCTGTTGTGCGGGACATGATGTTTCAGTGATGCTGTCACCCGTGCTCCAGTGTTGCAGCCCGCCAGCAAGGCTCCTGGGAAGGGACTCTCCTTCGGATCTCTGTTTCCCCAAATAAGGTCTCCCTGTAGCAGCAGTGCTGATTTATGTTGAGCACCATCCTTACAAGCCCTTTGGATTTACGTGGAAAGTGAATCTCTGTGAGAGGGTTTTGAATGTTGGGATCATCACTGCTGGGACAGGACACCTTTGTCAGTGTTCACTGCCAGGCACAGTTGGGCAAACCGCATCCCTCCAGCTGGGCCTGTTGGCTCAGCAGAGCTTTTTGGCATCGTGTTTTTCACCCTTCCTTTTCCTTGTCCCTCCATCTAGGAGCGAGAGCGCGGAGAGCCCCGACGCGGCGCCCACGGGCGTCCCAGCGCCGGAGCAGCCGGCCGTCATCCCCACGCAGGGCGACCTGCTGGGGGACCTGCTCAACCTGGACCTGGGCCCGCCGGTGAGCGGGCCCCCCGTGGCCGCCTCCTCCGTGCAGATGGGCGCCGTGGACCTCCTCGGCGGCGGCCTGGACAGCCTGGTAGGTGGCGGCTCCGCGCGCTCCTGCCTCGGTGCCGGTGGGTCCCCGTGTCAGGCATTGCCCTGGGGACTGCCACCCGCAGCGACTGCGCCCAAGCCTGGCCTGTCCCCACAGAGACACCTGTGCTGGTCCCTGTCCGTAGTAGTGAAGGGAGCAGAGCGCTCCGCAACCTGCCGGCTCATCCTGATGGATGGCCCAGGCGGCTGGAGGGGGCAAGGATTAGCGCTGCCTTTCTTGGACCCATTGGTGCCCTGCGGGTGACGCTCGCAGTGCCCCTGGGGCGGAGGGGCTCCTGTTTCTGCGCTGCCCTCCGCAGGGCTGGGCTGAGATCTGCCCGCACGAGGGTCTCCTCCCGCACCGGGAGAGCTGGGCTGGCTCCTTGTCATCCCGCAGCAGCGAGACGTGGCCCCGGGGACACCACTGCCCTGCCCACGGTGCCCGGCTTTGCGCAGCCGGCGCCCCGGCGCTGTGTCCCCAGGTGACCAGTTAGTAGGAGGGCGGCAGGGGACAGCCCTAGGCCTCGGACAGGTCACTCCTGCCTTGTCCCAGGTCATGGCTGGGGCATGACCACACTTGTGCCACGTGAGCCGGCACAGTCTCGTGCCTGTGCTGTCCCCAGGGACCTGCCTGGCTCTGCTGGTCCCGGAGGGGCAGAGCCACCGCGTGAGCCACCAGCGGATGGTCAGGCCGGCGGGACCGCTACACTAACGTCTCTTCCCTCCTGCCTTTCTCTTTCTCCTTGCCTTCCTTGCCTCTCCTCTCCCGGCTTGCGTCTCTGCATGCGGCTGGCTCTTCTCTCCGCCTTGCCTGCTTCCGCTTGGAGATGGGGGACGAGTCGGAAGGGGTATGGATCAGCCTTTCCTTGGCTCCCTCGAGCGGCCCCGGCGCCCGTGCCAGCCCTCCCTGTGCCCTGGCTCCCCTGGGTGCCCCGAACCTCCTGTCAGAGCAGGGGCCGAGTCTGGAGCGGCACCAGGACAGCATGGGGCATCCCGGGACTGTGATGCTTCCCATGGGGAAAGCTCTTTCCCTGCCACTGGCCCCGGGTGCCCTGGAAGAGGCACAGAGCCGCTGTGCGTGAGCGGCACCCGCGACCTCCCATGGGCTTTAGTTCCCGGCCTCTCTCTGCTCTTGCTCTGTGCGTCCCCACCGCGGTGTCTGCAGCACCGGGAGGAACTGGGTGATGCAGATGCTCAATGGGGTGATGCCCCCCGCGCCCGTGGTGCCGCCTCGGCGAACCCAGGCCTTGGCTCCCCGGCCCGGGGGGCTTCGTGGGGTTGCCCCCCTTGCAGTGCACCAGGTGCTGCCCAGCCTGCACTCACCGCCTCTCCCTTTCTGTCTCTCGCAGCTGAGGAGCGATGTGGGAGGCAGCCCTGCCGTGAGTGTGCCCTTCCTCCTCTTCCTCCTCCTCCTCCTCGCTTGCCTCTGCCCCACGGGACCCCCGTAACTCGCTCCCCTGTCTCCCACAGATGAGCAGCGGCGGCGGCAGCTTCGCGCCAGCGCCCAGCACCGCGGCACCCGCCAACCTGGGGGCACCCATCGGCGGCGGCCTCGGAGACCTCTTCGACCTCACCGGGGGAGTGGGTACCCTGTCCGGGTCCTACGTGGCACCCAAAACGGTGAGTGGGGCAGGGGGCCAAAGCAGAGCCAAGCTGGCCAAGGCTGGAGCTGGGCACCAAGGGTAGAGAGCCCCCGGGCTGGCCAGGGAGCAGGTGGAAACCAGCCCATTGCCCCCAGCGCGGTGGGAGAGGGGCAGCAGCAGAGAGGATGCTGGAGCAGGGACAGGAGGGCAGGTCCCTCCAGCCCCTCTCGCCTCCCTGCCTTCCAGGGCCTTGCAGGTGCCTGAGGCTGAGGTCCTGGGAGGGGTGGAAGCAGTAGATGTTCTGCCATCTACCTTGTTCCGTCTGCTTTACCCATGGGAGTCCTGGTGGCGCTTGCCCTGACATCCCAGGGTGTCTGGAGCAGCGGAACGCTCCAGGATTTCCATATCCTTGAGTGCTGGAGCCCTGTGAACTGGTTGCCCAATTCGGCTCCTCCGCAGCTTGTGTTGCAGGTTGGGTAAAGCCCCGTGGCTTTCTTGTGTCCTTCGTGCAGGTCTGGCTCCCTGCCATGAAGGCCAAGGGGCTGGAGATCTCCGGCACGTTCAGCCGCCAGGTGGGCTCCATCTCCATGGACCTCGTGCTAACAAACAAGGCCCTGCAGGTCATGTCCGACTTTGCCATCCAGTTCAACCGCAACAGGTAGGTTCCCTGGAGCGTCGCCGGCGCCGCGGAGGGCCGGCAGGAAGGGACTGTGGGTGGATATGCGGCCAGGAGGAGCCTCCTGTGATGATCCTTCTCTTGCTGATGGCTGTGATGATCAAACCGGAGCCTCTAAGAAGTTGGCTGAGGAGGCTGTTCCCCTGGGCAGGGGGAGGTTGGGCTGCTCCCCCCAGCCTGGGCTGTCCTGTTGTTTCCTGGTTTTCCGCTGTGCGCCTGATCCCGGCTCTCCCTGGTATCCCTGCAGCTTTGGCCTGGCCCCGGCAGCTCCGCTGCAGGTGCACGCGCCCCTCGCCCCCAACCAGTCGGTGGAGATCTCCCTGCCCCTGAACACGGTCGGCTCCGTCATGAAGATGGACCCGCTGAACAACCTGCAGGTGGGGAATGGCCCCGGGGTCCCCTCCCGTGCCCAGACACCGGCTGGGGGGACGTTTGGGTCAGTGCCGCCTGGGCGAGAAGGACGTCGCGGGGCTGCGTTTCCAAGCTGGGTTGTGCAGGAAGGGAAGCAAACGAAGGGGAGCTGGCAGGGTTTGTGACAGCGGGAAGCCAGCGGGAGAAAGTGCTCAGCTCATCATCTGTCCTTTCCTGTTGGGCTTGGAATTTGATATCGAGCTCTCGTGCAAAGCGCTCCGTCCGCAGCGGAAGCTCCTCGTTGACGTGTGGCAGACGCCCAGCTCCGAGGGGACGGGGTGGTGTGGGAGGACAGGACGCGTGCCTGGCATCGCCCGCCCGCCCTGCGTGTGAGGAAGCGCTGACGTCCCGTGTTTGGGTCTCCTAGGTCGCCGTGAAAAACAACATTGACGTGTTCTACTTCAGCACGCTGTATCCGCTGCACATCCTCTTCGTGGAGGACGGGAAGATGGGTGAGTGGGAGCGTGGGAGCCGCCTCAGGGTCCTGCGCTTCGGCCAGCCGTCACTAGGTGCCATCGCGGCCCCAACAACCTCCCAGCTGCCTTCCCTGCCCGGGAGAGCCTGATCCCATTGGGATGTCGGACCAGCTGGGGCGGAGCAGGTAGCCCAGTGCCAGCAGGACCAAGCTGTGGCCACCTGAAGGTGCCCTGAGCCACCTTCTAAGAGCTCGTTGCCACCAAGCCCCCTCATTTCACTCTCATTTTGCCCTCTTGGGCACTTGCTCTTCAAACTAAGCCAGCAGAAGCAGGGAGTTTCCCTACTGCTGGCTGAGGCTGCTGGAGCGGAGGGCAGAACGGCAAGGAGAGCGGAGCCCTCCCTCTCCCAGCTCCATGGTGACACGGGCAGCAGCCTCTGCGTTTGCCCCGTGCTCAGGGCTGCTTTGGCTCTCACTTGTCACTCCGTTCCCGTCCCGCAGAGCGGCAGATGTTCCTGGCCACGTGGAAGGACATTCCCAACGAGAACGAGGCCCAGTTCCAGATCAAGGACTGCTCCCTCAGTGCAGGTGGGTTCGGCGCCTTTGGAAAGGCTCAGTTCAGCTTGTCCAGGGAATTTGGCTGCCCTGGATGACCGAGGGATGTGGAGTTATCCGAGTTACCCCAGTGAAGGCTGCGGGCACCGTAAAGCGCCCTGCGCGGAGGGAGGTGGAGAGGCTCCCTGTGTGCTCTGTGTCCTCAAGGACAGCGCAGCGTCACCCGGGGCGGCTGAGCCACCAGGACCCTGCTCAGAATGAGACTCACGGTCACCCCAGCTCAGAACTTGGGGCGGGAAGGTCCGGGGCGGCGTGCGCAGAGGCGGCAGCCCTAGAGACGAGGAGCTCGCTGCTCTTGGCACTTGAGTTCTTGCTCCTCTTTGCCCTCAAGACCTCCAAGCCGAGGTGTGCTGGGACAGTGCCAGGTTGTCCCCTGCCTGCTGCCTGCCAGGGTGAGATGCTGCTCGTGCAGCATCCAGGCCCCGCTGCCCTCGCGGGCTCCAGGCCGCCCTGCTCTGATGGGCGGCCACGTCTCTGCCCGCACAGACACCGTCAGCAACAAGTTCCAGGGCAGCAACATCTTCACCATCGCCAAGAGGAACGTGGAGGGCCAGGACATGCTCTACCAGTCGCTGAAGCTCACCAACGGCATCTGGGTGCTGGCGGAGCTGCGCATCCAGCCCAGCAACCCCAGCTTCACGGTAGGGCCTCTCCAAAATGCTCCCTGCACCCGGCCCATGTCGCTCCGCATGCTGTCCTTGTCCTCACTGTCTGCTCAGGAGCTCCAGGAGGGCGACCGGGTCTTTGGCAGCCCCCACCATGGTGGGATGCAGCAATGGGAGCAGCCAGTGGCACTGCCAGCCCCACAATTAGGTGCTGACGCGCACCGTGAGGGGGAGCATCCACCCTTTTTGGTGGTCAAAGTGTTGCCATGAGCACCCTCCCCTTGCCAGGCCTGCTGGCCCTCCCAGGACGGGCTCCAGCAGCCGTCGGCTCCGGTTGACCGCCCTTGTGCAGCCAGGGCAGTGGGTTGTCATGCCACGGGGTAGCAACCATCAGCCGTGGGTAGCAACCATCAGCAGCGCTGCCACCACCAACAGAAACGCTTGTGTGGAGGAGAAATTCTGGCCAAGTGACAAATCTTGAAAGCAAAGAAAACCCCCCAACGCCATCCCCTGCCAGCAGAAGGGGCCGTGCCCCATGGCGCTGCCTGGGGGGGAGCCGCTTCCCGTCGCTCGCTCCCGCGGCTCTTGTTTGCTTGCGTTGCTGTGGCCGTTGCGCGGTGACTCACTCGCCTCCGTTTCCGCCGCGCGGCCGCCCGCCTGCCCCGCGCTGCAGGAGGTGGAGGTTCGCGCGCTGCTTTGTAGCCCTTGCGCTTGGGGCCGGCTGCTCCCCGGCGCTTCCCGGCGCTCTCCCCGCGCTTGGGCTTGTTCTCCTTATCCTGGTGCTTGATGTTCCTCCCCTTGGCCACACTGAGCCCTCGGCACCTGTGGGCTGCAGCCTCCTCTGCTGCTTTGTGAGCCAGCGTCGAGCTCAAAGCCCTTCGGCAAGTAAATAGCTCTCGAGGAGGCTGCAGCGGCTCAAGCGGGGTTGAAGATGCAGTATTAAAGTGGGGCAACCCCCAAAAGGGACAGTCCTGACAGGTTCTGGAGTCTCCCTTGGAGATCTTCAAAATCAGCCTGGATGCCACCCTGGGCCATGTGCTCTGGGTGTCCCTGCTTGAGCAGAGCAGTTGGACTGGATGATCTCCAGAAGGTCCCTTCCACCCTCAACCATTCCGTGATGCTGTGTGATTCTGTGAGCTCTGCTTTGCTTCACTTCGCTTCCTCGGGGATCAGGGTGCCCACGAGCGACTGCCTCTGCCCACGCATCCCCCCACGGAGGGAGAAGCTACTTTTGGGGGTATCAGGGGCAGCACCTGAGGGGCTGGGGCCTGAGGCCGCGTCTCCTTCTCTCGCAGCTCTCGCTGAAATGCCGAGCGCCGGAGGTGGCTCCCTACGTCTTCCAGGCGTACGAGACGGTGCTGAAGAACTGACGGCCGCCGCGGCGCCGGCCCTGCCTGCATGTTCCCTCCTCGTCCTGGCACGGAAGCAGCGGGAGCCGGAGCCCCCCTCGTGCCGCACTGCACGTGGAGCCGCTGCTCCCAGGGCTGGGGAGGAAGGCAGGGGCTTCCCCGGCGCTCCCTGCATCCGTGTGGAAACCCCCGTGTGCGTCCTGCAGTGTCCTCCGTGCTCCCGTCCTTGCTCCAGCCGCGGCGCAGGGGGGATGCTAGGGCATCCCTGGGCTCCCGCTGTCTCGGTGCCCTCGTCCCCACGTGTGTCCCCGTCCCAGCCCTGCACCAATGCCGTGGTGGGTCTCATCCCGCAACACGGCTGGGCCCTATGGAAGGGTTCGCATCCAGGGCTGCCGAGGGGGCTCCCGCATGCGCGGATGCGCAGGGATGGACCGGGCACAGACGCTCCCCCTCTTGGGCCGCCTCCTCCCGATGGTCCTTGGGCTTCTTCCCCGTGCCGGGTGCTGCCCCGGCCTCCCCCTCGCCCCCTCCAGCCATGATCCCTGGGCCGAGGGTCTTTCCCCCTCCCCAAGGGGAGCCGCTTCCCGAGGAGCCCCAGGGGCTCGTGGCTACGAGAAGGGCCGGCCCCGGCCCCCCTGGCGGGGGGGACCCCCTGGGTGCCCCCTGCCCGCGGCGGCCGCCTCCTCCCTGCCCCCCTGGATCCCGCGGGTGCCCGAGGGGATCTTCCCCCGCGGTGACACTAATTGTTCCCCCCTCCCCAAACTAAAGCCATTGATCGCCCCTCCAGAGAAGTGTTCAAGTCTTCAGCTCCTGCCGGTAAATACCTAATATATATAATAAAATATACTGTATGGTCCCTTGTTTTAAAAGGACATGGGATAAAGGTGACATCTGCCCCGGGGGCTGCTGTCTGCAGGGCAGGGGGCAGGTCCAGGCCCTTTCCTCTGGCCTGGAAGCAGCAGGACCAGAGGCCGGGGTGAGGGGCAGCTCCTTGGGGCTCGGTGACACCCCTGGGTGACACCAAGGGCCCCAGTGCTGGGGTGGCTCCTGCTCTGCTGCTGTCCTTGGGGTCCCTCTGAGCCCGCTGCATCCCCAGGCAGCTCCCACTGCCTCCCCTTAGAGACACGACAGGGACACGGGGACCGCCGGGGTCAGTCGCTTTTACTGGCTGCCGCCGGGGTCTCTACGCAGAGCCATGCGCACGGGCGGTAGTTACATAAATAGGCAGCTACGGGCACAGGAACGGCCGGCCGGGGAGCGCGAGGGGCTGCGGTCAGCGGGGGCTGCAGGAACAGGCACCCCTGTCCCCCAACAGCGGTCACGACACGAGCCGCGTGTCCCCGAGTCATCGCGAGGATGGAGAGAGAAGCTGAGAACCCGAGAGAAGCCGACAAAGTCACATAGAGGAGAGAAAAGGAAGGAGAGAGGACAAGAGAGCAGGTTGCTCTCCCTAGTCTGCTCCTGGGGCCGCCAACGCTCCCCCTGCACCCGCCGATGCCCGTGGCGGGACTGGGTGGCATCTGGGTGCCCGTGGCCCCAGGGCCCTTTGCACCTGACTGGGGACGGGGGCTCCTGCACAGGGCCACCACGTCCCCGCTTCCCATCGGGGCTCCAGCGCACGGGCCCGTCCTGGTGACCAGCGGGGTGTCGCACGGAGGAGCTCCCGCCGCGGCGCTCGGCGCCTCCTGCCCTTCGTCCCGCCACGGGGACGCTCTCCTAGGACAGCGGGGTCCCTGTGTCCCCAGGGTGTCCCCCTGCCCGGTCTCGCCTGGCACCTCCTAGCGCAGCACGGGGGGTGTCTCAGGGCCAGGCGCCGCCGTCGGGCGCGGGGGGCTCGCGGGGCCCCCACGAGGGCTCCAGGAAGGAGGC
>JAWLRI010000709.1:3444123-3464270 GCA_034781795.1 Crypturellus tataupa | reverse complement strand
GCGCGGCACGGCCCGGCTCGGCGCGCGGCGCGACCTACAGGCAGGGAGACACACGCACGGGCACGGGCACACGCAGACACGGGCACAGTCACACGCAGAGTCACACACTGAGTCACACACAGGCACACGCACCCGGACGCCCGGGCTCCTCAGGGCTGGCGGGGCCAAGACTGGGGCCAGACGGAGCAGGACGGGGTGACAGGGCCGCTCTGGTCACACCGGTGGCCGCAGGGGCACACTGGGCTGCCAGGGCCGGGCGAGGGGCAGAAGGACCAGAACGGGGTGACGAGGGACCACAGGGGCCAGTAGGACTGGACTGGGTCAATGGGCGCAGGACCGTGTCACCCCGCACGGGGCCCTCAGCCCCCCAGTGCGCCAGGGACACCCCAGTCACGGCAGCAGCTTCCTCCCCCAGTGGCCCTGGCCACGAGGGGAAGTCACGAAGCAGAGGAAAGTCCCCGGCGGCCGGGGACAGAAACCGGGGACAGAAACGAGGCCAGGGCCCCAGGCTGCACCCTGCCCCGGGGGATGCCACATCCTCCCTGGCTCCTCTGCATCCTCCTCCGATCCAGCCGCTTTCCCAATCGGCATGGAGATGCCGGCTCCGGGCTGCTGCTCCAGCAGGTTTCTCAAGATCGAGGCCAGAAATGGTACGTTTAGAAACAGGTGGAATTTTATTTTAAAAAAACATCACAACCATTAACATCGTTACAGTTAGTCGCCGCCTCCGGGGTTCTGCGCACGGTGATACGAGCATGCTCACAACAAGGGGGTCGCGCCGGCGGGGTTCAGTTAACAACCATTTTAAAAGGAAAAGAAAAAAAAAATAAAACAAAAAAAACTCGGCACGCTACCATTGAACTTGGTTTTAATGTTTCACAAATGGTGAAAAATACTAAAGTACAGACAAGGAATAATCATAATGTTGTGGCCAACATTATAAATATGGAATTATAAATTTAAAACATTTTCTGGTTTAAAAAATAAATCTGGTAGTAAATGCAGCCGGGCGGGCGCGCCTCTAGTAGGGCCGGTCTCTGCGCTCCTGGCGGTGCTCCCCCCTGCAAGCGGAGATGCCGGATGAGCCGCGGCGCCCGGGAACGCGCCCGCTCCGGGCGCCCCCTCTCTCCGGCGTTTTCCCCACGGACCAAGCGGCTCCCGCTCGGGCGCCGAACCCGCCCTGCCGCCCCTCAGCCCGTGCTCCCCTACGTACTTGTCCATCTTTCCTGGTCCTCCGCGCCGGCCGCCTCGGCCTCCGCCTCCCATCTGCTCCAGGAGCGGCCCCGGGGGGCCGCCAGGCCCTCCTCCTCGCCGTCCTCCTCCTCCGTAGCCACCTCGATCCATACCCCGGCCCCCGCGGAAGCCGCCTCTGTCGCCGCCGCGGCCGCCTCTGAACATGCCGCCGGGGCCCCCGCGGTCCATGAGGCCACCTCCTCTGCCGCCTCTCATGCCCCCGGGGCCGCCTCTACCGCGCTCTCCACCTGGGAGAGAGGAGAACGTTCCCAGGAAAAGAGCAACTGAGAGCAAGAGGTGATGGGAATAGGAAAGTTGTGGTCCAGGAGGTGGTGGGACACCCTGAAGGCAAAGGACGTGGCAGGTCAGGATATCCTCCCTGCCCCGTCATGGCTGGGGACAGCAGGACCGAGGGGACCAGGGCTGTTGGCCGAGCAGGATGCAGCCAGCGGTGACTGAAGCCAAACTGGAGCTCCGAGTGTCCCTGGGCTTCTCGGCAGCCCAGAGACAGGACCGACCAAGAAGGCACTGCTGGGAGGACTGTGCTGGCTCCCGGGAAGCGCAGGACAAAGGCAGAGCGCAGCCTTCCAGCTCCGCTCGCAGCGACGTCCCCCCAGGGCTGGAACCAGCCCATGTCCCCATGGCGCTGGGCGCAGCGGTGCCAGCGCCCGCACGTACCTGGAGGGGGGAACGGCGGCGGCAGGAACCCTTCTGGCTTGGGAGCCTTGCACTGGTTGCACTCCGTTCTCCAGGCGAAGTTCTGGTTTCCGCAGCCCCTGGACAACAGCAGCAGTTGGCAAAGCCTGTGCCCGCGGCCCCGGCGCAGCAACGGGAGCGCGGCATCCCAGAGCTGCAGCGGCCGGAATTCCAAGCCACGCACAGAGGGAAGGTCCCATACGGGGACGGCCAGCCAGTACTTACGGATTGGGACACTGCCAGTCCCCAGCGCGGTGCTGGACGCTCCCGCCGGAGGGGTTTCCTCTGGATCCCCGGGGTCCTCTGGAGGAGAAGCCACCCCTGTCTCCACCTCTGCCTCCCATCCGGCCCATGGGCCCGCTGGGCCCACCGGGACCGCCTGGACCGCCAGGACCACCCGGACCTGCAAGGAAAGCTGTTAGCTCCAGCGACAGGCACAGGGGGGTGCAGCTGTGCGGGTGGCACGGCGGGGATACGTCACCTGTGCGGAGGGGTGGTGGCATCCCGCGTGGCTCGCGCGGCGGCAGCCCGCCCCGCACGCTGTTCATCGGGCCCTTCTTCCGCGCGAGGCTCACTTTGATCTTGCTCCCCTGGAAATCCTTCCCTAGGAAGGAGAGGGCAAGAGCTTCACTTTGTGCCGGGAGCTTCCGCTCTTTACGAGGTTCCAATACCACACGCATCTTTCCAGCCGCCTACGGAAGGGCACGGAGCCACTGACTGCACAGAAAGCGTCACCCGAGTGTCAAAGGCAGAAGGGAAGAGGTCAGCCTGAGCGGGACTGGGATGAGCTCCAGCTACAGGAGAGTTAATGGGGAAGAGGAGCCAAGGCTCCTGGGACAAGTGGGACCAAGGCAGCATTCTTCTGTTCCAGCTAAACCTCGAAGTCGTGAGACAAAACCTGTGTGACACTGTGGAGCAGCTTCTGATGACCCTGCGTGTCTCCAGGACAGAAACGGCCACTGCCATGAGCCCAGAGCTGAGCCGGAGATGTCCTGGGAAGTGCTTCTGCCCTGGAATGTGCTCCCCGTACTCACCATCAAACCAGTCTACGGCCGTTTTGGCAGTGGATGGCTCATCATAGCACACCGTGGCATCTCCTTTGGGCTTGCCCGTTTCCTTGTCAATGTACAGGTGGATCATAGGCTGCCCAGTCCTCTTGTTCATCTGGTGGGGAACAAACATCAGCTCAAAGCACATCTTGCCCATATGCTGAGCGATGACTCTCTGCTCTGTTCCACTGTTCAACCCCATACAGCTCAGCGCAGTAATTCCCGTCTCCCCCCCTGCAGCAGGTACTTCCCAAATTCCCAAACTGGCCCCCAAAAGCACTGCCTGGCACACGAGCCCCTCCTGCAGTGCAAGAAACGGGCTACGCAGAGACAGAGCCAAGAGGGGAAATCTCTTGAAGACAAAATCTCCTCTCACGCTCTCCCATCTCTCCCCAGCCACCCACTCCTCCAGCCTGTCAGGAGCGGATCCACAGGGATACAATTCCTCCATTCCGAGGATATGAGCACGGCTGCTTCCGTAAATCCCCTGGGATGTCAAAGGACAAATCGCGCGCAGCTTCCTCCAAAGAGCACAAGCCACAGGTCAGCTCCAGGCTGTGGGGATGCTGGTGCCCACAGCAGGATCCCTGTCCAGCTCCTGACTGAGGAGGTTCTCATGGAGATGGACAATTTGGTGGCAGGAAGGAGCAGGCCACCCTTGTCCCCGCTCCGTGAGCTGGGGACACGCCGACCCGCCCCTGTGCTGCCCCTCACCTTGACAACACCGCACTGCTTGAAGAAGTCTGTGAGATCCTCCAGGGTCACATTGTCACTGAGTCCCTGCACATAAACGGAACTGTTGTCCGAGTCCTCGTCTGGCTCCATAGGGGGGCCTAGGAGGGAATTCACAGCGTCACGACGGTGACGGAACACAAGGGACATCAAAACAGCGGGGGAGCTTCACCAGGCCAGCCCCCTGCGGGCTGCTGCTTCTCTGCCCAGGAAATATATATATATATATACGTATGTGTATGGAAATCCTGGCATCTGGAGCAGCAGTTCTGCAAGGCCTCCTACAAGCAGGAGGGGGAACAGCACGAACGCTACCCCGGTCGCCTGCAAGGGCCTCAGCTGGGGCACGAGTGTGGCTGTATGCGTGGGCTGGGCTCCTCTGCCCGCCCGGGCAATGCCCAACTGCAGGGATAAAGCACAGGGCTGCCCCAGGGGCACTCCACGAGGCAGCTCCTCAAAGGGCCACATCTCTCCAACGCGGGCCGTTCCCAGCCGTGCAGGTGTTCTGAGAGGCAGGAACACCCAGACAAACCCAGTGGCCACAAAGAGCCCGTAAATGGCCAAACATCTGTGTGATTCTCCTCCAGAAGGGCAGTAAGAGCGGAGCAGAGGAGTAGTACGGGAGGGCCAAGGGCAGGGAAGCCGAGCAGCTGTTTGCAATTACCTAAATCAAGGTCTGGTCCTTCCTCCATGTGTCCTGCCAGTCAGGAGAGAAGCACAGAGAGCCCAGTTAGTGCACGTCTTGCAGGCCGAGGTGACACACACAAAACTATCTACTTATAACCACCGTTCGATGGCATCGGTTAAACTCAAATCTGACCTGCATTGCACAAATGTCAGCAATGCACCTTTTACTTGGTGATCGGTTTGCTATTTTTAGCAGCCTTTCAAAACCATTAACCACTATTACACTTTTTTTAACCAGGCCAATCAGTTTTAAGCTTATTAAAAAAAAAAAAAAAGTTACTTTACAAAACGTTATTAAATCCAAACCAGTTATTTTCCCCAAATTACAGAAGTGGTTCCAATTCCTCCACGTTACCCTGTGTCCTGTGACCGCATACCCCTAGGCATTGCCGGCAGTACCCATTACATCTTGTTGCACATGTCATTTTAACCACTTATCAAACTAATAAAAAAATTACACTTTTTTTTTTTTCTAAAAACTGTCTGCAATTTTCATTTTTTTTTTTTAACACTATCCAGCGTAATGCTCAAAAACTTACCACCAGGCTTATTGAAGCCACCTCGCTCTCCAGCGCTGCTGGGGGGATAAACGAAGAAATGAAGGCCTGTCCCTTTACAAAGCCAGCACCGCTGTGAGCCTCTGCGGCTCACGGGGAAGGAGGGCACTGGCTAAACATCTCCAAAGAATGCATCTGTCTGTCTCTCTCTCATCTCGTCACTATGCCTTTCTTCAGGGCAGCTTGCTCAAATTTCCTTTTACATACGCAACCTCGCTCGGCTGCTTTTAGACACCACTTTTGCTGTCGGTACCCTTTCGCCACTCGTACTGGTATTATCGGTGCAATACTTGGCTGAGAAAAATCCACGTTTCTGAGCGCTCCGAATCGGGGCCGGCTCTAAAAGCAGCCCGGGGTCACGCGCTGGTCAGCTCCCTCCCCTCGTGTGTACACAAAGGTGCACCCTCGGCCTCGCGCACGGGGAGCGCAGCGAGCCCGCAGGGCCCGCGGGAACAGGTGAAAAGGCAGGAGACAACCACACGCGATGCCTACAACACAGTTCAGCTGACATTTCCGCTAAAAACCTCCGTATAAAGCCATACATTCAGGTCGCTACTGGATTTAACAAGTCTCTGTGGAAGGAGAACTTACAGAATACAGCGAGGGCTCCAAGGCCTGGGGTGCAGCTTTGTGGACACGGGCCAGGACGGCAGATTTGGGCGGCCGCGGCTCGAGCGGACGCTCTGCGGCTGCTTGCGGCTTACGACCGCCTGCAAGCGCCTCTCCCATGGGAAAATGCCCCCCGAGGAGGATTGTTTAGGGTTCTTTTTGGAAAGACAGAAGTTGTTTGGAAGGAGACAAGCAGAGGAGGGAGAGCACCACCTATTTTCTAGCAAGTATTGCACCTCTAATACTGGAAAGAAAAGAGTTGTCAATACACAGTTTCAAGCTGTTGCATGCAGCTTTGCCTCCTAGCGTTAAAGTACACACCATATATGTAATGTCTCTCTTTTTAAACACATACTTTTACACTTTTTTAACGTTTTAACGTTACACAATTCTAAAGTAGTATACCTCCTCTGGTTTTATTACCAAAAAACAAGTATGCAGTTACCAAAGTTACAGAAGGATTCCATTTATACAATGAATACATTTGGTTAAAAATATTCTATGTATATTTTTCCTCTCCATATGGACACCGTGTCTAGTCCCACTTTTCATTATGCTGCCGGCTGAGTACTGAGTACGGGTACTTTTTAAGTATTGAAGTGTATACAAGGCTCTCACTTTGTAACCTGTAGCATATAAATGCGACAAAGCATGTTAAAAAGTTTCCATGTTTAACAGCCAATGAAAATATAAAATAATTGAGTCAATGAAAAAGGGCATGTTAATAACATTGAGCTCCTTACCTGCTGGAGACACTGAAATCCATCACCACAGCATGTTAAGAAGGGCCGAGTTCCCCTACCTGCCCTGGGCGCTCATGGAAAGGCCACCTTTTCTATGGACAGCAGAAAATCCATGTCCATGGAGCAGGGGGCCCTTCCAGTCAAGTGGGAATCACTACATTTGTTAATTTCATCTCGGATTACGGGTATGATTAGAGATGGATGGCAAATCTTTTGCAGTGAGAAGCTCTGAGGGAACTAGAAATTTTCAGATGTGATGATAGATATTTCAAGTGTCTACATCTACTTTAAACCGTTAGAGATAAATACATCATGGGTGAAATCTTTATACAGAACCAAAGGACTTGGCTCCACTCGGGCCAATTCCAGCCAAATGTCTTCCAACAGGAGTAAAAGCTTTTCCTTCCATTTCCATGGACAGTTGCATTTCTCCGATAAAGATTTCAAGCCACTTCAGTTCATTGGGACAGAGCTATGCAGAGCGGCACTGGCACTTGCCCAAACTCTGGCTGTCCCCAGGTCGTACAACCTGCTTGCCAGGTCGCCCACGTGCAAGCAGCTGCCCGCAGGGCTGGCACCCCGCACCCCGCGCGCTGCCCCCGTGCGCCTCGGGCACCCTGCATAGCTCTGCGACGTCGCGGGGATGAACACACACAAAGCTGCTCCCCGCCGCTCTCCTGAGCCTGCGGGCCCAGGCCGCCTTCCTCACCTTCACTAACACAGACCCCACGGGTGGGGAGACAAACTGCCCGCCTGAAGGGCCAGGGTTACTAAACCAGGTTTTGCCATCAGTTGAAATGGCCAAACTGATTTAGACCCCCGGCAGCTCCGAGGGGGAGCGGTCCTGGAGGCCAGGGCAGATCTCGGTGTTGTCGGGACCGTCCTGCACGGGCCAGGGGGCTCGCGGTGCCGCGGCGTCGGCGGCAGCAGCCGGCCCCACACACGCACCGGGGACAGTGGCTACTGCTAAGGCGAGAGGCTCACACGAGGCTTGGCCTGCACATACCTGGACTGTCGGGATCCCCTTCGCGAGGCCCAGGAAGGGGCTCCTGGGCCTGGCGGAAGGTTTGTGTGTGTTCGATCCGAGGTTACTGTTAAACCCCGCAAAGGATTTCGCCTCTGCGCAACCACGAAGGGAGCTGAAAGTTTCAGGTTTAGCAACACCCGTAATTCCCCTGTGCCCAACCAGCTGCAGGAACAACCAAAAGCAGATCCTGCTCCTGTTCCCCCTAGGAGAACGTTTCCATGGATTAAAAGCAATGCTGCTACAAAGGTTTGCTCCATGGAAGTGTAACCGGGATTGTTAACCTTTCAGTCCCCTCTTTCCATTCCAAATCCTACGGGTAAAACGGATTTAGGTAAAAGGAGAAAAGATTTGCTCTTACCCCATTCCACCGCGTCCTCCTCCCCGCCCACCTCTGCTCATGCCTCCGCGATCATATCCCCCTCTGCCCCTGCCCCGGCTATCGGGGCCGCTCATGTTCCGGTTCTCTCCCGGGCCTGAAAAGCCTCCGGATTCCTGTCCGTAGACACTCATGCTGCTGGGATGGTCCTGACGGAATGAACCTGCGAAGTTTGGAACGGACACGTTAGGCAGCTGCAGACAAGAGCGGGACTAAGATGCCCAGCCCCTGTTAAGCCTTTTCTCCCCCGGTGCTTTCAGCACTGGAACATAAGGAGCATCCCCAGATGACTGTCCTTTCCCCCAGGCTCAGTGCTGTTTCGAGGAGGATGCACCGCTTTTCACTCGCAACACCAAGTTTTATCAGTCCAAACTCTCCTGGGTTGTCAGCTGGCAAGATACGGCTGCTTATGCCAAGTCTTGCCCGCTCCAGGCTGCACCAGCATGTCATATTTTGGTGCCTTGCAACCACCCATCCTTTTCCCCCACCCCAAGGCACCCGCTGTGCTTTGTCCCCGAGACAGAGAGGCCGGTTTGCAGCAGGAAAGGACCAAAACAGCTCCAGTGACGCTCTGCCCTCGATGCAAAGCGAGCCCCGATCCCAAATGCAAAGCCTCTTCCTGCGCACGGCGCATCTGGCCGTGCGAGAGCCACGAAGACAGCGCCGTGGCTGCTGCTGAGCGCGCGGCTCGCGGCCCACTCACTCTGCTGGCCGTAACTGCTGCTCTGCTGGCTGTACTGGCTGGGGGCCTGGCTGTAGGATGCCGTCTGGGGCGGGTAACTGGTTGGGGGAGGCTGCTGCCCGTAGCTGCTCTGCTGCCCATAACTCGTCTGCTGCCCGTAGCTGCTCTGCTGCCCGTAGCTGCTCTGCTGCGAGTAAGTGCTCTGATCGTAACTGCTCGGCTGCGAGGAGGAGTAGCTGCAAGACAGGAGCAGGGAACACGCACAGGGATTAGTCAGTTCACCAGGACAGGCACATTAGCCTGCGCAGTGTCTCGCTAGACAGTAATGCAATTTTAAGCCCTATGTATTATTGGAAAAAAAAAAAAAAACATTTAAAAAGGTGAAGTCAGCCTGCAGAGGCTATTCTGATGGCAGGGGAAAAAATAAACCTGCCTGATTTTGCTTTTAGCGGGCTACAAGACCACTCGTGTTTCGCACATAGCTCCAGAGAGAGGCAAAAGCATTAGGGTTAAATTCAGCGGCAATGCAGACGACAGGCTTCCCTTCTGCCTTGGCACTGAAATGCTCCCTTCTGAGGGACAGTCAAACAGTTCTGCTTCAGCTGTTGCCGGCTTTGAGAACTCCAAAACAGCCAGGCTAGAAGTTAGCAGCAACCCTGTACCTAAGAGAGGGTATTAGGGACAGCCGAGGCCACAGACACATACAAGGACGTGGCCAAGGGGCACTTTCACACTCCAGACCCAGGCAAATTCTTAAAAGGGTTTGGCATTTTTGCCTGGTTAGTGCAGGTATGAACACACAGACACCTATTCACCTGCTCACAGCCTCCTCTTCCTTATGAGGAGGATCCCACCTGCCTTCCCGCAGGACATCAAATCTCCCTTCACATTTGTTCATATAAAATCCCATTCCTCCCCCACAAAAAACTGCCCAAGCTGAGGCACCCGTTCCAAGCAGAGCTGCCCCAGGCTTAGCCTTTGCCAAGAGTTACCTGGTGGGAGGGTAGGATGGAGGCGCCGTGACGGGCTGCATGGGGTAGCTGGCAGGCACCTGAGGATAACTGTAGTTACTCTGGCCGTAGCCCAGGTTGGGCTGGCTGTAGCCCGTTGTACTCGACGGAGGCTGGCTCGTCTCTGCTGGTTTGCTGCCATCCTGGGGTCTGAAAAGCAGCACTGAATGGTGAGGAAACACTGGTACAAACCTCAGCAGGTACAGCCCTCGGATCCACCCACCGCTTACATAAAAATGTGCTCCCTGTTTCTCAGGGAATTGCTACAAGCTGGCATCAAATCGGTGCCCAGTCATTCTGAGAGCAGTGGTTACACAGCAAGCGTTTTGCCATCGCTGATGGGTGCTTTATCTGCTCCCCTGCTGCCAGGAAAGGCCTGGGCAACATCATTACGGAGCACTTAAGAACTAAAGCTGCCGTTGGGCAGCTGCACCGTGAAACCTCAGGCCAGGGATTGAGACTCCGGCTCTCGAGTGACTGGAGGATGCGTCAGGGCCAGGAATCAGCAGCGGTCACTGCGCTCGGGCTGCTTCGGCGCAGCTCTCGTAAACCATTAGCTCAAAAGCAGCCAGATACTCTGCCAGTTAAAGGCCTCTCTGTTCGGCTTCGAGCGCAGGGCCATGAGATCGTGCTCTGTATACGTTATCCGGTGACTGCAGAGCAATGTTTGGGACGAACCCTAACAATCTGAAAATGAAGAGGGCTCTTGCACGGAATTCACACTTCCCCTTCTTTCAGTTTTGGCCCTTCCTGTTTATAATGCTACAGTGTTTCTCAAAGCCAAGTGAAAACAATTCAGTTACTTTTGCTGTAGAAGCTGGGAAATCATTTGTTTTCAATGACATCAGAACTACTGCTTTAAGGGTCATCTGAAAGACGGACAGAGCTGTGCTAGCCTCTATCTTTCCTAACCAAAGCAGTTACCGCAAACACCAGGTAAATGAATAAAGCAGCTCATACTTGCTATTAAATGAGGTTTTATTATGTATTCTAAAAACTTCCTGTACTGAGCAAACAGCTAGGCTAAACATGCAAACAGTGATCGGGGCCGAGCGGGTTGAAGAGCAGACTGCCTCCCGCACGTGCACCTATTCCCCGCGGCCCTGGGCAAGCCGTGGCGCAGGCAGCAGCTCGGGCCCTGCTCAGTCTGCTCTTCCCAACGCGCCCGGTGCCCCCATGGGCTGGGTTTTGCTCTCACGCCCGCGGGGCTGACTCCCTGCACCGAGCAGGAGCTTCCCCTCGCACCCGGGGGACTCGGGATGGCGCTGGGCTGGGATGCAGCAGAGCAGAGCAACACGACGAGGGGCAGAGAGGAGGCCCGTGCAGAGCCAGGGGCTGCCCCGGAGGGCAAACGCGGCTCGAGGAGCGGGTAGGAGGCAGAGGGTACCTGGTGGGCGCCGACGCGGCCGGCTGCTGCCCGTAGCTCGGGTAGGCGGGCTGGGTGCCGTAGGCGGACGGGGCTGCGTAGGAGGCCTGCGTGGTGGTAACCGTGGCGGTGCTGGTGTCGTAGGCGGCCGTGCCGTAGCCCTGCACGGGCTGACTGTAGGCTGGGGGCGCCGCTGGCGCGCTGTAACCTGCAATAAACAACAGCCGCGTCAGGCGATGCCCTGTGCTCCCTCACTGCGCAGCTCGCGGTTCCCGAGGCTTTGGCATTTCAGGAATATCGCAGGGAGCCTCAAAACGACACCCAAACGCACTACCCTTCCTTGGATAACCCCCCGCAAAGGGACACCTCCTCCTGCAGCCCAGGGCAGCCAGGAGCCCCATTCCTGGACCTCAGGGAAAGGCGCCCGTCAGTCGGCAGCTACAGGCAGAGCGTCCACAGCTACCGCTGCTTGGAGCCCACGTGGGACAAGCGGAGACACGCGGGGCCTTCTGCAAAGCAGGAGGCTGCACAAAGCTCCCAATGACTTTAGAGTAAATAAATGCAATTGATTTAAAAAAGGGGAAAAAAAGTTCAATCCCGTATTTTCAGCATGAAAAGAAAAGCAAAGAACGGCACAAACCTTAAGTTCATAAAACTGCATTTCTGAACAACTGCCCAAGAATATTCGAGATCCCAAGAGACCTCCATTAAGACCAGTCTTGCCAGCAGCCACCATGGGATCATTTAGCTGACCGTTTGGTTCGATACAAAGATGAAAAACAGTTTTTAGCCTCAATTAAGAAACTTGCAAGCAGGTTTTCAAATCACACAGGACTGCACGGAGACTTCATCAATGAAAAACGTTGCCAGGAGAGGCCAAATTACTAAAAATACAAAACTTTGGTTGCCAAAGAGCAGTCAATGGGTCTCCGTCTTACTGTCACGTCCTTAATTGCATCAATTAAAACAGCAGCTTCTCCTTTGCTCGTTATTTTTATTAAACGTAAGACATGGGTGACGTACTCTTCCTTCTAGATACGCAGCATTTTAGACTCACTGTGCTGTAGCGTTTTTTGTTTCAATTCCCCATTTGCAAAGAGCAAGGAGAGTGAAGCTGATGAATCTGCAGCTCCTTCCTCTTCCTCACAAAGCCCCTTCCCAGCTTGCTGGGCTTTGCAGGTACCTGCGCCCAACCAGGTCCCTTCCCAACTGCCTGGAGCAGCAAGAAAGGAGGAAGAGGAGTGAGAAGAGGAATTGCTAAAGCACGAGAGGAAACTCGTCTCCCACCAGGAAGCGATGCACAAACTGCCAGCTTCTCAAATCAGTTCAATCCTTTCTGCTGATAGGATATCTGACCTGCAAAGTCCTGTTCCAAGAGCTACTGAAAGGGGTGAACGATGCAGAACAGGAGAAAGCGAACACAACTTAGAGCCTCGGGGTTTAATGTGAGCTACCCAGGATACTGCACCCAGGACACTGCACCAGGACCAGCACCAAGAGCTGAGGCAACTCTTATTTCACGGGGCTGAAGCCTGAAAACCGACTGAAAAGGGTTACAGTTTGCGATCAAGTCAATTTTAAAGCAAGTGTCATGGAAACCAAAGCACTTGAGTCCCAGTCTCACCCAACGTGAGTCCTGTCACAGGTAAGAGGCACAGAGAGGTCTCTCCAAGCCCAAACCCTTTGGAGCAGTTGGTGGTACCTGTATCCCTCAAAAAGAGTAAGAGGGAAAAGAGATTATCCTGAATTTTGATGTTCTAGCTGCAGCATTTCCGTTGTGAAAACGTGCCTGCCGGGAGGTCTCCCTGCAAATGATTTAAAACCCGCCTGGCCTAAATTCCCATTTCAACAACTCAGTTCAGATGCACAGAAAATCCTCAAGACTATTTTGTGTGTGTGTGTGGAGGGGAGACATTAACACTGCATCCTTCCCTGTCCTCCCCAACACTGAGAGAGGCTGCGGGACAGGTACCGTAACAGAAAAAGCAAGAGAAGGGCTTCGATAACCTGCTTTATGTCTGTTTATGCGGCTCAATCTCCTCTCCAGGTATCCAGGCCTGCAAGCAAAGCCACAATTTTCGTATAACACATTGCAGTAGTCAATACAGCTATGGCTGGGTTAAATTCAAATTCTGAGTATTAAAAAAAATAGACTATATATCTAACTCCTAAATTTCCCAGGTAAAAAGAGAATTGGGAGCTGGTTATTCGTAGAGGGTAGGTCCCACTTAGCTAGTTAAAGCGGATTCGTACTTAGATATTTGAAATTCTGCACTTGCCCCCAAATGCTGTTTTTAGCAATCCAATAACCGCAGCAGATGTAACTCTTATTTACTCTTGTAATTCACGCTTAGACCCTGCAGTGATTAAAGAGCAAACCTCAAACACAGATTTGAAGGGGCCGATTAATCCTCTAATCCACTTTCCGACTGGGGAGTCGCATAGGAGTCTGCGGGTTCCCGACCCCCAAGTCCCCCTCTTTCGTATTAAGGTGACACGATGACTCCAAGACACCTTTTCCTGTGGTCTTTTGGAGGCGAGAAGTAACCTCTGTGTAACTCCCACCTCGAGCAGCCCGCGAGGGTACGTTGCTGCATCCAGCACGAGGTGGCTGGGCAGGTTCAAACAGCCCTGATCGGAGGGGATGCAGAGGAACCGGCTCTGCTGCTCTTGCGGAGGCAGGAGGCTGCGTCCGCCCAGCACGGGGACGACAGCAGAGGCATCTGGCACAAAAACTGTTCAGATAAAACAGCACTCTGCTCTTAACCAACTCCAGTCACTCCCCTGCTAGAATAAAGCCAATCCCTGGGAGAACTGCATTGAAATTTGATGCAAACACCGCAAGTCTCTCTGGGCACGGAGGTGTATGTGCCGGGCAACACCGTGAAAGGCCAAGTGAGGATGGGGAGGACGAGAGCAGCAGCAGGAGCAGCCTTCAGCACCACCTGCCTCACCCGTCTGGTCCTTCGGGAGAGGTTCTGGCGCACGGAGAACACGTATTTTCGCTGCGAGCAAAGGCCATGAGGATGGAGGCGATGGAAGATCATATCCAGTCTGCAAATACCATTTGTCTGCTTTCTAAGGGCTTTTTTATGAAAAACATAAGCCTTTTTTTGGCCTAAAAAATAAGCTGCATAGGCAAGATTCACTTTCTACTGATTTATTATTCTTCGTTATCATTCTTGTCCTCAAACCAGGAGGACAAGCAAAAACTCATCCAGCACCAGCACCCGTGACCCCCGCAGGCCTGGAGCAGGTGGAAAGGACTAAGGGACTCAGGCATTTACAGAAAAGAAATCCTAGGAGTCTATTCTGCTACGGGTTTATATAGTTTATATATTTTCTAAAACACGGCTTATATATTTGTAGGGTGTTAAAGGGAAAGAAGAAGCCTACAGATAGACTGAAGTGCCTACTGACTAAAGGCTACTTGGTTTTTACTCTGTGGGACACGAGGTAACCGCCAGGCAGAACCTTCTGTCATCCATAAGGATGTTTAATCTTCACATACATAAAAATATGAAGTGCTGTAGAGCTGGATATACTACAGGAGAGTTTCTTCCCCTCTACTTGTTGCCTCAAAAGCTGTCTCCTACGGTTTCTGGGGCCAGATACAGGACACAGTGCCCGTCATGCTGGTACTCACAGTCTTTGGGAACAGTTAAGAAAGCTCTTGCGATAGATGTTGGTCGTTCACAAGAAAGGGGGGATCTGCAGAAAATGGTACTTGGAGCACTGCACAAAGAAAACCTTGTACTCTTTTTTTCAGCAGCTCCTGAGTAGTCAAGCCCAGATATGAATATGTCTCAATAGTTTCTTTTCAACAGCAAGACATTTTCACAAAAGTTCAGCTTACAGAGCGCGTGTCGGAGGAGCGTACAGAGCACTTACGAAGCTGTGACAAATGCATCTGCACTGGAAACCCAGAGACATTAACACAGAACATGCAAGGGTGGTGGTCAGCATCTCTGACGTGTCTAATCATGCTGTTTACCCTTTAGGGAACGATACGACAACGTTAAATTCACCTGAAACCTCCTGGAACGGCTGTCATTACTGCAGGGGTAGTTTTATCCAGAAAGCAGGTCACTCAGAGGAGCTTTGCACAGCTGCTCATTTGAGAGATGGGGAACTCGCGTTACAGCCTAGCGAAATCCGCACTGTATCTGGGGGGTGTTGTGAGCACTGCGATGCTGTGGGTTTTTAGTGCTACAAGGGACACCCAAAGGGTTAACACCACAAGCCTAGACAGCACGAGACAGCATTTCCCATGCAAGAGTGAGCAGGACAGTCAAACCTGTACTGGTCCCTTCTACTGTGGGAAGCACAAGACAAAAAGTAGAGGAAACGCTAGGAGAACAGGCCCCCAGTCGCGTGCACTGCTTCGATCTTCAGGCAGCTAGGAAGTGTTCAGGGAAAAGGCTGCGTGCACGAGTGCCAAAGCCAGGCGTTCTCCCCGACTGCTGCCCAGTGGATGGGGCTGCTTTACTCTTTTTAAGTAAAAAGAACACTCTGTGGCCACGCTTAGCTCCACAGCGCAAAGCAGCACCCAAAAGGTTCCCTGGAAAATTAAACGGGCCTGTTTGTTTACTCCTGGCACTCAGCCTGCCCACATTTAGCATCCTCCTGCTGCCCTCTCCTCCAGATAGGCTCTCGAGGCAGTAAAATCCTTTCCACACCAAAGCAGCACAGCAATTCCGTGTGGTTTAGGTCGGAGTTCCCCAAGACAGATAAACCAAAGTGCTGAGCTCAACTCCTGCCCCAGCACGAGGCAGATGCTGCAGCTGCAGCGGCGCTTACCGGTTGGGGGCTGCCCGTAGGACGTCGCGTACGCGGTCTGCCCGTACGTCGCCGTCGTCTGCGGCTGCGTGTAGCTCACGTCGGCGGGTTGGCCGTACGTCCCGTAACTTTGCTGCCCGTAAGTCTGCTCCGGAGACGACAGGGTTTAGCTGGTGAAGGGGTTTACACGCACTGCACACACACACGCTGCCCTGGGGACACACACAGCACTGCCCGAGCCTAGGCTACTGCGAGGGTTTAGGTGCTGCTGCACACTGCCATTCAGGGAGTTCACGAGGGTTATTTTGGAAGGGGATCTTCTTAAATTGGCACAAAAAAACCCTGCTCTATGCAAAGTAAAACACGAAAACCTCTGGCTCGTCATTATCTAGGCACACAGGAACATCAGCTGCTTCCGCACATAAGCCGAAACCCCAGCAGTGGGTCTGCAAAGAGGGCACACCTGCACTAGAGAAAATGAACCCAATCTCTTGGACACAAAACTGCCTCAGCGCTGACTAGGAGAGACCCGTTTGAGCTTTCAGTTAAAAATATTCTTTATGCCCAATTTGCAAGTTTCAGAAACAAGAGCCTACCTGGGCACCCTCAGGTTTACCCTTCCCCAAAGGGTCCTAGTTAGGGCTACGTCTATTTTGGTCCCTTTGCGGACACACTCAGCGAGAGCAGGACTCTTGGAGGGAATCCACCACTACAGGCAGCTTCTGCTCCCCGTCCTGCTCAGGCCCAAGGGTAGCAACACGAGCAGGGGCCCAGGCTCGCTGGATTAGTGCTCAGCTGCTGCTGCTGCTTCTGCAGTTTTACCAGCTTAAGAGCTAACTGTGCCACTGACTCAAATGCTAGGAAGTGGCCAGCCTCAGGCAGACCCGGGTGGTCAACAGTTTGGGTTAGGACAAAACTCTAGTTACAGCCTGAAAAACAGCACCAAGACAAGCCTTAATAGCTAGATTCCTAAAGCTATTTACTGACTGCAGGGAGAGCTGGAAACCTAAATGCCCTCTTGGATCTAAGCTGGTCTGACTAAATTCAAGCCGCAGATCTTAAGCAAGATCAGGAAAGTCTGACCAGACTCAATTTTTCCCTGTTTGTCAAAATTCACAACAGCAAGAGGCAGGAGATGCTGCCATCCTGCCATGGCTATTTGCCTGCAGCTGACTGAGATGGGTCAGGCTCACACTACAAGCATGTCAATGAAGTCTGCTTTTCTGCGCTCACCAGAACATTTTCACTTATTTTTCTGCATAACCTTTGCATTTAGAAATAGTTCTTGGAATTGTTCTGTCTCAATATATTTATTCAACACGAAGTCATCGTAGGCACCATTTCGGATGACCCAAATGTCAGGAAAGAGCCTTAGGCTCCTCCTGTAACAGTGATATTTTTACAAAGCGCATTTTTACACGGCAGCAGGAAGTTAAAAAAACAACAACAAAAAAAAAACCTAAAACAAAACACTTCAAATGTACATAAATGTGTTTGGACCCCAAGGATTAAAAAAAGCATCATTTAATTAATCTCTTAAATATCGTTGTCATTTTGCAGTTTAGTCAACTGAAAACATTAATAGTTTAAGCTAAAACTTAATGAAAAATCTGTTCTCTTCTCCAACTGCTGCAATTGCACAAACAGCATCTCTTTGTTTATTTATTTATTTTTTTTACAACTTCTCTCCTACCCTGCTGAGCAAAACGTGCACCAAAACACTGGCATCAAACACACACCAAGCTCAATATTGTTATAATTCTCTCAGCAACAACAATCTCAGGTTGGGAAATATCAAGGGGACTGCTGAAACTCTTTGCTTTTAGGTTGTTTTTTTAGCAGGCAGTTCTGATTGCATGGGAAGCCACAAGGTAACTTCTTAATGATAGTTTTTGACACTGATATTTCATGTTTTTCATGGCTGGCAGAGCCCCACGTAGGGAGCCACGTGATTCTGTAGCAATTAGAAAAACGATCCGTGTTTTACCTGGGTGGTCTGTGCATATCCCTGCGCTGGCTGAGGTGCGTACGCGCTGTAGCTGTAAAACGAATTTAAAGACACTTAAAATGCAGCCCCGTATTCCCGACCTCGGTAGCATATGCAGCACACACGGCAACTTTCAAGTATCCGAATGATTTCTGCTGAAATCCCAAGGCAAAAAAGAATCTAAGATTTTTAAAGGAACACCATAACACTGCACCTATAGTTGAGTTAAAATATAATTATTACACCTTTTTAGAGGACAGAAGATAAGACTATGGTGCTACTTACCCCTGCTGGGCTGCAGCTTGGCTATAGGTACTATAATCTACAAAGAAAGAAGAAAAAAAAAAAACCTTGAAGAAGTCATTTAACAAAATTAACAGGGTAAGAGCACAGCAAAGATGTTTAACAAAATCCACGGTGTAAAAGCAGCTGGAATTTCCTCCAGCAGATTGACAAGAGTTGCTATAAGCTCCTGGAAATCATAGTTTGGGAAGGCCTAAGGTAAATGCACTTTTGCAGGCTTTTTTGAAGGAAACAAAACCTCTCTTCCCCGCATTGTTCGGGCTGTTTGTGGCAGCAACTTTGATCTCAAATGACCCGCAGTTTTAATTTAACTGCCACCTTGGATAACACCCAGGCAGACTGGCAGGAGGGCGTTTTGTTTGGGAACAAAAGAAACGCCAGGGCTGACACTAAGACACCCTCCGTTTCAAAGGGCCAGGTTGGCTGCAGCCTTTGGGTTGTGGACATTACAATACTTCACTCTTCCTATTTAACTTTCAGGGGCAAAACCAAATTGCTGGAAAGTTCTGTCCCTCGGAATCAAAGTTCAAGACAGGCAGCTGGCAATAAATCCCTTCCCAAAGCCCTGACCCGAGGCAGCCGCCTGATTCAGAGGAAACCCCAAATTCGCAATCGCATGCAGGGAAAGGCTACCCTGAACCGCCCGGCTCGCTGCAGGGGATGGAAAACGAAGACGCACGGCAACTTGCAGGCTGTAGTTGAGATGATTACAGCTCCTGAGGGGAGGCTTCCCCTCAAACTGCAAAGCGCTTCCTAGTTTCCTCCCAAATGCTTCGCGTAAACAGCAGTGACGAGTTCGTTGCTACCACCAAACCGTCCCAGGCAAATTCCAGCTCTGCCAGGATCGGACAGGTCCCACACACAGACTGCCTAGATCAGGAGAGAGGTCAATCCCTGTCCGTATTTGCGGCTGGAAGCCGGCAGCTATGGAATCCTGTCACACCTTCCCTTATGCAGAGCCAGGCAGAAAGAGGTTTAGGTGTTTCTACCATCACACAACGCAAAATCATCTAATCTTTCATAAAAACCTGATGCCCATCGGTCTCGGAGCTCTACAGCCGTTATCCCAGCTTACAAAAACCACCTTGAACCACTTATCACTCCAGCTGTTTACAACTCAACCTGACAGCACCAGAAAACATTTCGAAAATCTTGTTTTCTAAATTCCATACGCCAAAGACCCCTGCTTCTTGAAGCCACGGGCTCATCCACAGCAAAACTTCCTTCTCTTCTTCCTAGCCCCTCCAGGGGAGGCACCTTCTGCTCCTTCCCGCTCCGGCAGCCGCTCTGGCCCTGGGGTTCGTGTTGATGGAAACGCGTTAGAGAGGAGATGCCAAAACTTTGGTGGCAGTTTCTGGCAGACGTAAAGTCCCTCGCCCTGGCCGCAGCCCAGCACAGAGATGCTCAGCTGCTACTCGAAGGCTTCCAAACGCACGAGACGGGCCCAGGAGGGAGCTCTGCGAAAGGCCAGGAGCCACCGACTCCCCTCATCCAGCTGGGCTTCTCCCGGCTCCCGCTGCAAAACCGGGGAGGCCACTTCAACCTGCAGCTCGTCTGCAGGAACTGCCCTCTCATTTGCCACAACGTGGATTAACAAACACATGTATGTATATATGTTTGTATATATGTTTATATATATATAATCACGGGTATCTTTGTTAAATGTATATATATCGTATATTTGTTAATATACACACATATATCACGGGTAACTTTGTTAAGGAACGCTCTGATTTCCGATGGGAAACCAATCTCCATCCTTTGGGTCCACGCAGCTCCAGGGCAGCCCCAAGGCAGCGGCTCCCCCCAGAGCGCATTTCCACGCAGCGGGCGGGAAGGCGGCTCGATTCAACCCGCCTCTCGGCGCCCGTGTCCTCAGGAACCCTCCTTATGGGCTCCCGGGTCGCTCCCTGGGCCGAGGAGGGCGCAGGCTCCCGCACGGAGCTCGCTGGGAGCCCCGGGTCGGGGCTATGCGGCCCTCCCGGCAGAGGCTCCTTCCCGACGGGCTGACACGGGCGGCGGCCCCGAGGCCTGCGGGGAGCGGGCGGACGCGAGGGGAGGGCAGCGGCCAGCGCGGGCTCCCCCTCCCGCGGGGCTAACGCTGTCACCGGCTCCGTTTTAACTGGGATTAATCTAAAAACAGGGGAAAAAAAACACCCAGGGGCTCCCGATGGGGCGGCCCGTGATGCGGCACGGCGGGGCAGCACGGGGGACCCGGCAAGGGACACTGCGGGGGACTGGGCCCTGCCGCACCGCGGAGGGGGGGCGCGGCTGCCCCCGCGCGGCCCCGAGGGCCCTGCCGCAGCCCGCG